>OY755087.1:28630122-29215122 GCA_963576655.1 Gastrophysa polygoni | reverse complement strand
CAAGTGAACGCAACTCAACTCAACTCAAGTCAAAGAAAAGAACTGTGCCCCTATTCCGCAATGTACGACAAAATCAAATTGTGGATCCTTAAAATTAAGTAGACTTACCTTTGAACTTTATTCAGCATTTTTCAGGCGCCAGAATCGGCAGATATCTAGCTTACCGAAATATTCTCGGCAAGCTGAGCTCCAATCTAAAGTCGGAGGGCAGTATTCTCCATAATTTCCGAGATGTGAACATTTTTTGGAAAAATACACGTTCAAATTCGCATTGAGCTCAAAAATTGGATCTTTTTCATTGCCTTAAGGGCTGTAAATACTGAATTTGAAACCTCTACGACAAAGTTGAATTTTGGGTTCGAAACATTACGAAACCTCTTTGAACTTTTTTCAGAAATTTTAGAATAACTTGAAAAGTCGAAAAGACCGTATTCCTAATAGTTTCTGAGATATGAGGGGGTATACACTGTGGCACAAACAAGTTTGTAAAAGTTGTGTTTTTATCTATATACAGGATGATTAGTTGAAACGGTTCATACGACGTACCTGACGAACCAACCGGGGTGTCGTTTTGTTAGTCGGAGTACTCGCTCAAGAAAATCTACGTCTATTTTTTGAATGGAACACCCTGTATATGAAATTATTTAATATTTATATTTAATTTAAATGAATTTCTGACAACGCCTTCTAATATTTCCCTATACCTATCTCTAAGCGTTTTCGAGCAAATAATTATTTTGTATTTTTTTCTCACAAAACATGACTGCTGTAATAATTAAAATATACTTTGTATTTTATGTATCTATGATACCGATGAAGGGAGTTGATTATTATAATGTGCTTTCGTCTTCTAGTTCAATAAATTTAATTATTCAATGATAAAAACTGAATAAAGTTGATATTCCTCAACTGTGACTTACTGAGGCGATAAAATAATGATCAAAGAATACCAGAAGGCTCGTTGTCCTACAGTGAGATCTCATTCAATTCCTAACAGGGTTTCACAAATACTCATTTAAATCATTCAGTTGAAAAGGTCATTGAAATGCGATTTTTTCAAATGAAGAGAAATTCAGATTACCTACTCATTATTGACTCAATTACTGAACATAACAAGCTTATATGTTTTATAGTGGTTAGTGAGAATATTTTTTGGCAACAGAAGGAAATACCAAGTCCACAACAAATATAAAACTCGATTGGCAGATGATCCACAACCAAAGATATACATATTACACACTACCAGTACAATTGAAAAAAATCAATAGATTAAGTAGATATAAAAATATAAACGTCGTGAGATATGTGAACAATGATCACAAAGTTAAACGAGGATCACTAATAATTGCTTCTGATCGAAAACCCTGAGTAGATAGGTATGAGTATGATAAGCATCAATGAGTAAATGATCTGCCCTGCTATTCGATGCGATGATGAATTTCAGGGTGTTCCGTTTGAAAAATTTCGAAATTCTCAATCACTTTTTGAAGTGATCAAATCAATCACCCTGTACTGAATTAAATGTGATCCCACTACTTGACAATGAGCTTTCCTAGTAATCCCTGATCATCATCTCATCGTCTAAGTAAGTTACAGCTGTGAAATATCAACTTTTTTGGAGTCATGTTTTCTAAGAAAATAATACAAAATAATTATTCATGAAAACGCTCACAGATAAGTATGGGGAAATATAATGAGAAGTTGACAGAAAATTTTTGAAGATTCTAACAGTAATATTATTTATAGGGTGTTCCGTTTGAAATATCAAATTGCTGCTTCTTTTTGGTAGAAGCGGCAACACAGCATTATTGAAATTATTAGAGCAAGATTGAGCAGGTTGGTTCGGCAGATACGTCTAATGAACCGTTTCAATCAATAACCCCGTATATATATATACTAATATCACCTTGTATATTCACCCAGAAGAACTACTGATGAACGCAGGAATGAACCACTGTCGACTACGAATGCGTGAATAATAAATCTACATCATTTCAGTGAGTTGGACATCAGACTCGATAAACCAATTATTAATCATCACTGATTCATCGTGAATCATTGTCGTCCGAAAATTCCACAAATCCAGCGGAAATAATTAGTCCCGGAACCAGAACTGGGCATTATTTGTACGTACAAACACTCTTGATAGTATTTAAATACTGATGAGTTTTTGAATAATGTCTTGTTTAGGTTATTATATTTTTATACTTACAAAATAAATATTTCTTGAAATATACCTTGGTATTAGCAAATAGTTCAGTAAAGTATACAAATATTTCTTATTTGAATATTTGAATATTGAATAAATATTTCTTATTTGAATCTTTTCAAAAATCTAAAGTAAAATATGAATAATTTTTTTAAAGTACTTGCCCAGCTCTGCCCGGAACACATATTACTATAGTTCTTATGCTGTCTCTAATCTTAATCACACCATGATTCCTTTTTATAACTTCTAATGCTGTCTAAAACCTTGTTTATATCATTAGTTTTCATGATGTCCAAAACCTTGTTTACACCATAATTTTCATGATGTCCAAAACCTTGTTTACACCAAAAATTCTCATTTTAATGTATACATCAAACATCATTCGTTTTGTTATTGTTCACTTTAGTTTTTGATGGAATTATTCGAAACAATATTTATCTGCAAACACTGAAGAACTCTTTACAGTTTTGCTCTCATAATGTTACATAAACTACGATACTGGGATACATTATGATACTTTTTTGAGGAAGTTTTATACCAATACGAACCCTGATAGAAGACACTCAGTACATATGTTGCAACAGAGGTTTGTTATAACAATATTCAATTCTTTTTCGAGTATTGATTGAATGACATTGAGTGAATGATTCGTTAAATCATGATATACTTTTCATCTACTTTCTGATTTCAGAATGAAGATGGTCTCAAGAAAATATACCACTGAAAGTTTCCCAAGAAATATCGTATGGGTAGACATATGACTATAACTGGGTTGGAAACGAGTTTTCATTGATCTATAGAAGCAACAATTGACTATGCAAAACGTAGCAGGAGAAGGAACACAAACCCAGCTTTTCGTTGCCAGATTTTTGATGATTTTTGATGATTTTTGATGATTCCTGATAAGTTCGATATGTCCAACTCACATCATGACACCAAACAATGAAATGTAATGTAAGAGGTACTCACCTTTGTGAACTTGTTTCAGGAACCAAGTATTCAGCTTCGCCTTCTTTGCAGATCACCTGGAATTGAAGAAAAAGGTATTATGATTCTTTACTGTCGTCAAGTGATATGTGCCAAAAGTGGGCTCGATAAAGATCATACAGTAGTTGAGACAGAAACGATACATGTAAACCATAGTATAAAAGCTGAACAAAGAACACAGAGAAGTAAGAATTCAAATCTTCATTCATCTGTTTCATTACCAGTTTCATTATTAATTATCATCGATCAGTAGAATTATACATCTATGGCCATATGAATCAATGAAATCAAATGAGGAGAAATACCAATAAATTACTGAATTAATTACTCATAATAATATGAGGTACTCACCATTGTTACTCGTTGCAGAAAACCAAGTATTCAGCACTGTTCTTATCCATGACACCTGGAATCAACAAAAAGGACTATTATTATTGATTCTCATATGATGTATGCTGAAAGTGGGCTCGATGAAGATCAAGGACACAAATGATATATGTAAAAAGCAGTAGTACAATAGAAACGCAAGATGTCCATCTAAACAAAGAAAACTGAAAAGTAAGAATCCACATCCTCAATATATCATCCTCATTGATTCTCGATTGAATGTCTCTTAAATCCATTACTCATAAAATTATGTGAAGTCATCACTGAAGCTCCCATCTTGACACCAAACACTGAAATATATTGTTTGATCCATACCAAACAACATGGACTATGTTTATGGACCTTTCTCAACAGTAACAAACAAGAATCGAATACAGAAAATACATGTCTTTGTTAAAAGATATGTATTTCTATTTGTTTTCTCCACATGAGTTGCCCAATAACTAATGTTAATAATAACTGTCTGACATATCTAGCAAAATAACTAGTGAGACACAATAACATTCATGATATAAGTACTAGGAATAATATTAACTTACGTATACCAAGACATAAAACTGAGTTATTCGAAAATTGTTTTAGTTATCAAGCAGCTCAAGTGTATATCCTATTACCAAGCTCAGAAAGATCATTGTCGACCAGAATTGGAGCCCTTGACATATCTATTGATGAATATTTGAACCAGCTTGTCTTTTGAATAATTGTGTTTTCTAATCTAGTCAGGGTACATATGAAAATATATGATAAAATATGTGTACATTTTGAAAAAATGCATGTATCTGAATGTATTTTTCGATGCAATAAACATATTATTTTCATTATTATCAAGCACTGTTCTCTTTCCAGATCACCTGGAAATGAAGGAAAAAGGACTATGATTCTCTTGATTGTCATGTGATACGTGCTAAAAGTGAGCTCCATAAAGATCATACAGTAGCAAAGACAGAAACGATACATGTGAAATAAAATATTGATCACATTATACATTATATACAATAGAAACGCCAAATATCCAGCTGAACGAAGAAAACGGAAAAGTAAGAATCCTTATCTTCCTATACCATCTGGTTTATCATCAGTTTTCCTTAATTATTACATCTACGGCTATATGAATGAGTGAAATCAACCTATTAGTGAGCACTTTGACTTTGAATGTCTAATGAATTGATTACTCATCATTCAAATGCTCATCATGACACCAAACACTGAAACATATTGAATGAGGTACTCACCATTGTGAACTTGTTTCAGGAAACCAAGAATTCAACACTGTTCTTTCCATGAGACCTGAAATAAAAAAAAAAAGACTATTATTCTTGATTGTCTGTGATATGTGCTGAAAGTGGGCTCAATAAAAATCATACAATAGCAAGGACAGAAACGATGCATCTAGAACACAGTATACCTATCTGAATGAACAAAAACACAAAAAAGTAAGAATCCCCATCTTCATAAACCATCTGTTTCATCATCAGACTCATTAATTATTATCGATTAGTATAATTATACATCAAAGGCTATAAGAATGAGTGAAATCAATCAAGAGATACCAATAAGTGAGCACTTTCATAGATACCCATATCGTTGGTTCTCCATTGAATATCTCCTGACTCCTGAGTTCATTACTAATAAAATCATATCAAGACATTGAAACCTATTGCAAGACAAACTCTCGATTAGACAAAAACAATGAGCGAAAGGTTCACATAATTATGAAAAAAACAAATAGTTTCCGACATGGACAATTTTTCTCAAGGTTGGCTAGCCTGTTCCTCATGGATACATTAACTTCATATACTTGAACGATCAACCCCTAGATGGCGTCAACTTATATTTTTTTATAAAAATGATCATCTGAATGCTTGCACTGATACTATGACTGATTTTATTGATACTATGCTACTGGCAATAATGCGATAAGGTTAATAATAATAATGTGATTATCACTTTCCAACTCTTTGTACTTTTTATATCCTATTTTGTTCGAGAATCCAGAACGATCCATCCTATTCTTTCCTGTTCTAAAATCTTATGTTTATTTCTCTGTTTCGGCAATTCAAAAGCCTCATCGAAGTCGAATCACGAATCACTCACTCTGCCCCTCATAGAGATAATGCAGTCATCATTTCTATCATTTGCATTTTGCATTTGCAAATATATTATATTAAATCAAACGATCAAATTTCGAAGGCATTCTTTCAGAATACATCAAAACTAATATGTATTTTGCATTAATAGAAGCCTGTAGAGAAAATATTATAAAACTTTCGATAAAGAAGGCCATTCAAAAATTCGCCGGTACGCTGTGTATTTCCGAAGTTCCGGCTCGACCTAAAATATGTCGATGCCTTCTGTGACTCGCATTTCGATATATATTTGTATAATTGATAGAATAACAAAGTATTCATTCTTGGGAATAACTTTTTGGAAAATTTATGCATGGTTGACATCTCCCAAGTAATATCACTGTGCATTTTACTACGCATTTTATTCGCACTTATTTTCACGAAAATGAATATTAACCGTCCGAAAGCTCACTGTATCATTATATGTTTTGGATGAATATTCGAATCGTTCGAGAGAAAAAAGCATAAATGTATCATAATGTAAACAACAACAAATATCTATATCATATAACTATACCTTTCGGGATCCTTGGGAAATCTGGAAAAACTCACTCACTATCTGTTCTGGATGAATAACTATGATATGCACAACAATTTGTCATTTCACTAATACTTTTTAGTTCTCACAGTAACGCGATGATGATTAATACAATACGGTCGACGCGACACCGGCACACGCACTAACAAAACAAAATATCATCAAAACAAATCACGTGATATTATGACATCCGTACCACATACCCAGCACATGATGCGCGTACGAACGTTCGTGCGTTTTCGTAGGCGCATGCGCATGTTGTTACTGTCGGTGTTGCTCTTCTGTTCTATGTCAGAGCGATCATATCGTTTATCATGAATTATTAATGATGGAGGAGAAGATATAATAATAAATGTTTATAGATATGTGTTGATAGACCGTTGAAGAGTATTATCAGAACTATTATGTACGAAAAGAACACTGTTGTTGTGAAAAATATTTTAGACAGCATGAAAGTTTATGGTGTAAACAGTATTTTAGACAGTACAGCCTTCTGTTCATTTCGCCTACAAATTTCCTTTTCCATTCCATGGTGCTGCTTTCTTATGACGTGGGGGAGTAACGCATGCCTGATTTGATAATTTTCACCCTGAATTACGTTATATCGGTCTTGAATAGTGTTAAATGTGTTTGTTTAGATTAAATCATGTGTGTTTCGTTTGTAGTCGCCGGTTTGTTTACATCGATCACGACGGTAATAGTTATTGTTGACTCTTCTTGAGGCGCTGGTCGAAGTGACGCCACTCGAATTTCGATCTTTTGCAGGCATATTCGACCACCAGCTGTGTATGGAGCTCTTCCAGAAGGACCACCGTGTTGAAAAGAAGAAGCTGCAGTTCGATATGGAAGATGAGATATCCGTCATATGCTTGAGTTGTTCCTCCAGGACATCCTAAAATAGGTGTCTGTTCGTACCTCGTTGAAGTTTCAGCACAGCAAATGGTGGAGAATCAGACAGCATTGAAAAAAGTACTTGGAGGCTACAGGTTAGTGCTCGATTTACTGGCCGGCATTATTGATAGTGAAATGGAAACGATATTATATGTGGAAGCTCCCTTAGAGCTGCCTTTCATGGTGCATCTGCTCAGAATTTAGAACACACCGAAGGCTAAAGACATGTGATATACATTCTTATTTCATGATATAGTTTACGATATTATTCCTTCTTATGACTTAGAGGGCATTTAATTTGCATGGTTTCAACGAGAATCTCGAATAATTTCCATATATTCAACTCTTGAGATTGAGTAGATATACTAATGGGACTTTTATGCTCGAAAAGCTTGTAGTAACATTGATCAACTCACAGGTGGTTGATATATTGAGTATGCCACTGGCAGATTTCAATCTATTTCCCAATTATTTCATTGATTACCAAACTGTTGACTTGTTAGACTTCTTGATTTTTTCAATTGTTTTGGATTTTAATTGGTGAATTTCAATTTGATGCAATTTGATTTGATTTTCCTTTGATATCATTCATGATCATTGAATTACCAGGTATTTCCTTGATTGTTAAAAAGAATTGATCCTATCGATAGTGTTCATTGTTCGACCTGTATAGATATTCATAATACAGGAAGCTGCATTAGTTTTATCAATCATAGGTAAACTTTAATCTCATCATTCCTAGAAAATAATAATAACCACATTATTTACCTCTGGACAACATTTCCTGTAGGTATACTTGAGTAGGGCCAAATTGCCTAGAAATGAATTAAAGTCTAAATTGCTTATGGATGAATAAATGACGCTATATATTCTGTATCCCTCTGTGTATCTCACCATATTCATACATGCTTTATTTTTCATGACCCACTGTATAGTTTCATTCCACAGGGCCTTGTAGCAAAACAGCCTTTGTTTCCCTAATAATTGTTGTCCATTGCATGGTTTCTGTAGTAGTTAATAATTGAGTTGGTAGGCAACCAGTAACTCATGGCATAGTATTAGGAGTCGTATAACTTGCAGGGGCTTATAATTCCAGTATAGTTGGTATGTAAAGTTTTGACATTGAATCAGATCGTGGATCGTTTGCCAAATAAAACTGCCGCCCCACCTTCTCTGGCTTTTCTGTGTCGACAAATATCCAAAAATCAATCTACCCTGATATACTGGTCTATTACAACGTACATTCATCTAATATATCAAATTTAAAAATGCCGTTGTGTTTTATCTCTCTGTATATTCTTTGCAGTTGTATTGAGTAGGTCCGAATTACATATGAATCAATAATGACCCCTATATATTTATCACACTATAGACTCGTTCTACAAACAAAATGTAATGTCGTGTTTTTATCTCTCTTCATAATATTTCATGTGTTGGTACCTATTTCGAGCGAGTCTAAATTAAATCTAGTGGCCTGGGGAATCACCCATGATACATTGCATCGCATTGTTTACGATCCTGTTTGAGCACAAAAAATGATAACGACGCAATTCGCTTTCGTTTTCACAACAAACAGGTTGAAGAAACGGCAGACGGTTACAATCTTTTCATTTAGTGCGTGAACGAAGTTTGTTGATTTCTGATTGTTCAATATCATTGTTGTGATATCCGAAAATTTTTACTAACGCAATCGTACTGCAAGTATTGATTGATTGAGTCATGGAAAATTGGAATGATACTTTTGTGGTAGAGGGGTGTGTGGCCGGGCTATGAAAAATGCATTTTGGATATTCTCTTCTTTATGTAATGGTGAGTGGCGAAAAGTTTTGTTGAACGATTTGCTTGGAAATGAAACCTACATATACCTACTAGATAATTTTCATACAGGTGGTACATAGGTATTAAAGTGGAGGTAATGTATTATTATTTTGAATGCATATAAATTTTATGGGGCCACCTTGTATTTCAAGAATAGATATTTATAATAAGTCGGAGTTGTTTACATTAGGAGTTTTGTGCCGCCGCGCGAAAGCGGTACCGACAAAGGAACGGGCAGTCGTTTGTCGGCAAATGAGTTTTCGTGGGAAAGGAAGGGAGGAAGGGATGAAAAAGCTGAGTTTCGATATAACAACAACAACAACAAGACAGTCTACTCCGTAATTCCATGGTCGTCGTTTCATATAACGAACCGAAAGTCGTTGCAGGATAATAATCATTAGAATTATTCTTCAACAATTTATCATAACTCGTAACTGCAGAGTGTGATTTTTCTGTATAGGTAAGCTGTTCTTGGTGCATAACGATTTTGGGGGCGAGCAGCATATGCGGACGCCAACGAGGGAGCGAACAATCTTTTGCAACAAAGTGCGGTAGGACTCGATAAGCGGACTGTTACCTATAGTTATCCAGTATGGTGAGTACGATTTGATTTGATTTGATTTTTCATTCAGGGCATATTTCATTTCTTTATTAATATTGAGATATCAAATTGGAAGAGTACATGGATTTGCTGATCCACCCTGATTTAAAGAGATTTCCATCCGTAGGGATTGGTTACAACATCATTTCACCTGTATTTCATTTCATATTGATAGATTTAAAAGAAATACACTATTTTGAATCTTATCGGGAACACCGATTCAATTCTTCCTGCATTTTCTCAGTACACCTTTCTGTGATAACTCCGAGATAGAGATTACATATGATTACATATGTTTCCTGGGAAATCTTGAAAAGTCTGAATTTAAAGTAATGAAAATTTCAAACTACTGAATGACAAAATTTCAAGTTGCCAAATCTACAGGGTGGTTTGAAAATATCATTATCGAGTTTGCAGGTGAAAGTGGAAACATGCCAATTCTTTCAATTTTTCTGTCCACATGTAGTATACAGGACTATCTATATTGAGGATGGACGATGTCTGTGCTGCTTTTATAGAAATGAATTCAAAAGATTGTACTAAAGAAAAATTCGTTTTTCTTTTTCAGACAGGTGATGGAATACATAATGCCGGCCATCAACCAACTATATGGATCAATGACTCGCCTGATTATGGAAATTGAACCTATTCTAGCCAAATCTGACCTGAAGAACATCCTGTACAAGATGAACGATAATCTCTGTGAAGGTTGATGATGATGTGAAGGTGAGTCTTCATTTCAAATAGCCACATTGAGAAATTATGGTACACAAAGTGATATAGGCCTAGTTGTGTTTTTGTTTTTTGAAAACTTTTTATTTAAAGCTCATGAATAATTAGAGTTTTTCTTTTGGGATGATACTGTGATATATGCGATGTATGTTTTCATCTATAGTCAAAAATTCCAGAGAGATTTGGATTATTTTACTCTTATATAGCTTCTACTTTCAACCAAACATATTGAATATATTCATTATATTTAATGGCTCTTAATTTTCAAGATGAATATGATATGGCGGCTGCTTTCAACAACAAACTAGTTCAAGAATTTCATTTGATTCAAAAAAATAGAACATCCTGAGCAAGATGGCTGAAAATAGTGGAGTCTTTTTGAAGCTCCAAAGAATCACATGGAGGTGAGTCGATTTTTGTATTCTAAACACATTCGACATATTCAATAGTCGGTTTCTTTGAAAAAGTTTTTTTTTTTTGTTTCTTGTGTTGGGAAATGTTTAGATAATGATAAGCTAGGGTATTTCTATGATTCTTGTTCCATTTATTAATTCGATTATTTTCAGAGTCTGAAGGTGTGGAAGCAAGGTCATCGAAGATGAATCTGGTGATTCCTTGAGGATGATGAAGGAGATGGATATGAAGTCTGGACTAAGAAAATGACAAACCCATGCCAGTTATGCAGATATTCTCAAGAGTTTCAGAATAAAATTAGGCTGATGGTGAGTAATATTTATTTTGAATTGGTTTTCCCATAATAGTTTGTGTCAAGGCAAACTATAGTTCAGCTAGGACAGCACAATAACTAGTTTTTTCTCGAATGTCCAAGTCTTTCCTGTGCCTATAAAAATCCTCACACCTTTCAAAATCCTTAGGTTTAGATTCATGGCTAATGTTAACCATAATTTCTTATTTCTATTATAAGTTTTTGCCTAGCAAAAACTAAGTTTTTATCCAATACGAATGTATTTGCTATTCTTATAAATTTTCCCAAGCTCTTTCTAATCTTTAGATTTTCATGAACGATTAATGTCATTCATATCAATACAATTAATTTTTATATAAGTTTTTGTCATATTGAAAATAATTATAATAATATTATAATATAATATAATAATATAATTATAATAATAAAATAAGCCCAAAAACCTATTTCAGTTGTTTTTCAATTTGAAGGTCTTGAAACTCTTAAATTCCTCATACATTCATATCACCTTGACGAAGGCAGATTAAACTAACGAAACTTCGGCATTGGAATGAAGTAGTTCGTTGGAGAAGCAGTAATTCAATAAAAATTTTCCGAAATTTTATTTCAGAATATAGGAACAGGAAAATCTGTCGTTCTATTATTGATTGATGTCTGTTCAAAATATATTTGTTGAAAGCCTTCTTCAAGAAATTTTGAGAAGAATCTTTTCTCACTATTCATAATTCTTTTCTATTTTTCATCTAGTGATCTAAAGCACATTCATTTTTTCCAACAATTTGGATTTTTTGGAATTCTAGACTCTTTGTCTGCATGAACTTTTTGTGAAGCTAAGCCATGGAGTGATTCTTTTTCCATTTGTTCACAAATTCAAATATTTTCAGAGTCTTCTGGCGTGGATGAGATTCAACTGAGGATAAGTCTGTTGGATCCTTGAGGACGATAATGGACATGGATCTGCATTTGGTACTTACGAAAAAGAAAAATAGATGATGATTATTATCCAAAGATTTCTATGAGAAAACTGTCTTGATGGTGAGTTATATTTATTCAGATTTCATTCTTTCATAATAGTCTTTGTATTGGAAAACTAGTTCAGCAAGAGGACAGGAAGAAAACTTCTTGAATTCTCAAGCATTTCTTATTTCCATTAAATTTCTTAGGCCATTTCCAACACTTTTATTCTGATGGATACCTAATGCAGGCTATGAAACATATTTTTTATGTTATTTTTTGAAATAGTTTAGCCAAGACAGCACAAAAACTAGATTTTCTTGAAATTCCAAGTCTTTTCTATGAGTATAATTTCCTGGTGTTCTTTCCAACCCTTATTCTCCAATTGATGACTAATGTAGATCATGAAAACTTTTTTTTTCTATCAATTTTGACTAGAAAATATCAGCCAGAACAGCACAAAAACTTGGTTTTCCTTCAATTTCCAAATTTTTCCTATTCCTTCAATTGTCCTCACACCCTTGCCAACTATTTCAATTGATGACCAATTTGGAGCATGAAAATATTCATTAGTTTCTGTGTAGGAAAATTGGTTCAGTCAGCACAACGTTATACACTAGGGTTTTCTCAACTCTCCATGTCTCTGGTATGAGTATGAGAGAATCTTCTGGCACCTTCCAATCATTATATTCTAATTGATGACTAATGTGGAGAGTATGAGAGAATCTTCTGGCACTTTCCAATCATTATATTCTAATTGATGACTATAATGTGGATTATTGAATTTAATTTTTTTCATTTTGGTTGTTATCTGAGAAAAATATTTCTGTCAGGACAGCACATCCGCTAGTATATTTCCTCCAATTTACATTAGCTTGCGACTGCTCAAGTACACTAATAAAATACATACATTGTTTTTAAATTCAATAAGGAATTTCGGCTCCACAAGGAAATTCTGTGTCTAACTTTGATTTATTTGATGATATTATACAGTGCAATCAAAAACAGTTCTAAAAAAAATTTTTCAATGAAATTATACATTTTGTCTCCCAAAAAAACTGAGACTTCTCTTTCATTAAACATTTGTTAATTTCACTTTTGTTTTCCCCCCTACAGCAATTTTAGGGCAGGACAGTAGGAGCAACAGGTGACAAACAGATCGACAAGGATGTTATTATTGAACGAGGTGGTGACAGAGACGGCAGGCAATCAGGGAAGGATACAAGAAAATTGGGCTATCTTCAACGATATGGATAAATTATGATTGCTTGAAATAGTTGAAATTTCATTTTTATTTTTCATAGTCAGTTCATTTCATGTATGTTTTCATGTATATAAGTTTCCATTTATTTTCACTCACTTTCCGTTGAATGCCAGGAAATGTTTTCCACAGTGTTCCCTCTAGACAGTGTCAGAAAACGTTCTCTTGCGTTCGCTTTATAAACAAGGTGAGTCAGTATATGTCCGACAAACTTCTCACTCAAATTCTTCACTTCATTTCCAATTCAATGATTTCTTTAGTATTTAATGTCTTTCAATGTATTAATTTTCTTGAAATTGGGCTCATGAAGCCTCCGAGCGTTACCTCACATAAGAAATTGTTCATCTTGATAATTCACAAGCAATCACCTATCAAACATTGTCGGTCTATTACAAAAACACCCTGTATATAACTGCTGTTGTATCCAATGTATATAGGTCGTTTAAAATAGTTTTGCTCATAGTTGGTTGACCGATTGTTGACTTTACAAAAGGGCCAATTGATGACGGGTTGCCTCCAATTAGCAAAACCATGAATTATCAGATATTTTCCGAACTTCTACTCACACAGAGTGTGATCCGTAGCTCGACGGTGTTATTTTCCTTTAAATTTCAAAAACAAATCATCCTTTATCATATCTCTTACATTTTGATATTCTGAATATTGATGATTTGATCATATTCTCTTTAAATGTCTCACCCCCTTTTGAATTGGTTATTTCTAAACCGTTTGTAATTCGAAGAATGAGTACCTAGAATGAGATACAAACGTGAAACATTTATAGTGAATAGTTTGTACATCTTGAAATCATATTTTTCGAAAATAATAATATTTTATTTACTCTTTCATCTTTTATACAAGGAACAACACCTCGAGTAAAGATAATACCTGTGATACAACCTGTACATTTTGCTAAAAAGTTATTCATATTGGTGACAACCCTGTCTTCATTGATGTTTTTCTTGCTTTCTTCTGAATTTTTAAACGTACTTGTAAATTCGACCGATTGATTGAAATCTTACCTTTGTACTGTTGAGCGTTATTTCAAATCTGTAAATTATTCAGAATTTACTTTTCCTCCGATGTCAAAGTTAGTTGACATAATTACAATGAACTACTCTGTGGCATTGCAAGTGAATCGCATCGAGTGTGAATGTAGTCAATTTTCATTGGGATATGAAGATTAACCAAGTATCATTTCCAAACTAGCCAGCCATGTTCTTTCAGTTACAATTTGCGTATAGGATCAGGTAGATGTTTACAGGCGCACGAAGGTGTGATACTCTGGGCCCTTTGCATTT
Source organism: Gastrophysa polygoni (assembly GCA_963576655.1). Classification (NCBI taxonomy): domain Eukaryota; kingdom Metazoa; phylum Arthropoda; class Insecta; order Coleoptera; family Chrysomelidae; genus Gastrophysa; species Gastrophysa polygoni. The sequence goes on along the minus strand of OY755087.1, from coordinate 29,200,611 downwards.
CAACTAGTTGGGTTGCGTTCCATCTCTACTGAGTGTTAGAATTCATCAATTTGTCAGTAATAATTTATCTCTTTTTCATGTTGGTAAATAATCTGAAGAAATATTCATATGTTATGTAGATCCTAAGATACGGCAAATTAATATTCGCAAAAACTGCCCGACTTTTGCGAATGGTCCAAGAGTTGGTAGAGTAAATAGCTACTTTTTTGACTTGGCGTATGATTATTTTTCATATTATTTGATTGAATTACTGACGAACTGATGAATTTCGATCCTCTCTAAAAGTGGAACACATTCAACTGCTTGGACTGCAGGGAGTCTAGAATTTCATCTCCGTGGGTGCGTTAACCTCTTATCTGATCCTACACCAGATCGGTGCTTATTGCTTATTGTTGCCTCAGATGTTACAACTTTACTTTTCTCTTGGTTAATTTTCAGTTTTTACTCTAATGAAATCTGACTGACTGAAAGCAAATCTATTTCATATTTTCTCGTGTCATTCTGATTGTGTTCATTGTGTGAATGCCAATTGTCACTAAAGTAGAAGTTTTATTCATTGCTACTTTCTACTTGTTGATATTTGAATAATATTTATAGAAGAACCAGTCTGTCCACCAAATCTCGGAAACAATGTTCAACGAATTATTTTCAATGGTTTTGATTTTTGAATTTCCATCACAAATACGTGGTTCAACATATAAGGGTAAATTTCAATCAACGGTCTGTTTTTCGTTCGTGATGAAATTTGCAGCAGCTGAATAAGTACGAAAGATGCACTCAACGACCTAGATTGGTCATCTTCGGTGATATACTCTGCTCGCCAGCAACAATGAAATTACCTACTATTCCCGAGAATGATAATAGGAGGCAATGTAGGTTAGAAGTTTCTTCAGATTCGGCATCTAGGTATCAAATTCATTCGCTAGACGAATTCATGAAACTTGCTAGGTATGTATGATTCTGAAATTTAGAAGATCGAATGAGATACCGAAGATACACTCAACGACTGAGTAAGATGATCACATTCTTAGTGATATACACCGCTTGCCAACAGTTGCCACGGAAAAGTTGGCAATTCCGTGGCAGCTGCAGTGTATGTCACTGAAGATGTGTTCATCTCACTCAGTCATCGAATGTATCTTCAGTATCTCTTTCGCTCTTGTTCATTTCAGAATCATACATACCTAGCAAGTTTCATGAATTCTCCTAGCGAATGAATTTGATACCTAAATGCCGAATCTGAAGAGATTTCAACCTACCGTGTCTCCTATTATCACTCTCGGAAATGGTAGAGCATTCCATTGCTGCTGGCGAGCAGTGTATATCACTGATGATAACCAATGTAGATCGTAGAGTATACCTTTGGTACTACTGTAGCTCCTGCAAATTTGGGTATCTCAAGTCGATATTTAAAATGTGATAGGTTGATGAATGGGTCAAAATTACTAAGACTGAGATTGATATCGTAAAAGATTTTATTTATTTTGTAATAGGATTTATTTCGAACACGATTTCTACGGCAAGTAGGGCTTCGTTACGACTATTAAAATGTACTTTCGCCTGTTGTTTCATTCTCAAGATTTTCCTGAATGGTTAACCACCACCAGGAGATTACTGAGATGGTTAACCATTCAGCGGACAACTCGGAGATGTCTTATACAGAAGTGAATATTCTGTATATTTCGAACGGCTTCCAAACCAAATTTTATAATTTCGTAGATGAGTTAGGTTTTCCTGTTTCCCACAGTGTTAGAACTTCCTTTATTTCACTTTTCAATACATACTGAATTATAAAATATTCTTACACTGTGGGGGGCATGAATTACCCACCCACGTAATTAATAATTTCGATTTGGGGCCGAAATTTTTCAAATTTATTGGACCGTCTATTTCTATTCATAGTAAAAACTTTATAGGTGGGAGCCGCCTCTTGGGTAGAATATAGGTAGGAAGGTAAATCTTGGGATGATTTTAGGTGTGGAGCTGCCTCTTGGAATTTGTTAGGTAGGAAGGTATCGTTTGGGATGACTTCAGTTTGGGAGCTGCCTCTCGGGATTTGTTTGGTAGGAAGGTATCTCTGGGGATGACTCTAGGTGGGGGTCGCCTTTCGGGAATTGTTAAGTAGGAGTGTATTTCTTGGAATGACTTTAGGTGACCGCTACATCTCGGGATGATTTTATGTAGGGAGCGGCCTCTCGGGATGATTTCAGGAGCGGAGCTGCCTCTAGGAGTTTGTTAGGTAGGATGGTATCGTTTGGGAGGACTTCAGGTAGGGAGCTGCCTCTCTGGTTGATATTAGGTAGGTATTGTTTGGGATGACTTATGATTTCAGGTGTGGAGGTGTTAGGTAGGATGGTATCTCGGGGATGACTAGGTGGGGGTCGCGTTTCGGGATGATCATAGGTAGGAAAACTTAGTATGGGAAGACTTCAGGCGAGCGCCTCTCGGGTTGGTTTTAGGTAGGTAGGTAGGTTTTGGGATTATTTAGGTTGGGAGCTGCATCTCTGAATGAATTTAGGTAAGACTAGGTGGGGAACCGCCTCTCGGAATGAACACAGGTGATAAGTTGTCTCGAATTTGATTGTATATAGGTAAGGAGTCGCCTTTTAGGATGAATTTTGAGAGGGAGCTGCTTCCCTTGTGACGATAGGTAGAATTCTGTCACTTGGATGAATTTCGGTGAATCGATGTGTATACAGGTAGGAATGATTTTAGGTAAGGATGCCGCCTCTCAGGGTTTGTTAGGTAGGGAGTTATATCCTGAAATGAAAAACCGGTGAGGAGCTGCCTCGGGTTGATTTTAGGTAGGAAGATAAGAGTCTTTTGGATTGATTTTAGGTAGGGGTGTGTTAGGTGGGCAGGTGACTGGAGAGCTGGCTTCAGGAATGATTTTGGGTGAGGAGACGCCTCTCGGGATGAATATAGGTGGTAAGCTGTCTTGAATTGGGTTGATTATTGGTAGGGGGCCGCCTTTTGGGATGAATTTTGGGAGGGGGGCCGCTTCCCATGTGAGGATAGGTAAAAATCTGCCACCTGGGATAAATTTCGGTAGAGAGTCGTCTTCTGCGGTGAATACAGGTAGGGAGCTCTCTTTTGGGATGATTTTAGGTGGAGAACCGTCTCTCGAGATGAGTTTAGGTAGGGAGCTGCCCCTCGAGTTGATAATATGTGGGGAGCCGATTCGCTTCTAAGGCTGATTCTATGTAGGAAGGCAGGTATCTTTTGAGATGATTTAGGGCGGGATGCTGTCTCATGAAATTAGGGGTGGGGACATGCTACTCGGGCTGATTTTAGGTAGGAAGGTATCTTGGGATGATTTTAGACGGGAAGCTGCAACTCGGGGTGACAATAGGTGGGGTGCCGCACTCTTAGAAAGGGAGCTGTTATTAGTTAGGAGGGTGACTGTAGGGATGGATAGCGGTGGAGAGCTGACTTCTAGAGGATAATTTTAGGTGGAGAGCCGCCTCTGGATATAGGGAGCCGTCTTTTGGGATGAATCTTGGTATTGTTTCCCTCGTGAGGAAGGGTAGGAGAACGTCGCTTTGGATTACAATAGGTAGGAAGCCTTTTTTCGGTGGCGAGCGAGTAAGGTAACTTTTGGGATGGGTGTTAGTGGAAAACTGGTTTCTGGAATGAATATAAGTAGGGAGCCGCCTCTTGGGATGATTATAGACTACTTCTTGAAAGGATTTTAGGCGAGGGGAGCTGGCTCCCTGGTTAGGTATCGGTGAGGAGCTTTAGGTAAGATGATTCTGACAAATATAGATACGGAGCCGCCACTTATGATTAAAGGTGGGGAGACGCCTACCAAAATTCTTGGGCAAAAGAAGGTAGGAAGCTGACTTCCGGGATAAGGAAGCCGCCTTTTGGGATGATTATAGGAATGAGACCGGTAGGCCACCTTTTGGTGTATTATAGGTGGGTAACTGGTTTAGCTATAGGATCATGATGGGGAATACAGTTGAAATAAATGTACGCCTATGTGCCGAAGAATACATCTACATGCTAACAATTGTATGGTTGACCATCTAAGTGTTGCTTACCCATTCAAGAATATCTTGAGCATAAAACAACAGGCGATGATATATTTTATTAGTAGCAACGAGGATTTGCAACTTGAGATATCATATATGAAATATCACACATCACCATTATACATTTTTCAGCTTTTCATGGGATTTTCTCTCCTAGCTTCTAAAAAATTGAGTAGAAGTTATTAAAAATTATTGCTATATATTTGTAGTAAGGACAGATTTGGGATCTGCCTTACTGAAAATGGACAACATATGGCCGATTGGGGTAATACTAAGATCATAGGAAAAGAAGACAATAACCAAAAACGGAAGATCAAAGAGTCTGCTTGCATTCTCCTGAACGGAGACAATAATATTGCTTTTTGTTCAGTTGATATAGATAGAACTTGGCATCCACTTCTGAAACTTGAATATGAAAATGGAAAATTCGATATCAATTAATGAAAACACCTTGTAACCAGAATTTCTACCAAATTGTCACTTTTCAGTGGCAAAATCGAAAACATTGAAATATTTAAAGAACAATATTTTAATTGTGTTGAGAACGGGAGCAGATTCGTTGCCGAAACGTCCACCAAGATAAGTAGAAGTTTTATTCTTATTAAATATATTTGTATTTCCAAATTTTTTCAAAAACAAGGTGTCACTGAACAATAGAGAATTTCTATATTAGGTATCTAAAGGTTTGATTTCAAGCGCAGTGACATTTTGGGGCAGATCCCAAATCTGTCCTTACTACAAATATATTGCAATAATTTTTAATTAACTTCTACTCTATTTTTTAGAAACGAGGAAAATCCCATGAAAAGCTGAAAAATGAATGTACCACCTCCTCGAAGAACTTACAGACAGTATCACCATTATACATGGCAAAACTAGTTCGACATGTCAAATGATTCATTCCTGATATCAATTGAAAAAAGTTAACAATAATGAACAGCAGGCAGCTAATAAAAATTACTATTGAAATATAAATCTGAACAGAATAATTCACCATAAATGACCTGCCACCTGTAACTCGATAATTTAAGAATCGATCCGGATATTCATTGAATTTATATAGGGTATACGAACTAGACGAACCATAAAGCAGTAGTAGAACAGTCTGAACTACCAACTGTAAAAGTAATGAAAGAGGATATCCAACAAGAATGAAATCCGCCACTACCCTGTAATTGGTTTATTTGAATTAACCTGTATTTCAAAGTATTCTAATATTAAGAATTTTGAATAAATTTGAATAATGATCAATAATTAATTAATTTGAAAATGGATAATGATATCTCGACGATTCAAAAAAATATTAAATTATTTACAGGGGGAGGAGATATATATGGCGATTCACCCTGTATAAGAAATAATTATACATGTCGAACTAATTTCACCCACTATATAAATTTGAATATAAAATTTAGAACATCAAAATTTACAACTGTAAATGATCAAAATATCAAAAATATTGATGAAACACCCTGTAAATCAACTGAGTGCCATTTTTGTATATAACATGATCCGATAATAAAAAATCGAAAATACCATACATTTTCCTATCGTCATTTTTGGATATACAATGCAGGGCCAAATAACCCCATCATGTGAAACAAGGTTTCAAAAAGACTACTTTGGAGGATATTCTGGAATGAATCAATCATTTCCCTTATACATAGTGTTAGCTAAAAGCTTCCCTTTGTTTTTGATTAGACAATATTTCGATGATGTGATTGTCCAATGATTGATATGATTTGTCAAAAAATCCAAGAGAATTTTGTAGGAGAATATTGTAAGTTCTTTCACCGTATGTCAAATGAGTATGACAGTAAGATTGAGTTGTGCTGCTTAAACATTTCTTTCAGTCTTACTCATTATGCATAATAGTGAAAGAATTCAAAGCACCTCCATATTTTTTTTTCACCCAACACAGAAATCTACGAGTCGCCCTGTACATCCATTAATTATTTTATGAATCTGATGATTACTGTATCTTTCAATGCGTCCGAAGATGACGATAGAAAAACGAAACGTTTACAATAGAAAAGTACTCCTTATTCGGAACTTTTTGATACTTTCAAAAAAAAACCCAAGAACAACGAAACACCAAATACAAAATATATGTTTAACGTGCGATTCCGAAATTCGACAAGCCGCCGCCAAACTATCATCACCTCATTACAACTCACCAGGTATTCGAAAAGAGTGAACTACTTGACAACATTCTTATCAAAAAATAATACATAACAAGCACATGACGATGGAATTTGAAGAATTAATCAAAGAACAGTTGGCTGTGGAAAGTTGAAAGATCAGGTAGAGATTGCCGAACACACGAAAAGCAAACTTTGATAAAATTTTTGTCATCAATTCGAATTTCTTAAAAATGTTATGAGGAAAAATTAAGAGATATTTGACTAATAATCACTAAATGGTTCCGAAATTAATACATTTTTTCGTATGTGAATTGAAAAAAGAATCCAACGTCAGAGAGAAAGACTTGAATTGCCGTTCGCCAAATCAAATATCACTTTTGCTATAAACCTTCAGTCAGTTATTTGCAAAATTGCCCAATTTTTGCAAATGACTGTCGAAACGGTCACAGCAAATAATTTTTGACTTGACATACAGACAGTATAACATCAATCTCGTGATGTTGAACTTGTACTCATCGATTATCGACTATTACATTCTTTTTTTCAGTCAATGTCAATAACAGATAAAAATGAATGTAATCGTCAACCTCTACCTGATCCTATAATAAAAACAATGTTCGCAGGCATCAAAATTACTTATATAGAGTAATGAATTTTTATCGAGTGAACGATTATGAAATGATTAAAATCCAAAGATTTTCTGTATGGTTCATGCCGCCAGCAATTATTGACTCCTTGATTTCCTCAGAAATAAATTCAATGAAACTTGAGTAGAGAGAGCAAAAAACTATGAGGTGATGTTTATCAGATGAAAAACAACTTTCAGAATCGCCGTACACAAAAAAAAATCAATAAAATATATAATATAAGAGAATCCGATTCACTTTCCAAATTTTGATACGCGGGGTCAAAAATACGAAATTCATTCGAATATTCCATTTGATATATCGCGGAGCTCGAAACCGAGAAGAAAACTTTACCTCCACACATTATCCATTTTATCTATCCAGTTTATTGGTAAGCCAAACTTTGTTGAGAAAACTCTTCAAAGACAAAGTTTTTGTGGTATAGGAATGCGAAGATTTTACAGGGTGTTAAAACAATGATTTACAATATTTCATCTTTCGAAGTAGAGGTCCGTCCATTTGTTCCGATACTTTTCGAATTACAGACATTTTTAGTTCAATAAAAAACATTTTTCAGTTTCACATGGAGGCTGAATGAATATTCAAATGTTACCAATTGTATGAAGAGTTTTTGAAATGTAAAAATAAGAGTGAATAAAAGTTCAACTACGTCCTGAACAACAATGTCCTGAACTCAGCAGATGGTTGCTGAGACAGATTTTTTTAAATTATTGAAAGAATCATAAAAAATGTCTCTTAATCGAAAACTATTGAAATAGGCTTCTTCTTCTCCAGGGGAAAATATTGCAAATCATCCATTCCCCACCCGACAAAATCTTTGCTTCAATGACCAAATACTTCTGATTTCTTATACGTCACAATATTGACTCATCCATGAATTTCATGGAATTACTATAATTACTGAAGATTGTTAAATGAACCACTCAGTATAGAACTATAAAATTAAACTAATGAGTTAATTCAATAACAATGATTACTCTTTCTGAAGCTCAAATAAAAAAAATGATTTAAAATAAAGAATCATTCTTACTTAAAATGAAGAGAAAAAGTTATTTTGAGCGCCCGTGCATCAATTTCATAAAGTTTCACGGATGAAGGAGAACAATAATAATAATAATAATAATAACTACAATAAACGCCACCGCCATCATCAGGAGTACCCTTTTGTTTTCGCTCACCGCCCGTATTTTCTCAATTTCTTGCTGCCGCCTGCCTCATTCCGATCCTCTACCGCCGCCTCCACTGCCTCAGCTCAGCTTCTGATCCTCTGCTGCCGCTTCCACTGCCTCTGCTCAACTTCTGATCCTCTGCCAGCGATTTCTCCATCACCTTAAAACAGACATCAATCAATAATAGAACGACAGATTTTCCTATTTCGGATAATTTTTGTTGAATTACTGATTCTCCAACGAATTCAACTTCATTCAAATGCCGACGATTCGTTAGTTTAATCTGTCATCGTCAAAGCGATATGAATGTCTGGGGAATTTTAGACATTTTTAAACTTGAAAATTGAAAAACAACTGAAATAGGTTTTTGGGCTCTGTAGACTGAATTATTTTTAATATGACAAAAACTTATATAAAAATAATCAAAAATAAATTAAAACTAAATCGTTCATGGTGTGAGGATTTTTATAGGCACAGGAAAGACTTGGACATTCGAGAAAAAACTAGTTATTGTGCTGTCCTAGCTGAACTATAGTTTGCCTTGACACAAACTATTATGGGAAAACCAATACAAAATAAATGTTTCTCACCGTCAGCCTAATTTTCTTATGAAACTCTTGAGAAATATATGCATAAATGACATCTGTTTGTCCTTTTCTTAGTCCAGACTTCATATTGATCTCTTTCATTCATCATCCTCCAAGAATCACTAGATTCATATTCGATGACCTCGCTTCCACAACTTCAGACTCTGAAAATTTTTGAATTCGTAAATAAGTGGAACAAGGAACGAAGAAACACCCTACCTCATCCTTATCTAAACATTTCTCGACACAAAAAAAAACAAATTGAAAATTTTACCAAACTTGATCGATGGAAACAACTATTGAATAAGTCGAATATATTTTGAATACAAAAATCGACTCACCTTCATGTCATCCTTTGGAGCTTCAAAAAGACTTCACTATTTTCAGCCAGCATGAACAGGGTTTTAATCTTGATCATATTCATCTTGAAAATTAAGGTTGAAACCAAATGCTACATTATAATCATAAAAGTAAAATAATTTGAATTTCTCTGGAATCTTTGACTATAAATGAAAACATACATTGCATGTATCACAGTATCATCCCAGAAGAAAAACTCTACATTATACATTATACATAAGCTTTAAAAAAAAAGTTTTCAAAAAATACACAACTCTGGGCCTCTGTGTACCATAATTTCTCAGTGTTGGTATTTAAAATAAAGACTCACCTTCATATTATCATCAACCTTCAAAGCGATTTTCGTTCATCTTGTACACGATGTTCTTTGGGTTAGATTAGGATTGGCTAGGTTCCATTACCCTAATCAGGCGAGTCATTGATCTGTAGTGTTGGTTGATCACCGACTTTATGTAATTCATCACCTGTCTAAAGAAGAAAAAAAACGAATTTATTGTAAAACGATAACTTGACTTCATTTCTATGAAAGAACACAGACTTATTTTTGATTGGGAATTTTTTTATATCGTCCATTCTAAAAATAGATAGTCCTGTATACTGAATGTGACTACTGCTACCAAACTGTACACACTGTACCAATTGGTATACTCATACACCGAGTACAAATACAGAATATATAAATGAATTGACATATTTTCTCATATATTTTGTCACCTGCAAAATCGATAACAATAATTTTAAAACTACCATGTATATTTGGCAAATTTAGATTTTGCCATTCAGTAGTTTGAGATTCTCAGCTTTTTAAAATCAGACTTTTTAAGAGTTCTCAGGATATTAATAAAGAAATAAAATTCGCCCTACCACTTACCCACGAATTAAATCTGAATGAAAAATCAAATCAGATCGTACTCACCGCTTTTTTCGTCCTGCCGTACTATTCTGCAAGAGTTTGTTCGATCCCTCGTTGGCGTCCGCATATGCTGCTTAGCCCCAAAATCGGCACATACCAACAACAGCTCTCCTTTACAGAAAAATCACACTCTGCAGCTACATGTTATGATATATTGGTGAAGAATAATTTCAATGTTTATTATCCTGCAACGCGTTTCGGTTCGTTATACGAAACGATGACCATGGAATTATAGAGTAGACTGCCGACTGCCCAGACTGCCCTGTTGTTCTATCGAAACTCTGCTTCTTCATCCCTTCCATCATTCCTTTCCCACGGAAACTCATTTGCCGACAAACGACTGCCCGTTCCTTTGTCGGTACCGCTTTTGCGCGGCGGCACAAAACTCATAACGGCGTAAACAGCTACCTACGACTTATTATATCTATTCTCAAAATACATGGTGGCCCGATACAATGTATATGCATGCAAACTAATGATAAATTACCTCCACTTCAATACATAATATGTACCGCCTGTATGAAAATGAACTGAGATAAAGACAACATTTCGAGAAAAGTATAAGGTGAATGCATTCCTTGTATCGAATCATTGTGGGTTAGCAAATGAATGTTCTAATCGAATCATAAATATGCCATACGACGACTTACCCGCAAATGAAATCTATATAAAATATCAAATCGAATCGTACTCACAATCCTACGTAATAGTCCTGCACTATTCTGCAAACGATGACCATGGAATTACGAAGTACGATGTGCACTCCAGGCTAGCCTCAAGATGACTGTCCTGTGTCCTGCTTGTTCTTGTTCCATCGAAACTCAGCTTCTTCATCCCTTCCATCATTCCTTTCCCACGGATACTCATTTGCCGACAAACTACTGACCGTTCCTTTGTCGGTTCCGCTTTCGCGCGGCGGCACAAAACTCCTAACGTAAACAACTACGACTAATTATATCTATTCTATACAGTGTGTCTAAGAAAAATTCAGCCCGTATTAGAAATATCGTAAAATTCCGAAAGATATATCAAATATATAAGGTCGCTTATCTACATGATTTGAACATATTCCATACAGGAATTTTAGCAAGTGCAAATTCCCTCCTATTATTATTATTCATCGTCTTCGAGCTATCAAGGCATGAAAAAAATTAAACCCGAAGTGGAGTCAAAAATTGCTACTCTTTTAATTTCTACAGCTAGAGGGCTGTGCTTCTATTCCGCAATGGGCAATGCCCTGAAGGCTCTAAATACTGAATTAGAGTCCTCTACGACAAAGTCGAATTTTGGGTCCGAAAAAGTAGCAAGGCTAACCCCTTTGAACTTTTTTCAATATTTTTCAGTCGTCAGAATGGGCTGAAATCTTGCATACGGAGTGTTCTCAACATGTTGAACAAGAGTCTGGAGTCAAAACGGCCGTATTCCTAGTAGTTTCCGAGATATGAGCATTTTTCTAAAAAAAAAATTGTGCTCCAAAGTCGCTGAAAATTCATCATAACGTTCTTATTCGTGTGCAGAATGTATGTATCGACTCGATTTCGCAATATGCTGAAATATAGATATTGTTATTGACAACCCACAGTCGTTTCTGCTCTCCTGATACTGCATGATTCCTCGATAACGACTGAAAATGGTACTTTGAAATTTTTCGCCACATCCTATCGCTTTTCTGTTCTCCTGATACTAATATCAGAATCATTCTGTTTTCGGAATAGAATGAAAACTTTCGCTGAAATATGGACTCACAGTCGTTTCTGCTCTCTTGATACTAATATCAGAATTATTCTGTTCTCGAAATAGAATGCAAACTCTTGCTGAAATATGGAGATTGTTATTGAAAACTCTCAGTCGTTTCTGCTCTCCTGATATTGATTTCTCGATAACGTCTGAAAATGGTACTTCAAAATTTTTCGCCACATCCTATCGCTTTTCTGTTCTCCTGATACTAATATCAGAATTGTTCTGTTTTCGAAATAGAATGAAAACTTTTGCTGAAATATGGAGATTGTTATTGAAAACCCACAGTCGTTTCTGTTCTCCTGATACTGATTTCTCGATAACGTCTGAAAATGGTACTTTAAAACTTTTCACCACATCCTATCGCTTTCCTGTTCTCCTGATACTAATATCAGAATAATTCTGTTTTCGAAATAGAATGAAAACTTTCGCTGAAATTTGGAGATTGTTATTGAAAACTCACAGTCGTTTCTGCTCTCCTGATACTGATTTCTCGATAACGTCTGAAAATGGTACTTTAAATGTTTTCACCACATCCTATCGCATTTCTGTTCTCCTGATACTAATATCGAAATTATTTTGTTTTCGAAATAGAATGAAAACTTTTGCTGAAATATGGAGATTGTTATTGAAAACTCACTGTCGTTTCTGCTCTCCTGATACTGATTTCTCGATAACGTCTAAGAAATAGAATTGAAAATTTTACGCCATATCCTATCGTATTTCTGTTCTCCTGATACTAATATCAGAATTATTCTGTTTTCGAAATCGAATGAAAAATTTTGGTGAAATATGGAGATTGTTATTGAAAACCCATAGCCGTTTCTGCTCTCCTGATACTGATTTCTCGATAACGTCTGAAAATGGTACTTTAAAATTTTTCGCCACATCCTATCGCTTTTCTGTTCTCCTGATACTAATATCGAAATTATTCTGTTTTCGAAATAGAAAGAAAATTTTTGCTGAAATATGGAGATTGTTATTGAAAACCCACAGTCGTTTCTGTTCTCCTGATACTGATTTCTCGATAACGTCTGAAAATGGTACTTTAAAATTTTTAGCCACATCCTATCACTTTTCTGTTCTCCTGATACTAATATCAGAATTATTCTGTTTTCGAAATCGAATGAAAACTTTTGCTGTAATTTGGTGATTGTTATTGAAAACCAACAGTCGTTTCTGTTCTCCTGATACTGATTTCTCGATAACATCTGAAAATGGTGCTTTAAAATTTTTCGCCACATCCTATCGCTTCTCTGTTCTCCTGATACTAATATCAGAATAATTCTGTTTTCGAAATAGAATGAGAACTTTTGCTGAAATATGGAGATTTCCATTGAAAACCCACAGTCATTTCTGTTCTCCTGATACTGATTACTCGATGACGTCCAAGAAATGGTATTTTAAAATTTTACGGCATATCCAATCGCATTTCTGTTCTCCTGATACTAATATCAGAATGATTCTGTTTTCGAAATAGAATGAGAACTTTTGCTGAAATATGGAGATTTTCATTGAAAACCCACAGTCATTTCTGTTCTCCTGATACTGATTCCTCGATCACGTCCAAGAAATGGTATTTTAGAATCTTACGGCATATCCAATCGCATTTCTGTTCTCCTGATACTCATATCAGAATAATTCTGTTTTTTCGAAATAGAATGAAAACTTTTGCTGAAATATGGAGATTTTCATTGAAAACCCACAGTCGTTTCTGCTCTCCTGATACTGATTCCTCGATCACGTCCAAGAAATGGTATTTTAGAATCTTACGGCATATCCAATCGCATTTCTGTTCTCCTGATACTCATATCAGAATAATTCTGTTTTCGAAATAGAATGAAAACTTTTGCTGAAATATGGAGATTTTCATTGAAAACCCACAGTCGTTTCTGCTCTCCTGATACTGATTCCTCGATAACGTCCAAGAAATGGTATTTTAAAATTTTACGCCACATCCAATCGCATTTCTGTTCTCCTGATACTAATATCAGAATAATTCTGTTTTCGAAATAGAATGAAAACTTTTGCTGAAATATGGAGATTTTCATTGAAAACCCACAGTCGTTTCTGCTCTCCTGATACTGATTCCTCGATAACGTCCAAGAAATGGTATTTTAAAATTTTACGCCACATCCAATCGCATTTCTGTTCTCCTGATACTAATATCAGAATAATTCTGTTTTCGAAATAGAATGAAAACTTTTGCTGAAATATGGAGATTTTCATTGAAAACCCACAGTCATTTCTGTTCTCCTGATACTGATTCCTCGATAACGTCCAAGAGATGGTATTTGAAAATTTTACGCCACATCCTATCGCATTTCTGTTCTCCTGATACTAATATCAGAATAATTCTGTTTTCGAAATAGAATGAAAACTTTTGCTGAAATATGGAGATTTCCATTGAAAACCCACAGTCATTTCTGTTCTCCTGATACTGATTCCTCGATAACGTCCAAGAAATGGTATTTTAAAATTTTACGGCATATCCAATCGCATTTCTGTTCACCTGATACTAATATCAGAATAATTCTGTTTTCGAAATGGAATGAAAACTTTTGCTGAAATATGGAGATTTTCATTGAAAACCCACAGTCATTTCTGTTCTCCTGATACTGATTCCTCGATAACGTCCAAGAAATGGTATTTTAAAATTTTACGGCATATCCAATCGCATTTCTGTTCTCCTGATACTAATATCAGAATAATTCTGTTTTCGAAATAGAATGAAAACTTTTGCTGAAATATGGAGATTTTCATTGAAAACCCACAGTCATTTCTGTTCTCCTGATACTGATTCCTCGATAACGTCCAAGAAATGGTATTTTAAAATTTTACGCCACATCCAATCGCATTTCTGTTCTCCTGATACTAATATCAGAATAATTCTGTTTTCGAAATAGAATGAAAACTTTTGCTGAAATATGGAGATTTTCATTGAAAACCCACAGTCATTTCTGTTCTCCTGATACTGATTCCTCGATAACGTCCAAGAGATGGTATTTGAAAATTTTACGCCACATCCTATCGCATTTCTGTTCTCCTGATACTAATATCAGAATAATTCTGTTTTCGAAATAGAATGAAAACTTTTGCTGAAATATGGAGATTTCCATTGAAAACCCACAGTCATTTCTGTTCTCCTGATACTGATTCCTCGATAACGTCCAAGAAATGGTATTTTAAAATTTTACGGCATATCCAATCGCATTTCTGTTCACCTGATACTAATATCAGAATAATTCTGTTTTCGAAATGGAATGAAAACTTTTGCTGAAATATGGAGATTTTCATTGAAAACCCACAGTCATTTCTGTTCTCCTGATACTGATTCCTCGATAACGTCCAAGAAATGGTATTTTAAAATTTTACGGCATATCCAATCGCATTTCTGTTCTCCTGATACTAATATCAGAATAATTCTGTTTTCGAAATAGAATGAAAACTTTTGCTGAAATATGGAGATTTTCATTGAAAACCCACAGTCATTTCTGTTCTCCTGATACTGATTCCTCGATAACGTCCAAGAAATGGTATTTTAAAATTTTACGTCATATCCAATCGCATTTCTGTTCTCCTGATACTAATATCAGAATAATTCTGTTTTCGAAATAGAATGAGAACTTTTGCTGAAATATGGAGATTTTCATTGAAAACCCACAGTCATTTCTGTTCTCCTGATACTGATTCCTCGATAACGTCCGAGAAATGGTATTTTAAAATTTTACGGCATATCCAATCGCATTTCTGTTCTCCTGATACTAATATCAGAATAATTCTGTTTTCGAAATAGAATGAAAACATTTGCTGAAATATGGAGATTTCCATTGAAAACCCAGTCATTTCTGTTCTCCTGATACTGATTCCTCGATAACGTCCAAGAAATGGTATTTTAAAATTTCACGGCATATCCAATCGCATTTCTGTTCTCCTGATACTAATATCAGAATAATTCTGTTTTCGAAATAGAATGAAAACTTTTGCTGAAATATGGAGATTTTCATTGAAAACCCACAGTCGTTTCTGCTCTCCTGATACTGATTCCTCGATAACGTCCAAGAAATGTTATTTTAAAATTTTACGGCATATCCAATCGCATTTCTGTTCTCCTGATACTAATATCAGAATAATTCTGTTTTCGAAATAGAATGAGAACTTTTGCTGAAATATGGAGATTTTCATTGAAAACCCACAGCCATTTCTGTTCTCCTGATACTGATTCTTCGATAACGTCCAAGAAATGGTATTTCAAAATTTTACGGCATATCGAATCGCATTTCTGTTCTCCTGATACTAATATCAGAATAATTCTGTTTTCGAAATAGAATGAGAACTTTTGCTGAAATATGGAGATTTTCATTGAAAACCCACAGTCATTTCTGTTCTCCTGATACTGATTCCTCGATAACGTCCAAGAAATGGTATTTTAAAATCTTACGCCACATCCAATCGCATTTCTGTTCTCCTGATACTAATATCAGAATAATTCTGTTTTCGAAATAGAATGAAAACTTTTGCTGAAATATGGAGATTTTATTGAAAACCCACAGTCGTTTCTGCTCTCCTGATACTGATTCCTCGATAACGTCCAAGAAATGGTATTTTAAAATTCTACGGCATATCCAATCGCATTTCTGTTCTCCTGATACTAATATCAGAATAATTCTGTTTTCGAAATAGAATGAAAACTTTTGCTGGAATATGGACATTTTCATTGAAAACCCACAGTCATTCCTGTTCTCCTGATACTGATTTCTCGATAACGTCCAAGAAATGGCATTTTAAAATTTTACGGCATATCCAAACGCATTTCTGTTCTCCTGATACAAATATCAGAATAATTCTGTTTTCGAAATAGAATGAAAACTTTTGCTGAAATATGGAGATTTTCATTGAAAACCCACAGTCATTCCTGTTCTCCTGATACTGATTCCTCGATAACGTCCAAGAAATGGTATTTTAAAATTTTACGGCATATCCAATCGCATTTCTGTTCTCCTGATACTAATATCAGAATAATTCTGTTTTCGAAATAGAATGAAAACTTTTGCTGAAATATGGAGATTTTCATTGAAAACCCAGTCATTTCTGTTCTCCTGATACTGAATCCTCGATAACGTCCAAGAAATGGTATTTCAAAATTTTACGCCACATCCAATCGCATTTCTGTTCTCCTGATACTAATATCAGAATAATTCTGTTTTTGAAATAGAATGAAAACTTTTGCTGAAATATGGAGATTTTCATTGAAAACTCACAGTCATTTCTGTTCTCCTGATACTGATTCCTCGATAACGTCCAAGAAATGGTATTTGAAAATTTTACGCCACATCCTATCGCATTTCTGTTCTCCTGATACTAATATCAGAATAATTCTGTTTTCGAAATAGAATGAAAACTTCTGCTGAAATATGGAGATTTTCATTGAAAACCCACAGTCATTTCTGTTCTCCTGATACTGATTCCTCGATAACGTCCAAGAAATGGTATTTTAAAATTTTACGGCATATCCAATCGCATTTCTGTTCTCCTGATACTAATATCAGAATAATTCTGTTTTCGAAATAGAATGAAAACTTTTGCTGAAATATGGAGATTTTCATTGAAAACCCACAGTCATTTCAGTTCTCCTGATACTGATTCCTCGATAATGTCCAAGAAATGGATTTGAAAATTTTTCGCCACATCCTATCGCTTTTCTGTTCTCCTGATACTAATATCAGAATTATTCCGTTTTCTGAATAGAATGAAAACTTTCGCTGAAATATGGAGATTGTTATTGAAAACCCACAGTCGTTTCTGTTCTCCTGATACTGATTCCTCGATAACGTCCGAGAAATGGTATTTCAAAATTTTACGGCATATCCAATCGCATTTCTGTTCTCCTGATACTAATATCAGAATAATTCTGTTTTCGAAATAGAATGAGAACTTTTGCTGAAATATGGAGATTTTCATTGAAAACCCACAGTCATTTCTGTTCTCCTGATACTGATTCCTCGATAACGTCCGAGAAATGGTATTTTAAAATTTTACGGCATATCCAATCGCATTTCTGTTCTCCTGATACTAATATCAGAATAATTCTGTTTTCGAAATAGAATGAAAACATTTGCTGAAATATGGAGATTTCCATTGAAAACCCAGTCATTTCTGTTCTCCTGATACTGATTCCTCGATAACGTCCAAGAAATGGTATTTTAAAATTTTACGGCATATATAATCGCATTTCTGTTCTCCTGATACTAATATCAGAATAATTCTGTTTTCGAAATAGAATGAAAACTTTTGCTGAAATATGGAGATTTTCATTGAAAACCCACAGTCGTTTCTGCTCTCCTGATACTGATTCCTCGATAACGTCCAAGAAATGGTATTTTAAAATTTTACGGCATATCGAATCGCATTTCTGTTCTCCTGATACTAATATCAGAATAATTCTGTTTTCGAAATAGAATGAGAACTTTTGCTGAAATATGGAGATTTTCATTGAAAACCCACAGCCATTTCTGTTCTCCTGATACTGATTCTTCGATAACGTCCAAGAAATGGTATTTCGAAATTTTACGGCATATCCAATCGCATTTCTGTTCTCCTGATACTAATATCAGAATAATTCTGTTTTCGAAATAGAATGAGAACTTTTGCTGAAATATGGAGATTTTCATTGAAAACCCACAGTCATTTCTGTTCTCCTGATACTGATTCCTCGATAACGTCCAAGAAATGGTATTTTAAAATTTTACGGCATATCCAATCGCATTTCTGTTCTCCTGATACTAATATCAGAATAATTCTGTTTTCGAAATAGAATGAGAACTTTTGCTGAAATATGGAGATTTTCATTGAAAACCCACAGTCGTTTCTGCTCTCCTGATACTGATTCCTCGATAACGTCCAAGAAATGGTATTTTAAAATTTTACGGCATATCCAATCGCATTTCTGTTCTCCTGATACTAATATCAGAATAATTCTGTTTTCGAAATAGAATGAGAACTTTTGCTGAAATATCGAGATTTTCATTGAAAACCCACAGCCATTTCTGTTCTCCTGATACTGATTCTTCGATAACGTCCAAGAAATGGTATTTCAAAATTTTACGGCATATCCAATCGCATTTCTGTTCTCCTGATACTGATTCTTCGATAACGTCCAAGAAATGGTATTTCAAAATTTTACGGCATATCCAATCGCATTTCTGTTCTCCTGATACTAATATCAGAATAATTCTGTTTTCGAAATAGAATGAAAACTTTTGCTGAAATATGGAGATTTTCATTGAAAACCCACAGTCATTTCTGTTCTCCTGATACTGATTCCTCGATAACGTCCGAGAAATGGTATTTTAAAATTTTACGGCATATCCAATCGCATTTCTGTTCTCCTGATACTAATATCAGAATAATTCTGTTTTCGAAATAGAATGAAAACTTTTGCTGGAATATGGAGATTTTCATTGAAAACCCACAGTCATTTCTGTTCTCCTGATACTGATTTCTCGATAACGTCCAAGAATGGTATTTTAAAATTTTACGGCATATCCAATCGCATTTCTGTTCTCCTGATACTAATATCAGAATAATTCTGTTTCCGAAATAGAATGAAAACTTTTGCTGAAATATGGAGATTTTCATTGAAAACCCACAGTCATTTCTGTTCTCCTGATACTGATTCCTCGATAACGTCCAAGAAATGGAATTTCAAAATTTTACGCCACATCCAATCGCATTTCTGTTCTCCTGATACTAATATCAGAATAATTCTGTTTTCGAAATAGAATGAAAACTTTTGCTGAAATATGGAGATTTTCATTGAAAACCCACAGTCATTTCTGTTCTCCTGATACTGATTCCTCGATAACGTCCAAGAAATGGTATTTTAAAATTTTACGGCATATCCAATCGCATTTCTGTTCTCCTGATACTAATATCAGAATAATTCTGTTTTCGAAATAGAATGAAAACTTTTGCTGAAATATGGAGATTTTCATTGAAAACCCACAGTCATTTCAGTTCTCCTGATACTGATTCCTCGATAATGTCCAAGAAATGGATTTGAAAATTTTTCGCCACATCCTATCGCTTTTCTGTTCTCCTGATACTAATATCAGAATTATTCCGTTTTCTGAATAGAATGAAAACTTTCGCTGAAATATGGAGATTGTTATTGAAAACCCACAGTCGTTTCTGTTCTCCTGATACTGATTCCTCGATAACGTCCAAGAAATGGTATTTCAAAATTTTACGGCATATCCAATCGCATTTCTGTTCTCCTGATACTAATATCAGAATTATTCTGTTTTCGAAATAGAATGAGAACTTTTGCTGAAATATGGAGATTTTCATTGAAAACCCAGTCATTTCTGTTCTCCTGATACTGATTCCTCGATAACGTCCAAGAAATGGTATTTTAAAATTTTACGGCATATCCAATCGCATTTCTGTTCTCCTGATACTAATATCAGAATAATTCTGTTTTCGAAATAGAATGAATACTTTTGCTGAAATATGGAGATTTTCATTGAAAACCCACAGTCATTTCTGTTCTCCTGATACTGATTCCTCGATAACGTCCAAGAAATGGTATTCTAAGATTTTACGGCATATCCAATCGCATTTCTGTTCTCCTGATACTAATATCAGAATAATTCTGTTTTCGAAATAGAATGAGAACTTCTGCTGAAATATGGAGATTTTCATTGAAAACCCACAGTCATTTCTGTTCTCCTGATACTGATTCCTCGATAACGTCCAAGAAATGGTATTTTAAAATCTTACGCCACATCCAATCGCATTTCTGTTCTCCTGATACTAATATCAGAATAATTCTGTTTTCGAAATAGAATGAAAAATTTTGCTGAAATATGGAGATTTTTATTGAAAACCCACAGTCGTTTCTGCTCTCCTGATACTGATTCCTCGATAACGTCCAAGAAATGGTATTTTAAAATCTTACGGCATATCCAATCGCATTTCTGTTCTCCTGATACTAATATCAGAATAATTCTGTTTTCGAAATAGAATGAGAACTTTTGCTGAAATATGGAGATTTTCATTGAAAACCCACAGTCATTTCTGTTCTCCTGATACTGATTCCTCGATGACGTCCAAGAAATGGTATTTTAAAATTTCACGGCATATCCAATCGCATTTCTGTTCTCCTGATACTAATATCAGAATAATTCTGTTTTCGAAATAGAATGAGAACTTTTGCTGAAATATGGAGATTTTCATTGAAAACCCACAGTCATTTCTGTTCTCCTGATACTGATTCCTCGATAACGTCCAAGAAATGGTATTTTAAAATCTTACGCCACATCCAATCGCATTTCTGTTCTCCTGATACTAATATCAGAATAATTCTGTTTTCGAAATAGAATGAAAACTTTTGCTGAAATATGGAGATTTTCATTGAAAACCCACAGTCATTTCTGTTCTCCTGATACTGATTCCTCGATAACGTCCAAGGAATGGTATTTTAAAATTTTACGGCATATCCAATCGCATTTCTGTTCTCCTGATACTAATATCAGAATAATTCTGTTTTCGAAATAGAATGAATACTTTTGCTGAAATATGGAGATTTTCATTGAAAACCCACAGTCATTTCTGTTCTCCTGATACTGATTCCTCGATAACGTCCAAGAAATGGTATTTCAAAATTTTTCGCCATATCCTATCGCTTTTCTGTTCTCCTGATACTAATATCAGAATTATTCTGTTTTCGAAATAGAATGAAAACTTTTGCTGAAATATGGAGATTTTCATTGAAAACCCACAGTCATTCCTGTTCTCCTGATACTGATTCCTCGATAACGTCCAAGAAATGGTATTTTAAAATTTTACGGCATATCCAATCGCATTTCTGTTCTCCTGATACTAATATCAGAATAATTCTGTTTTCGAAATAGAATGAAAACTTTTGCTGAAATATGGAGATTTTCATTGAAAACCCACAGTCATTTCTGTTCTCCTGATACTGATTCCTCGATAACGTCCAAGAAATGGTATTTTAAAATTTTACGCCACATCCAATCGCATTTCTGTTCTCCTGATACTAATATCAGAATAATTCTGTTTTCGAAATAGAATGAAAACTTTTGCTGAAATATGGAGATTTTCATTGAAAACCCACAGTCATTTCTGTTCTCCTGATACTGATTCCTCGATAACGTCCAAGAAATGGTATTTTAAAATTTTACGGCATATCCAATCGCATTTCTGTTCTCCTGATACTAATATCAGAATAATTCTGTTTTCGAAATAGAATGAAAACTTTTGCTGAAATATGGAGATTTTCATTGAAAACCCACAGTCATTTCTGTTCTCCTGATACTGATTCCTCGATAACGTCCAAGAAATGGTATTTGAAAATTTTACGCCACATCCTATCGCATTTCTGTTCTCCTGATACTAATATCAGAATAATTCTGTTTTCGAAATAGAATGAAAACTTTTGCTGAAATATGGAGATTTTCATTGAAAACCCACAGTCATTTCTGTTCTCCTGATACTGATTCCTCGATAACGTCCAAGAAATGGTATTTTAAAATTTTACGGCATATCCAATCGCATTTCTGTTCTCCTGATACTAATATCAGAATAATTCTGTTTTCGAAATAGAATGAATACTTTTGCTGAAATATGGAGATTTTCATTGAAAACCCACAGTCATTTCTGTTCTCCTGATACTGATTCCTCGATAACGTCCAAGAAATGGTATTCTAAGATTTTACGGCATATCCAATCGCATTTCTGTTCTCCTGATACTAATATCAGAATAATTCTGTTTTCGAAATAGAATGAAAACTTTTGCTGAAATATGGAGATTTTCATTGAAAACCCACAGTCATTTCTGTTCTCCTGATACTGATTCCTCGATAACGTCCAAGAAATGGTATTTTAAAATTTTACGCCACATCCAATCGCATTTCTGTTCTCCTGATACTAATATCAGAAATAATTCTGTTTTCGAAATAGAATGAAAACTTTTGCTGAAATATGGAGATTTTCATTGAAAACCCACAGTCATTTCTGTTCTCCTGATACTGATTCCTCGATAACGTCCAAGAAATGGTATTTGAAAATTTCACGCCACATCCTATCGCATTTCTGTTCTCCTGATACTAATATCAGAATAATTCTGTTTTCGAAATAGAATGAAAACTTTTGCTGAAATATTGAGATTTTCATTGAAAACCCACAGTCATTTCTGTTCTCCTGATACTGATTCCTCGATAACGTCCAAGAAATGGTATTTTAAAATTTTACGGCATATCCAATCGCATTTCTGTTCTCCTGATACTAATATCAGAATAATTCTGTTTTCGAAATAGAATGAAAACTTTTGCTGAAATATGGAGATTTTCATTGAAAACCCACAGTCATTTCTGTTCTCCTGATACTGATTCCTCGATAACGTCTGAGAAATGGATTAGAAAATTTTTCGCCACATCCTATCGCATTTCTGTTCTCCTGATACTGATATCAGGATTATACTGTTTTCGAAATAGTATGAAAACTTTTGCTGAAATATGGAGATTGTTATTGAAAACCCACAGTCATTTCTGCTCTCCTGATACTGATTTCTCGATATCGTCTGAAAATGGTACTTCAAAATTTTTCGCCATATCCTATCGCTTTTCTGTTCTCCTGATACTAATATCAGAATTATTCTGTTTTCGAAATAGAATGAGAACTTTTGCTGAAATATGGAGATTTTTATTGAAAACCCACAGTCGTTTCTGCTCTCCTGATACTGATTCCTCGATAACGTCCAAGAAATGGTATTTTAAAATTCTACGGCATATCCAATCGCATTTCTGTTCTCCTGATACTAATATCAGAATAATTCTGTTTTCGAAATAGAATGAAAACTTTTGCTGGAATATGGAGATTTTCATTGAAAACCCACAGTCATTCCTGTTCTCCTGATACTGATTTCTCGATAACGTCCAAGAAATGGCATTTTAAAATTTTACGGCATATCCAAACGCATTTCTGTTCTCCTGATACAAATATCAGAATAATTCTGTTTTCGAAATAGAATGAAAACTTTTGCTGAAATATGGAGATTTTCATTGAAAACCCACAGTCATTCCTGTTCTCCTGATACTGATTCCTCGATAACGTCCAAGAAATGGTATTTTAAAATTTTACGGCATATCCAATCGCATTTCTGTTCTCCTGATACTAATATCAGAATAATTCTGTTTTCGAAATAGAATGAAAACTTTTGCTGAAATATGGAGATTTTCATTGAAAACCCAGTCATTTCTGTTCTCCTGATACTGAATCCTCGATAACGTCCAAGAAATGGTATTTCAAAATTTTACGCCACATCCAATCGCATTTCTGTTCTCCTGATACTAATATCAGAATAATTCTGTTTTTGAAATAGAATGAAAACTTTTGCTGAAATATGGAGATTTTCATTGAAAACTCACAGTCATTTCTGTTCTCCTGATACTGATTCCTCGATAACGTCCAAGAAATGGTATTTGAAAATTTTACGCCACATCCTATCGCATTTCTGTTCTCCTGATACTAATATCAGAATAATTCTGTTTTCGAAATAGAATGAAAACTTCTGCTGAAATATGGAGATTTTCATTGAAAACCCACAGTCATTTCTGTTCTCCTGATACTGATTCCTCGATAACGTCCAAGAAATGGTATTTTAAAATTTTACGGCATATCCAATCGCATTTCTGTTCTCCTGATACTAATATCAGAATAATTCTGTTTTCGAAATAGAATGAAAACTTTTGCTGAAATATGGAGATTTTCATTGAAAACCCACAGTCATTTCAGTTCTCCTGATACTGATTCCTCGATAATGTCCAAGAAATGGATTTGAAAATTTTTCGCCACATCCTATCGCTTTTCTGTTCTCCTGATACTAATATCAGAATTATTCCGTTTTCTGAATAGAATGAAAACTTTCGCTGAAATATGGAGATTGTTATTGAAAACCCACAGTCGTTTCTGTTCTCCTGATACTGATTCCTCGATAACGTCCAAGAAATGGTATTTCAAAATTTTACGGCATATCCAATCGCATTTCTGTTCTCCTGATACTAATATCAGAATTATTCTGTTTTCGAAATAGAATGAGAACTTTTGCTGAAATATGGAGATTTTCATTGAAAACCCAGTCATTTCTGTTCTCCTGATACTGATTCCTCGATAACGTCCAAGAAATGGTATTTTAAAATTTTACGGCATATCCAATCGCATTTCTGTTCTCCTGATACTAATATCAGAATAATTCTGTTTTCGAAATAGAATGAGAACTTTTGCTGAAATATGGAGATTTTCATTGAAAACCCACAGTCATTTCTGTTCTCCTGATACTGATTCCTCGATAACGTCCAAGAAATGGTATTTTAAAATCTTACGCCACATCCAATCGCATTTCTGTTCTCCTGATACTAATATCAGAATAATTCTGTTTTCGAAATAGAATGAAAAATTTTGCTGAAATATGGAGATTTTCATTGGAAACCCACAGTCATTTCTGTTCTCCTGATACTGATTCCTCGATAACGTCCAAGAAATGGATTTGAAAATTTTTCGCCACATCCTATCGCTTTTCTGTTCTCCTGATACTAATATCAGAATAATTCTGTTTTCGTAATAGAATGAAAACTTTTGCTGAAATATGGAGATTTTCATTGAAAACCCACAGTCATTTCTGTCCTCCTGATACTGATTCCTCGATAACGTCCAAGAAATGGTATTTTAAAATTTTACGGCATATCCAATCGCATTTCTGTTCTCCTGATACTAATATCAGAATTATTCTGTTTTCGAAATAGAATGAGAACTTTTGCTGAAATATGGAGATTTTCATTGAAAACCCAGTCATTTCTGTTCTCCTGATACTGATTCCTCGATAACGTCCAAGAAATGGTATTTTAAAATTTTACGGCATATCCAATCGCATTTCTGTTCTCCTGATACTAATATCAGAATAATTCTGTTTTCGAAATAGAATGAAAACTTTTGCTGAAATATGGAGATTTTCATTGGAAACCCACAGTCATTTCTGTTCTCCTGATACTGATTCCTCGATAACGTCCAAGAAATGGATTTGAAAATTTTTCGCCACATCCTATCGCTTTTCTGTTCTCCTGATACTAATATCAGAATAATTCTGTTTTCGTAATAGAATGAAAACTTTTGCTGAAATATGGAGATTTTCATTGAAAACCCACAGTCATTTCTGTTCTCCTGATACTGATTCCTCGATAACGTCCAAGAAATGGTATTTCAAAATTTTACGGCATATCCATTCGCATTTCTGTTCTCCTGATACTAATATCAGAATAATTCTGTTTTCGAAATAGAATGAAAACTTTTGCTGAAATATGGAGATTGTTATTGAAAACCCACAGTCGTTCCTGCTCTCCTGATACTGATTCCTCGATAACGTCTGAGAAATGGATTCGAAAATTTCTCGCCACATCCTATCGCATTTCTGTTCTCCTGATACTAATATCAGAATAATTCTGTTTTCGAAATAGAATGAAAACTTTTGCTGAAATATGGAGATTTTCATTGAAAACCCACAGTCATTTCTGTTCTCCTGATACTGATTCCTCGATAACGTCCGAGAAATGGTATTTCAAAATTTTACGGCATATCCAATCGCATTTCTGTTCTCCTGATACTAATATCAGAATAATTCTGTTTTCGAAATAGAATGAGAACTTTTGCTGAAATATGGAGATTTTCATTGAAAACCCACAGTCATTTCTGTTCTCCTGATACTGATTCCTCGATAACGTCCGAGAAATGGTATTTTAAAATTTTACGGCATATCCAATCGCATTTCTGTTCTCCTGATACTAATATCAGAATAATTCTGTTTTCGAAATAGAATGAAAACATTTGCTGAAATATGGAGATTTCCATTGAAAACCCAGTCATTTCTGTTCTCCTGATACTGATTCCTCGATAACGTCCAAGAAATGGTATTTTAAAATTTTACGGCATATATAATCGCATTTCTGTTCTCCTGATACTAATATCAGAATAATTCTGTTTTCGAAATAGAATGAAAACTTTTGCTGAAATATGGAGATTTTCATTGAAAACCCACAGTCGTTTCTGCTCTCCTGATACTGATTCCTCGATAACGTCCAAGAAATGGTATTTTAAAATTTTACGGCATATCGAATCGCATTTCTGTTCTCCTGATACTAATATCAGAATAATTCTGTTTTCGAAATAGAATGAGAACTTTTGCTGAAATATGGAGATTTTCATTGAAAACCCACAGCCATTTCTGTTCTCCTGATACTGATTCTTCGATAACGTCCAAGA
This sequence comes from Gastrophysa polygoni, assembly GCA_963576655.1. Taxonomy (NCBI): domain Eukaryota; kingdom Metazoa; phylum Arthropoda; class Insecta; order Coleoptera; family Chrysomelidae; genus Gastrophysa; species Gastrophysa polygoni. The sequence goes on along the minus strand of OY755087.1, from coordinate 29,173,687 downwards.
AATGGTATTTCGAAATTTTACGGCATATCCAATCGCATTTCTGTTCTCCTGATACTAATATCAGAATAATTCTGTTTTCGAAATAGAATGAGAACTTTTGCTGAAATATGGAGATTTTCATTGAAAACCCACAGTCATTTCTGTTCTCCTGATACTGATTCCTCGATAACGTCCAAGAAATGGTATTTTAAAATTTTACGGCATATCCAATCGCATTTCTGTTCTCCTGATACTAATATCAGAATAATTCTGTTTTCGAAATAGAATGAGAACTTTTGCTGAAATATGGAGATTTTCATTGAAAACCCACAGTCGTTTCTGCTCTCCTGATACTGATTCCTCGATAACGTCCAAGAAATGGTATTTTAAAATTTTACGGCATATCCAATCGCATTTCTGTTCTCCTGATACTAATATCAGAATAATTCTGTTTTCGAAATAGAATGAGAACTTTTGCTGAAATATCGAGATTTTCATTGAAAACCCACAGCCATTTCTGTTCTCCTGATACTGATTCTTCGATAACGTCCAAGAAATGGTATTTCAAAATTTTACGGCATATCCAATCGCATTTCTGTTCTCCTGATACTAATATCAGAATAATTCTGTTTTCGAAATAGAATGAGAACTTTTGCTGAAATATGGAGATTTTCATTGAAAACCCACAGCCATTTCTGTTCTCCTGATACTGATTCTTCGATAACGTCCAAGAAATGGTATTTCAAAATTTTACGGCATATCCAATCGCATTTCTGTTCTCCTGATACTAATATCAGAATAATTCTGTTTTCGAAATAGAATGAAAACTTTTGCTGAAATATGGAGATTTTCATTGAAAACCCACAGTCATTTCTGTTCTCCTGATACTGATTCCTCGATAACGTCCGAGAAATGGTATTTTAAAATTTTACGGCATATCCAATCGCATTTCTGTTCTCCTGATACTAATATCAGAATAATTCTGTTTTCGAAATAGAATGAAAACTTTTGCTGGAATATGGAGATTTTCATTGAAAACCCACAGTCATTTCTGTTCTCCTGATACTGATTTCTCGATAACGTCCAAGAATGGTATTTTAAAATTTTACGGCATATCCAATCGCATTTCTGTTCTCCTGATACTAATATCAGAATAATTCTGTTTCCGAAATAGAATGAAAACTTTTGCTGAAATATGGAGATTTTCATTGAAAACCCACAGTCATTTCTGTTCTCCTGATACTGATTCCTCGATAACGTCCAAGAAATGGAATTTCAAAATTTTACGCCACATCCAATCGCATTTCTGTTCTCCTGATACTAATATCAGAATAATTCTGTTTTCGAAATAGAATGAAAACTTTTGCTGAAATATGGAGATTTTCATTGAAAACCCACAGTCATTTCTGTTCTCCTGATACTGATTCCTCGATAACGTCCAAGAAATGGTATTTTAAAATTTTACGGCATATCCAATCGCATTTCTGTTCTCCTGATACTAATATCAGAATAATTCTGTTTTCGAAATAGAATGAAAACTTTTGCTGAAATATGGAGATTTTCATTGAAAACCCACAGTCATTTCAGTTCTCCTGATACTGATTCCTCGATAATGTCCAAGAAATGGATTTGAAAATTTTTCGCCACATCCTATCGCTTTTCTGTTCTCCTGATACTAATATCAGAATTATTCCGTTTTCTGAATAGAATGAAAACTTTCGCTGAAATATGGAGATTGTTATTGAAAACCCACAGTCGTTTCTGTTCTCCTGATACTGATTCCTCGATAACGTCCAAGAAATGGTATTTCAAAATTTTACGGCATATCCAATCGCATTTCTGTTCTCCTGATACTAATATCAGAATTATTCTGTTTTCGAAATAGAATGAGAACTTTTGCTGAAATATGGAGATTTTCATTGAAAACCCAGTCATTTCTGTTCTCCTGATACTGATTCCTCGATAACGTCCAAGAAATGGTATTTTAAAATTTTACGGCATATCCAATCGCATTTCTGTTCTCCTGATACTAATATCAGAATAATTCTGTTTTCGAAATAGAATGAGAACTTCTGCTGAAATATGGAGATTTTCATTGAAAACCCACAGTCATTTCTGTTCTCCTGATACTGATTCCTCGATAACGTCCAAGAAATGGTATTTTAAAATCTTACGCCACATCCAATCGCATTTCTGTTCTCCTGATACTAATATCAGAATAATTCTGTTTTCGAAATAGAATGAAAAATTTTGCTGAAATATGGAGATTTTTATTGAAAACCCACAGTCGTTTCTGCTCTCCTGATACTGATTCCTCGATAACGTCCAAGAAATGGTATTTTAAAATCTTACGGCATATCCAATCGCATTTCTGTTCTCCTGATACTAATATCAGAATAATTCTGTTTTCGAAATAGAATGAGAACTTTTGCTGAAATATGGAGATTTTCATTGAAAACCCACAGTCATTTCTGTTCTCCTGATACTGATTCCTCGATGACGTCCAAGAAATGGTATTTTAAAATTTCACGGCATATCCAATCGCATTTCTGTTCTCCTGATACTAATATCAGAATAATTCTGTTTTCGAAATAGAATGAGAACTTTTGCTGAAATATGGAGATTTTCATTGAAAACCCACAGTCATTTCTGTTCTCCTGATACTGATTCCTCGATAACGTCCAAGAAATGGTATTTTAAAATCTTACGCCACATCCAATCGCATTTCTGTTCTCCTGATACTAATATCAGAATAATTCTGTTTTCGAAATAGAATGAAAACTTTTGCTGAAATATGGAGATTTTCATTGAAAACCCACAGTCATTTCTGTTCTCCTGATACTGATTCCTCGATAACGTCCAAGGAATGGTATTTTAAAATTTTACGGCATATCCAATCGCATTTCTGTTCTCCTGATACTAATATCAGAATAATTCTGTTTTCGAAATAGAATGAATACTTTTGCTGAAATATGGAGATTTTCATTGAAAACCCACAGTCATTTCTGTTCTCCTGATACTGATTCCTCGATAACGTCCAAGAAATGGTATTTCAAAATTTTTCGCCATATCCTATCGCTTTTCTGTTCTCCTGATACTAATATCAGAATTATTCTGTTTTCGAAATAGAATGAAAACTTTTGCTGAAATATGGAGATTTTCATTGAAAACCCACAGTCATTCCTGTTCTCCTGATACTGATTCCTCGATAACGTCCAAGAAATGGTATTTTAAAATTTTACGGCATATCCAATCGCATTTCTGTTCTCCTGATACTAATATCAGAATAATTCTGTTTTCGAAATAGAATGAAAACTTTTGCTGAAATATGGAGATTTTCATTGAAAACCCACAGTCATTTCTGTTCTCCTGATACTGATTCCTCGATAACGTCCAAGAAATGGTATTTTAAAATTTTACGCCACATCCAATCGCATTTCTGTTCTCCTGATACTAATATCAGAATAATTCTGTTTTCGAAATAGAATGAAAACTTTTGCTGAAATATGGAGATTTTCATTGAAAACCCACAGTCATTTCTGTTCTCCTGATACTGATTCCTCGATAACGTCCAAGAAATGGTATTTTAAAATTTTACGGCATATCCAATCGCATTTCTGTTCTCCTGATACTAATATCAGAATAATTCTGTTTTCGAAATAGAATGAAAACTTTTGCTGAAATATGGAGATTTTCATTGAAAACCCACAGTCATTTCTGTTCTCCTGATACTGATTCCTCGATAACGTCCAAGAAATGGTATTTGAAAATTTTACGCCACATCCTATCGCATTTCTGTTCTCCTGATACTAATATCAGAATAATTCTGTTTTCGAAATAGAATGAAAACTTTTGCTGAAATATGGAGATTTTCATTGAAAACCCACAGTCATTTCTGTTCTCCTGATACTGATTCCTCGATAACGTCCAAGAAATGGTATTTTAAAATTTTACGGCATATCCAATCGCATTTCTGTTCTCCTGATACTAATATCAGAATAATTCTGTTTTCGAAATAGAATGAATACTTTTGCTGAAATATGGAGATTTTCATTGAAAACCCACAGTCATTTCTGTTCTCCTGATACTGATTCCTCGATAACGTCCAAGAAATGGTATTCTAAGATTTTACGGCATATCCAATCGCATTTCTGTTCTCCTGATACTAATATCAGAATAATTCTGTTTTCGAAATAGAATGAAAACTTTTGCTGAAATATGGAGATTTTCATTGAAAACCCACAGTCATTTCTGTTCTCCTGATACTGATTCCTCGATAACGTCCAAGAAATGGTATTTTAAAATTTTACGCCACATCCAATCGCATTTCTGTTCTCCTGATACTAATATCAGAAATAATTCTGTTTTCGAAATAGAATGAAAACTTTTGCTGAAATATGGAGATTTTCATTGAAAACCCACAGTCATTTCTGTTCTCCTGATACTGATTCCTCGATAACGTCCAAGAAATGGTATTTGAAAATTTCACGCCACATCCTATCGCATTTCTGTTCTCCTGATACTAATATCAGAATAATTCTGTTTTCGAAATAGAATGAAAACTTTTGCTGAAATATTGAGATTTTCATTGAAAACCCACAGTCATTTCTGTTCTCCTGATACTGATTCCTCGATAACGTCCAAGAAATGGTATTTTAAAATTTTACGGCATATCCAATCGCATTTCTGTTCTCCTGATACTAATATCAGAATAATTCTGTTTTCGAAATAGAATGAAAACTTTTGCTGAAATATGGAGATTTTCATTGAAAACCCACAGTCATTTCTGTTCTCCTGATACTGATTCCTCGATAACGTCTGAGAAATGGATTAGAAAATTTTTCGCCACATCCTATCGCATTTCTGTTCTCCTGATACTGATATCAGGATTATACTGTTTTCGAAATAGTATGAAAACTTTTGCTGAAATATGGAGATTGTTATTGAAAACCCACAGTCATTTCTGCTCTCCTGATACTGATTTCTCGATATCGTCTGAAAATGGTACTTCAAAATTTTTCGCCATATCCTATCGCTTTTCTGTTCTCCTGATACTAATATCAGAATTATTCTGTTTTCGAAATAGAATGAGAACTTTTGCTGAAATATGGAGATTTTTATTGAAAACCCACAGTCGTTTCTGCTCTCCTGATACTGATTCCTCGATAACGTCCAAGAAATGGTATTTTAAAATTTTACGGCATATCCAATCGCATTTCTGTTCTCCTGATACTAATATCAGAATTATTCTGTTTTCGAAATAGAATGAAAACTTTTGCTGAAATATGGAGATTTTCATTGAAAACCCACAGTCATTTCTGTTCTCCTGATACTGATTCCTCGATAACGTCCAAGAAATGGATTTGAAAATTTTTCGCCACATCCTATCGCTTTTCTGTTCTCCTGATACTAATATCAGAATAATTCTGTTTTCGAAATAGAATGAAAACTTTTGCTGAAATATGGAGATTTTCATTGAAAACTCACAGTCATTTCTGTTCTCCTGATACTGATTCCTCGATAACGTCCAAGAAATGGATTTGAAAATTTTTCGCCACATCCTATCGCTTTTCTGTTCTCCTGATACTAATATCAGAATTATTCCGTTTTCTGAATAGAATGGAAACTTTCGCTGAAATATGGAGATTGTTATTGAAAACCCACAGTCGTTTCTGTTCTCCTGATACTGTTTCCTCGATAACGTCCAAGAAATGGTATTTCAAAATTTTACGGCATATCCAATCGCATTTCTGTTCTCCTGATACTAATATCAGAATTATTCTGTTTTCGAAATAGAATGAGAACTTTTGCTGAAATATGGAGATTTTCATTGAAAACCCAGTCATTTCTGTTCTCCTGATACTGATTCCTCGATAACGTCCAAGAAATGGATTTGAAAATTTTTCGCCACATCCTATCGCTTTTCTGTTCTCCTGATACTAATATCAGAATAATTCTGTTTTCGAAATAGAATGAAAACTTTTGCTGAAATATGGAGATTTTCATTGAAAACCCACAGTCATTTCTGTTCTCCTGATACTGATTCCTCGATAACGTCCAAGAAATGGATTTGAAAATTTTTCGCCACATCCTATCGCTTTTCTGTTCTCCTGATACTAATATCAGAATCATTCCGTTTTCTGGATAGAATGAAAACTTTCGCTGAAATATGGAGATTGTTATTGAAAACCCACAGTCGTTTCTGCTCTCCTGATACTGATTCTTCGATAACGTCTGAGAAATGGATTTGAAAATTTTACGGCATATCCATTCGCATTTCTGTTCTCCTGATACTAATTTCAGAATATTTCTGTTTTCGAAATAGAATGGAAACTTTTGCTGAAATATGGAGATTTACATTGAAAACCCACAGTCATTTCTGTTCTCCTGATACTGATTCCGCGATAACGTCCAAGAAATGGTATTTCAAAATTTTACGGCATATCCAATCGCATTTCTGTTCTCCTGATACTAATATCAGAATAATTCTGTTTTCGAAATAGAATGAGAACTTTTGCTGAAATATGGAGATTTTCATTGAAAACCCACAGTCATTTCTGTTCTCCTGATACTGATTCCTCGATAACGTCCAAGAAATGGTATTTTAAAATTTTACGCCACATCCAATCGCATTTCTGTTCTCCTGATACTAATATCAGAATAATTCTGTTTTCGAAATAGAATAAGAACTTTTGCTGAAATATGGAGATTTTCATTGAAAACCCACAGTCATTTCTGTTCTCCTGATACTGATTCCTCGATAACGTCCAAGAAATGGTATTTTAAAATTTTACGGCATATCCAATCGCATTTCTGTTCTCCTGATACTAATATCAGAATAATTCTGTTTTCGAAATAGAATGAAAACTTTTGCTGAAATATGGAGATTTTCATTGAAAACCCACAGTCATTTCTGTTCTCCTGATACTGATTCCTCGATAACGTCCAAGAAATGGTATTTTAAAATTTTACGGCATATCCAATCGCATTTCTGTTCTCCTGATACTAATATCAGAATAATTCTGTTTTCGAAATAGAATGAAAACTTTTGCTGAAATATGGCGATTTTCATTGAAAACCCACAGTCATTTCTGTTCTCCTGATACTGATTCTTCGATAACGTCCAAGAAATGGTATTTGAAAATTTTACGCCACATCCTATCGCATTTCTGTTCTCCTGATACTAATATCAGAATAATTCTGTTTTCGAAATAGAATGAAAACTTTTGCTGAAAAATGGAGATTTTCATTGAAAACCCACAGTCATTTCTGTTCTCCTGATACTGATTCCTCGATAACGTCCAAGAAATGGTATTTCAAAATTTTACGGCATATCCAATCGCATTTCTGTTCTCCTGATACTAATATCAGAATAATTCTGTTTTCGAAATAGAATGAAAACTTTTGCTGAAATATGGAGATTTTCATTGAAAACCCACAGTCATTTCTGTTCTCCTGATACTGATTCCTCGATAACGTCCAAGGAATGGTATTTGAAAATTTTACGCCACATCCAATCGCATTCCTGTTCTCCTGATACTAATATCAGAATAATTCTGTTTTCGAAATAGAATGAAAACTTTTGCTGAAATATGGAGATTTTCATTGAAAACCCACAGTCATTTCTGTTCTCCTGATACTGATTCCTCGATAACGTCCAAGAAATGGTATTTGAAAATTTTACGCCACATCCTATCGCATTTCTGTTCTCCTGATACTAATATCAGAATAATTCTGTTTTCGAAATAGAATGAAAACTCTTGCTGAAATATGGAGATTTTCATTGAAAACTCACAGTCATCTCTGTTCTCCTGATACTGATTCCTCGATAACGTCCAAGAAATGGTATTTTAAAATTTTACGGCATATCCAATCGCATTTCTGTTCTCCTGATACTAATATAAGAATAATTCTGTTTTCGGAATTGAATGAAAACTTTTGCTGAAATATAGAGATTTTCATTGAAAACCCACAGTCATTTCTGTTCTCCTGATACTGATTCCTCGATAACGTCCAAGAAATGGTATTTTAAAATTTTACGGCATATCCAATCGCATTTCTGTTCTCCTGATACTAATATCAGAATAATTCTGTTTTCGAAATAGAATGAAAACTTTTGCTGAAATATGGAGATTTTCATTGAAAAGCCACAGTCATTTCTGTTCTCCTGAACTGATTTCTCGATAACGTCTGAAAATGGTACTTTAAAACTTTTCGCCACATCCTATCGCTTTCCTGTTCTCCTGATACTAATATCAGAATAATTCTGTTTTCGAAATAGAATGAAAACTTTCGCTGAAATTTGGAGATTGTTATTGAAAACTCACAGTCGTTTCTGCTCTCCTGATACTGATTCCTCGATAACGTCCAAGAAATGGTATTTTAAAATTTTACGCCACATCCAATCGCATTTCTGTTCTCCTGATACTAATATCAGAATAATTCTGTTTTCGAAATAGAATGAAAACTTTTGCTGAAATATGGAGATTTTCATTGAAAACCCACAGTCATTTCTGTTCTTCTGATACTGATTCCTCGATAACGTCCAAGAAATGGTATTTGAAAATTTTACGCCACATCCTATCGCATTTCTGTTCTCCTGATACTAATATCAGAATAATTCTGTTTTCGAAATAGAATGAAAACTTTTGCTGAAATATGGAGATTTCCATTGAAAACCCACAGTCATTTCTGTTCTCCTGATACTGATTCCTCGATAACGTCCAAGAAATGGTATTTTAAAATTTTACGGCATATCCAATCGCATTTCTGTTCTCCTGATACTAATATCAGAATAATTCTGTTTTCGAAATGGAATGAAAACTTTTGCTGAAATATGGAGATTTTCATTGAAAACCCACAGTCATTTCTGTTCTCCTGATACTGATTCCTCGATAACGTCCAAGAAATGGTATTTTAAAATTTTACGGCATATCCAATCGCATTTCTGTTCTCCTGATACTAATATCAGAATTATTCTGTTTTCGAAATAGAATGAAAACTTTTGCTGAAATATGGAGATTTTCATTGAAAACCCACAGTCATTTCTGTTCTCCTGATACTGATTCCTCGATAACGTCCAAGAAATGGTATTTTAAAATTTTACGTCATATCCAATCGCATTTCTGTTCTCCTGATACTAATATCAGAATAATTCTGTTTTCGAAATAGAATGAAAACTTTTGCTGAAATATGGAGATTTTCATTGAAAACCCACAGTCATTTCTGTTCTCCTGATACTGATTCCTCGATAACGTCCAAGAAATGGATTTGAAAATTTTTCGCCACATCCTATCGCTTTTCTGTTCTCCTGATACTAATATCAGAATAATTCTGTTTTCGAAATAGGATGAAAACTTTTGCTGAAATATGGAGATTTTCATTGAAAACCCACAGTCATTTCTGTTCTCCTGATACTGATTCCTCGATAACGTCCAAGAAATGGATTTGAAAATTTTTCGCCACATCCTATCGCTTTTCTGTTCTCCTGATACTAATATCAGAATTATTCCGTTTTCTGAATAGAATGAAAACTTTCGCTGAAATATGGAGATTGTTATTGAAAACCCACAGTCGTTTCTGTTCTCCTGATACTGATTCCTCGATAACGTCTGAGAAATGGATTTGAAAATTTTACGGCATATCCATTCGCATTTCTGTTCTCCTGATACTAATATCAGAATAATTCTGTTTTCGAAATAGATTGAAAACTTTTGCTGAAATATGGAGATTTTCATTGAAAACCCACAGTCATTTCTGTTCTCCTGATACTGATTCCTCGATAACGTCCAAGAAATGGTATTTCAAAATTTTACGGCATATCCAATCGCATTTCTGTTCTCCTGATACTAATATCAGAATAATTCTGTTTTCGAAATAGAATGAGAACTTTTGCTGAAATATGGAGATTTTCATTGAAAACCCACAGTCATTTCTGTTCTCCTGATACTGATTCCTCGATAACGTCCAAGAAATGGTATTTTAAAATTTTACGCCACATCCAATCGCATTTCTGTTCTCCTGATACTAATATCAGAATAATTCTGTTTTCGAAATAGAATGAGAACTTTTGCTGAAATATGGAGATTTTCATTGAAAACCCACAGTCATTTCTGTTCTCCTGATACTGATTCCTCGATAACGTCCAAGAAATGGTATTTTAAAATTTTACGGCATATCCAATCGCATTTCTGTTCTCCTGATACTAATATAAGAATATTCTGTTTTCGAAATAGAATGAAAACTTTTGCTGAAATATGGAGATTTTCATTGAAAACCCACAGTCATTTCTGTTCTCCTGATACTGATTCCTCGATAACGTCCAAGAAATGGTATTTTAAAATTTTACGGCATATCCAATCGCATTTCTGTTCTCCTGATACTAATATCAGAATAATTCTGTTTTCGAAATAGAATGAAAACTTTTGCTGAAATATGGCAATTTTCATTGAAAACCCACAGTCATTTCTGTTCTCCTGATACTGATTCTTCGATAACGTCCAAGAAATGGTATTTGAAAATTTTACGCCACATCCTATCGCATTTCTGTTCTCCTGATACTAATATCAGAATAATTCTGTTTTCGAAATAGAACGAAAACTTTTGCTGAAAAATGGAGATTTTCATTGAAAACCCACAGTCATTTCTGTTCTCCTGATACTGATTCCTCGATAACGTCCAAGAAATGGTATTTTAAAATTTTACGGCATATCCAATCGCATTTCTGTTCTCCTGATACTAATATCAGAATAATTCTGTTTTCGAAATAGAATGAAAACTTTTGCTGAAATATGGAGATTTTCATTGAAAACCCACAGTCATTTCTGTTCTCCTGATACTGATTCCTCGATAACGTCCAAGGAATGGTATTTGAAAATTTTACGCCACATCCAATCGCATTTCTGTTCTCCTGATACTAATATCAGAATAATTCTGTTTTCGAAATAGAATGAAAACTTTTGCTGAAATATGGAGATTTTCATTGAAAACCCACAGTCATTTCTGTTCTCCTGATACTGATTCCTCGATAACGTCCAAGAAATGGTATTTGAAAATTTTACGCCACATCCTATCGCATTTCTGTTCTCCTGATACTAATATCAGAATAATTCTGTTTTCGAAATAGAATGAAAACTTTTGCTGAAATATGGAGATTTTCATTGAAAACTCACAGTCATTTCTGTTCTCCTGATACTGATTCCTCGATAACGTCCAAGAAATGGTATTTTAAAATTTTACGGCATATCCAATCGCATTTCTGTTCTCCTGATACTAATATAAGAATAATTCTGTTTTCGAAATGGAATGAAAACTTTTGCTGAAATATAGAGATTTTCATTGAAAACCCACAGTCATTTCTGTTCTCCTGATACTGATTCCTCGATAACGTCCAAGAAATGGTATTTTAAAATTTTACGGCATATCCAATCGCATTTCTGTTCTCCTGATACTAATATCAGAATAATTCTGTTTTCGAAATAGAATGAAAACTTTTGCTGAAATATGGAGATTTTCATTGAAAACCCACAGTCATTTCTGTTCTCCTGATACTGATTCCTCGATAACGTCCAAGAAATGGATTTGAAAATTTTTCGCCACATCCTATCGCTTTTCTGTTCTCCTGATACTAATATCAGAATAATTCTGTTTTCGAAATAGAATGAAAACTTTTGCTGAAATATGGAGATTTTCATTGAAAACCCACAGTCATTTCTGTTCTCCTGATACTGATTCCTCGATAACGTCCAAGAAATGGTATTTTAAAATTTTACGGCATATCCATTCGCATTTCTGTTCTCCTGATACTAATATCAGAATAATTCTGTTTTCGAAATAGAATGAAAACTTTTGCTGAAATATGGAGATTGTTATTGAAAACCCACAGTCGTTTCTGCTCTCCTGATACTGAATCCTCGATAACGTCTGAGAAATGGATTTGAAAATTTCTCGCCACATCCTATCGCATTTCTGTTCTCCTGATACTAATATCAGAATAATTCTGTTTTCGAAATAGAATGAAAACTTTTGCTGAAATATGGAGATTTTCATTGAAAACCCACAGTCATTTCTGTTCTCCTGATACTGATTCCTCGATAACGTCCGAGAAATGGTATTTCAAAATTTTACGGCATATCCGATCGCATTTCTGTTCTCCTGATACTAATATCAGAATAATTCTGTTTTCGAAATAGAATGAGAACTTTTGCTGAAATATGGAGATTTTCATTGAAAACCCACAGTCATTTCTGTTCTCCTGATACTGATTCCTCGATAACGTCCGAGAAATGGTATTTTAAAATTTTACGGCATATCCAATCGCATTTCTGTTCTCCTGATACTAATATCAAAATAATTCTGTTTTCGAAATAGAATGAAAACTTTTGCTGAAATATGGAGATTTCCATTGAAAACCCAGTCATTTCTGTTCTCCTGATACTGATTCCTCGATAACGTCCAAGAAATGGTATTTCAAAATTTTACGGCATATCCAATCGCATTTCTGTTCTCCTGATACTAATATCAGAATAATTCTGTTTTCGAAATAGAATGAAAACTTTTGCTGAAATATGGAGATTTTCATTGAAAACCCACAGTCGTTTCTGCTCTCCTGATACTGATTCCTCGATAACGTCCAAGAAATGGTATTTTAAAATTTTACGGCATATCCAATCGCATTTCTGTTCTCCTGATACTAATATCAGAATAATTCTGTTTTCGAAATAGAATGAGAACTTTTGCTGAAATATGGAGATTTTCATTGAAAACCCACAGTCGTTTCTGCTCTCCTGATACTGATTCCTCGATAACGTCCAAGAAATGGTATTTTAAAATTTTACGGCATATCCAATCGCATTTCTGTTCTCCTGATACTAATATTAGAATAATTCTGTTTTCGAAATAGAATGAGAACTTTTGCTGAAATATGGAGATTTTCATTGAAAACCCACAGTCATTTCTGTTCTCCTGATACTGATTCCTCGATAACGTCCAAGAAATGGTATTTTAAAATCTTACGCCACATCCAATCGCATTTCTGTTCTCCTGATACTAATATCAGAATAATTCTGTTTTCGAAATAGAATGAAAACTTTTGCTGAAATATGGAGATTTTTATTGAAAACCCACAGTCGTTTCTGTTCTCCTGATACTGATTCCTCGATAACGTCCGAGAAATGGTATTTTAAAATTTTACGGCATATCCAATCGCATTTCTGTTCTCCTGATACTAATATCAGAATAATTCTGTTTTCGAAATAGAATGAAAACTTTTGCTGAAATATGGAGATTTTTATTGAAAACCCACAGTCGTTTCTGCTCTCCTGATACTGATTCCTCGATAACGTCCGAGAAATGGTATTTTAAAATTTTACGGCATATCCAATCGCATTTCTGTTCTCCTGATACTAATATCAGAATAATTCTGTTTTCGAAATAGAATGAAAACTTTTGCTGGAATATGGAGATTTTCATTGAAAACCCACAGTCATTTCTGTTCTCCTGATACTGATTTCTCGATAACGTCCAAGAAATGGTATTTTAAAATTTTACGGCATATCCAAACGCATTTCTGTTCTCCTGATACAAATATCAGAATAATTCTGTTTTCGAAATAGAATGAAAACTTCTGCTGAAATATGGAGATTTTCATTGAAAACCCACAGTCATTCCTGTTCTCCTGATACTGATTCCTCGATAACGTCCAAGAAATGGTATTTTAAAATTTTACGGCATATCCAATCGCATTTCTGTTCTCCTGATACTAATATCAGAATAATTCTGTTTTCGAAATAGAATGAAAACTTTTGCTAAAATATGGAGATTTTCATTGAAAACCCACAGTCCTTTCTGTTCTCCTGATACTGATTCCTCGATAACGTCCAAGAAATGGTATTTTAAAATTTTACGCCACATCCAATCGCATTTCTGTTCTCCTGATACTAATATCAGAATAATTCTGTTTTCGAAATAGAATGAAAACTTTTGCTGAAATATGGAGATTTTCATTGAAAACCCACAGTCATTTCTGTTCTCCTGATACTGATTCCTCGATAACGTCCAAGAAATGGTATTTGAAAATTTTACGCCACATCCTATCGCATTTCTGTTCTCCTGATACTAATATCAGAATAATTCTGTTTTCGAAATAGAATGAAAACTTTTGCTGAAATATGGAGATTTTCATTGAAAACCCACAGTCATTTCTGTTCTCCTGATACTGATTCCTCGATAACGTCCAAGAAATGGATTTGAAAATTTTTCGCCACATCCTATCGCTTTTCTGTTCTCCTGATACTAATATCAGAATTATTCCGTTTTCGGAATAGAATGAAAACTTTCGCTGAAATATGGAGATTGTTATTGAAAACCCACAGTCGTTTCTGTTCTCCTGATACTGATTCCTGATAACGTCCAAGAAATGGTATTTCAAAATTTCACGGCATATCCAATCGCATTTCTGTTCTCCTGATACTAATATCAGAATTATTCTGTTTTCGAAATAGAATGAGAACTTTTGCTGAAATATGGAGATTTTCATTGAAAACCCACAGTCATTTCTGTTCTCCTGATACTGATTCCTCGATATCGTCGGAAAATGGTACTTCAAAATTTTTCGCCACATCCTATCGCTTTTCTGTTCTCCTGATACTAATATCAGAATTATTCCGTTTTCTGAATAGAATGAAAACTTTCGCTGAAATATGGAGATTGTTATTGAAAACCCACAGTCGTTTCTGTTCTCCTGATACTGATTCCTCGATAACGTCCAAGAAATGGTATTTTAAAATTTTACGGCATATCCAATCGCATTTCTGTTCTCCTGATACTAATATCAGAATAATTCTGTTTTCGAAATAGAATGAGAACTTTTGCTGAAATATGGAGATTTTCATTGAAAACCCACAGTCATTTCTGTTCTCCTGATACTGATTCCTCGATGACGTCCAAGAAATGGTATTTTAAAATTTCACGGCATATCCAATCGCATTTCTGTTCTCCTGATACTAATATCAGAATAATTCTGTTTTCGAAATAGAATGAAAAATTTTGCTGAAATATGGAGATTTTTATTGAAAACCCACAGTCGTTTCTGCTCTCCTGATACTGATTCCTCGATAACGTCCAAGAAATGGTATTTTAAAAATTTACGGCATATCCAATCGCATTTCTGTTCTCCTGATACTAATATCAGAATAATTCTGTTTTCGAAATAGAATGAGAACTTTTGCTGAAATATGGAGATTTTCATTGAAAACCCACAGTCATTTCTGTTCTCCTGATACTGATTCCTCGATGACGTCCAAGAAATGGTATTTTAAAATTTCACGGCATATCCAATCGCATTTCTGTTCTCCTGATACTAATATCAGAATAATTCTGTTTTCGAAATAGAATGAAAAATTTTGCTGAAATATGGAGATTTTTATTGAAAACCCACAGTCGTTTCTGCTCTCCTGATACTGATTCCTCGATAACGTCCAAGAAATGGTATTTTAAAATTTTACGGCATATCCAATCGCATTTCTGTTCTCCTGATACTAATATCAGAATAATTCTGTTTTCGAAATAGAATGAGAACTTTTGCTGAAATATGGAGATTTTCATTGAAAACCCACAGTCATTTCTGTTCTCCTGATACTGATTCCTCGATGACGTCCAAGAAATGGTATTTTAAAATTTCACGGCATATCCAATCGCATTTCTGTTCTCCTGATACTAATATCAGAATAATTCTGTTTTCGAAATAGAATGAGAACTTTTGCTGAAATATG
Source organism: Gastrophysa polygoni (assembly GCA_963576655.1). Classification (NCBI taxonomy): domain Eukaryota; kingdom Metazoa; phylum Arthropoda; class Insecta; order Coleoptera; family Chrysomelidae; genus Gastrophysa; species Gastrophysa polygoni. Next base: position 29,157,938 of record OY755087.1, on the reverse strand, counting down.
GAGATTTTCATTGAAAACCCACAGTCATTTCTGTTCTCCTGATACTGATTCCTCGATAACGTCCAAGAAATGGTATTTTAAAATCTTACGCCACATCCAATCGCATTTCTGTTCTCCTGATACTAATATCAGAATAATTCTGTTTTCGAAATAGAATGAAAACTTTTGCTGAAATATGGAGATTTTCATTGAAAACCCACAGTCATTTCTGTTCTCCTGATACTGATTCCTCGATAACGTCCAAGGAATGGTATTTTAAAATTTTACGGCATATCCAATCGCATTTCTGTTCTCCTGATACTAATATCAGAATAATTCTGTTTTCGAAATAGAATGAAAACTTTTGCTGAAATATGGAGATTTTCATTGAAAACCCACAGTCATTTCTGTTCTCCTGATACTGATTCCTCGATAACGTCCAAGAAATGGTATTTTAAAATTTTACGCCACATCCAATCGCATTTCTGTTCTCCTGATACTAATATCAGAATAATTCTGTTTTCGAAATAGAATGAAAAATTTTGCTGAAATATGGAGATTTTCATTGAAAACCCACAGTCATTTCTGTTCTCCTGATACTGATTCCTCGATGACGTCCAAGAAATGGTATTTGAAAATTTTACGCCACATCCTATCGCATTTCTGTTCTCCTGATACTAATATCAGAATAATTCTGTTTTCGAAATAGAATGAAAACTTTCGCTGAAATATGGAGATTTTCATTGAAAACCCACAGTCATTTTTGTTCTCCTGATACTGATTCCTCGATAACGTCCAAGAAATGGTATTTTAAAATTTTACGGCATATCCAATCGCATTTCTGTTCTCCTGATACTAATATCAGAATAATTCTGTTTTCGAAATAGAATGAGAACTTTTGCTGAAATATGGAGATTTTCATTGAAAACCCACAGTCATTTCTGTTCTCCTGATACTGATTCCTCGATGACGTCCAAGAAATGGTATTTTAAAATTTCACGGCATATCCAATCGCATTTCTGTTCTCCTGATACTAATATCAGAATAATTCTGTTTTCGAAATAGAATGAAAAATTTTGCTGAAATATGGAGATTTTTATTGAAAACCCACAGTCGTTTCTGCTCTCCTGATACTGATTCCTCGATAACGTCCAAGAAATGGTATTTTAAAAATTTACGGCATATCCAATCGCATTTCTGTTCTCCTGATACTAATATCAGAATAATTCTGTTTTCGAAATAGAATGAGAACTTTTGCTGAAATATGGAGATTTTCATTGAAAACCCACAGTCATTTCTGTTCTCCTGATACTGATTCCTCGATGACGTCCAAGAAATGGTATTTTAAAATTTCACGGCATATCCAATCGCATTTCTGTTCTCCTGATACTAATATCAGAATAATTCTGTTTTCGAAATAGAATGAAAAATTTTGCTGAAATATGGAGATTTTTATTGAAAACCCACAGTCGTTTCTGCTCTCCTGATACTGATTCCTCGATAACGTCCAAGAAATGGTATTTTAAAATTTTACGGCATATCCAATCGCATTTCTGTTCTCCTGATACTAATATCAGAATAATTCTGTTTTCGAAATAGAATGAGAACTTTTGCTGAAATATGGAGATTTTCATTGAAAACCCACAGTCATTTCTGTTCTCCTGATACTGATTCCTCGATGACGTCCAAGAAATGGTATTTTAAAATTTCACGGCATATCCAATCGCATTTCTGTTCTCCTGATACTAATATCAGAATAATTCTGTTTTCGAAATAGAATGAGAACTTTTGCTGAAATATGGAGATTTTCATTGAAAACCCACAGTCATTTCTGTTCTCCTGATACTGATTCCTCGATAACGTCCAAGAAATGGTATTTTAAAATCTTACGCCACATCCAATCGCATTTCTGTTCTCCTGATACTAATATCAGAATAATTCTGTTTTCGAAATAGAATGAAAACTTTTGCTGAAATATGGAGATTTTCATTGAAAACCCACAGTCATTTCTGTTCTCCTGATACTGATTCCTCGATAACGTCCAAGGAATGGTATTTTAAAATTTTACGGCATATCCAATCGCATTTCTGTTCTCCTGATACTAATATCAGAATAATTCTGTTTTCGAAATAGAATGAAAACTTTTGCTGAAATATGGAGATTTTCATTGAAAACCCACAGTCATTTCTGTTCTCCTGATACTGATTCCTCGATAACGTCCAAGAAATGGTATTTCAAAATTTTTCGCCATATCCTATCGCTTTTCTGTTCTCCTGATACTAATATCAGAATTATTCTGTTTTCGAAATAGAATGAAAACTTTTGCTGAAATATGGAGATTTTTATTGAAAACCCAAAGTCGTTTCTGCTCTCCTGATACTGACTGATTCCTCGATAACGTCCAAGAAATGGTATTTCAAAATTTTTCGCCATATCCTATCGCTTTTCTGTTCTCCTGATACTAACATCAGAATTATTCTGTTTTCGAAATAGAATGAAAACTTTTGCTGAAATATGGAGATTTTCATTGAAAACCCACAGTCATTTCTGTTCTCCTGATACTGATTCCTCGATAACGTCCAAGGAATGGTATTTTAAAATTTTACGGCATATCCAATCGCATTTCTGTTCTCCTGATACTAATATCAGAATAATTCTGTTTTCGAAATAGAATGAGAACTTTTGCTGAAATATGGAGATTTTCATTGAAAACCCACAGTCATTTCTGTTCTCCTGATACTGATTCCTCGATAACGTCCAAGAAATGGTATTTTAAGATTTTACGGCATATCCAATCGCATTTCTGTTCTCCTGATACTGATATCAGAATAATTCTGTTTTCGAAATAGAATGAAAACTTTTGCTGAAATATGGAGATTTTCATTGAAAACCCACAGTCATTTCTGTTCTCCTGATACTGATTCCTCGATAACGTCCAAGAAATGGTATTTTAAAATTTTACGCCACATCCAATCGCATTTCTGTTCTCCTGATACTAATATCAGAATAATTCTGTTTTCGAAATAGAATGAAAAATTTTGCTGAAATATGGAGATTTTCATTGAAAACCCACAGTCTTTTCTGTTCTCCTGATACTGATTCCTCGATGACGTCCAAGAAATGGTATTTGAAAATTTTACGCCACATCCTATCGCATTTCTGTTCTCCTGATACTAATATCAGAATAATTCTGTTTTCGAAATAGAATGAAAACTTTCGCTGAAATATGGAGATTTTCATTGAAAACCCACAGTCATTTTTGTTCTCCTGATACTGATTCCTCGATAACGTCCAAGAAATGGTATTTTAAAATTTTACGGCATATCCAATCGCATTTCTGTTCTCCTGATACTAATATCAGAATAATTCTGTTTTCGAAATAGAATGCAAACTTTTGCTGAAATATGGAGATTTTCATTGAAAACCCAGTCATTTCTGTTCTCCTGATACTGATTTCTCGATAACGTCCAAGAAATGGATTTGAAAATTTTTCGCCACATCCTATCGCTTTTCTGTTCTCCTGATACTAATATCAGAATTATTCCGTTTTCTGAATAGAATGAAAACTTTCGCTGAAATATGGAGATTGTTATTGAAAACCCACAGTCGTTTCTGTTCTCCTGATACTGTTTCCTCGATAACGTCCAAGAAATGGTATTTCAAAATTTTACGGCATATCCAATCGCATTTCTGTTCTCCTGATACTAATATCAGAATAATTCTGTTTTCGAAATAGAATGAGAACTTTTGCTGAAATATGGAGATTTTCATTGAAAACCCACAGTCATTTCTGTTCTCCTGATACTGATTCCTCGATAACGTCCAAGAAATGGTATTTTAAAATCTTACGCCACATCCAATCGCATTTCTGTTCTCCTGATACTAATATCAGAATAATTCTGTTTTCGAAATAGAATGGAAAATTTTGCTGAAATATGGAGATTTTTATTGAAAACCCACAGTCGTTTCTGCCCTCCTGATACTGATTCCTCGATAACGTCCAAGAAATGGTATTTTAAAATTTTACGGCATATCCAATCGCATTTCTGTTCTCCTGATACTAATATCAGAATAATTCTGTTTTCGAAATAGAATGAGAACTTTTGCTGAAATATGGAGATTTTCATTGAAAACCCACAGTCATTTCTGTTCTCCTGATACTGATTCCTCGATGACGTCCAAGAAATGGTATTTTAAAATTTCACGGCATATCCAATCGCATTTCTGTTCTCCCGATACTAATATCAGAATAATTCTGTTTTCGAAATAGAATGAGAACTTTTGCTGAAATATGGAGATTTTCATTGAAAACCCACAGTCATTTCTGTTCTCCTGATACTGATTCCTCGATAACGTCCAAGAAATGGTATTTTAAAATCTTACGCCACATCCAATCGCATTTCTGTTCTCCTGACACTAATATCAGAATAATTCTGTTTTCGAAATAGAATGAAAACTTTTGCTGAAATATGGAGATTTTCATTGAAAACCCACAGTCATTTCTGTTCTCCTGATACTGATTCCTCGATAACGTCCAAGGAATGGTATTTTAAAATTTTACGGCATATCCAATCGCATTTCTGTTCTCCTGATACTAATATCAGAATAATTCTGTTTTCGAAATAGAATGAAAACTTTTGCTGAAATATGGAGATTTTCATTGAAAACCCACAGTCATTTCTGTTCTCCTGATACTGATTCCGCGATAACGTCCAAGAAATGGTATTTCAAAATTTTTCGCCATATCCTATCGCTTTTCTGTTCTCCTGATACTAATATCAGAATTATTCTGTTTTCGAAATAGAATGAAAACTTTTGCTGAAATATGGAGATTTTTATTGAAAACCAAAAGTCGTTTCTGCTCTCCTGATACTGACTGATTCCTCGATAACGTCCAAGAAATGGTATTTCAAAATTTTTCGCCATATCCTATCGCTTTTCTGTTCTCCTGATACTAACATCAGAATTATTCTGTTTTCGAAATAGAATGAAAACTTTTGCTGAAATATGGAGATTTTTATTGAAAACCCAAAGTCGTTTCTGCTCTCCTGATACTGACTGATTCCTCGATAACGTCCAAGAAATGGTATTTCAAAATTTTTCGCCATATCCTATCGCTTTTCTGTTCTCCTGATACTAATATCAGAATAATTCTGTTTTCGAAATAGAATGAAAACTTTTGCTGAAATATGGAGATTTTCATTGAAAACCCACAGTCATTTCTGTTCTCCTGATACTGATTCCTCGATAACGCCCAAGAAATGGTATTTTGAAATTTTACGCCACATCCAATCGCATTTCTGTTCTCCTGATACTAATATCAGAATAATTCTGTTTTCGAAATAGAATGAAAACTTTTGCTGAAATATGGAGATTTTCATTGAAAACCCACAGTCATTTCTGTTCTCCTGATACTGATTCCTCGATAACGTCCAAGAAATGGTATTTGAAAATTTTACGCCACATCCTATCGCATTTCTGTTCTCCTGATACTAATATCAGAATAATTCTGTTTTCGAAATAGAATGAAAACTTTTGCTGAAATATGGAGATTTTCATTGAAAACCCACAGTCATTTCTGTTCTCCTGATACTGATTCCTCGATAACGTCCAAGAAATGGATTTGAAAATTTTTCGCCACATCCTATCGCTTTTCTGTTCTCCTGATACTAATATCAGAATTATTCCGTTTTCGGAATAGAATGAAAACTTTCGCTGAAATATGGAGATTGTTATTGAAAACCCACAGTCGTTTCTGTTCTCCTGATACTGATTCCTGATAACGTCCAAGAAATGGTATTTCAAAATTTTACGGCATATCCAATCGCATTTCTGTTCTCCTGATACTAATATCAGAATTATTCTGTTTTCGAAATAGAATGAGAACTTTTGCTGAAATATGGAGATTTTCATTGAAAACCCACAGTCATTTCTGTTCTCCTGATACTGATTCCTCGATATCGTCGGAAAATGGTACTTCAAAATTTTTCGCCACATCCTATCGCTTTTCTGTTCTCCTGATACTAATATCAGAATTATTCCGTTTTCTGAATAGAATGAAAACTTTCGCTGAAATATGGAGATTGTTATTGAAAACCCACAGTCGTTTCTGTTCTCCTGATACTGATTCCTCGATAACGTCCAAGAAATGGTATTTTAAAATTTTACGGCATATCCAATCGCATTTCTGTTCTCCTGATACTAATATCAGAATAATTCTGTTTTCGAAATAGAATGAGAACTTTTGCTGAAATATGGAGATTTTCATTGAAAACCCACAGTCATTTCTGTTCTCCTGATACTGATTCCTCGATGACGTCCAAGAAATGGTATTTTAAAATTTCACGGCATATCCAATCGCATTTCTGTTCTCCTGATACTAATATCAGAATAATTCTGTTTTCGAAATAGAATGAAAAATTTTGCTGAAATATGGAGATTTTTATTGAAAACCCACAGTCGTTTCTGCTCTCCTGATACTGATTCCTCGATAACGTCCAAGAAATGGTATTTTAAAAATTTACGGCATATCCAATCGCATTTCTGTTCTCCTGATACTAATATCAGAATAATTCTGTTTTCGAAATAGAATGAGAACTTTTGCTGAAATATGGAGATTTTCATTGAAAACCCACAGTCATTTCTGTTCTCCTGATACTGATTCCTCGATGACGTCCAAGAAATGGTATTTTAAAATTTCACGGCATATCCAATCGCATTTCTGTTCTCCTGATACTAATATCAGAATAATTCTGTTTTCGAAATAGAATGAAAAATTTTGCTGAAATATGGAGATTTTTATTGAAAACCCACAGTCGTTTCTGCTCTCCTGATACTGATTCCTCGATAACGTCCAAGAAATGGTATTTTAAAATTTTACGGCATATCCAATCGCATTTCTGTTCTCCTGATACTAATATCAGAATAATTCTGTTTTCGAAATAGAATGAGAACTTTTGCTGAAATATGGAGATTTTCATTGAAAACCCACAGTCATTTCTGTTCTCCTGATACTGATTCCTCGATGACGTCCAAGAAATGGTATTTTAAAATTTCACGGCATATCCAATCGCATTTCTGTTCTCCTGATACTAATATCAGAATAATTCTGTTTTCGAAATAGAATGAGAACTTTTGCTGAAATATGGAGATTTTCATTGAAAACCCACAGTCATTTCTGTTCTCCTGATACTGATTCCTCGATAACGTCCAAGAAATGGTATTTCAAAATCTTACGCCACATCCAATCGCATTTCTGTTCTCCTGATACTAATATCAGAATAATTCTGTTTTCGAAATAGAATGAAAACTTTTGCTGAAATATGGAGATTTTCATTGAAAACCCACAGTCATTTCTGTTCTCCTGATACTGATTCCTCGATAACGTCCAAGGAATGGTATTTTAAAATTGTACGGCATATCCAATCGCATTTCTGTTCTCCTGATACTAATATCAGAATAATTCTGTTTTCGAAATAGAATGAAAACTTTTGCTGAAATATGGAGATTTTCATTGAAAACCCACAGTCATTTCTGTTCTCCTGATACTGATTCCTCGATAACGTCCAAGAAATGGTATTTCAAAATTTTTCGCCATATCCTATCGCTTTTCTGTTCTCCTGATACTAATATCAGAATTATTCTGTTTTCGAAATAGAATGAAAACTTTTGCTGAAATATGGAGATTTTTATTGAAAACCCAAAGTCGTTTCTGCTCTCCTGATACTGACTGATTCCTCGATAACGTCCAAGAAATGGTATTTCAAAATTTTTCGCCATATCCTATCGCTTTTCTGTTCTCCTGATACTAACATCAGAATTATTTTGTTTTCGAAATAGAATGAAAACTTTTGCTGAAATATGGAGATTTTCATTGAAAACCCACAGTCATTTCTGTTCTCCTGATACTGATTCCTCGATAACGTCCAAGGAATGGTATTTTAAAATTTTACGGCATATCCAATCGCATTTCTGTTCTCCTGATACTAATATCAGAATAATTCTGTTTTCGAAATAGAATGAGAACTTTTGCTGAAATATGGAGATTTTCATTGAAAACCCACAGTCATTTCTGTTCTCCTGATACTGATTCCTCGATAACGTCCAAGAAATGGTATTTTAAGATTTTACGGCATATCCAATCGCATTTCTGTTCTCCTGATACTGATATCAGAATAATTCTGTTTTCGAAATAGAATGAAAACTTTTGCTGAAATATGGAGATTTTCATTGAAAACCCACAGTCATTTCTGTTCTCCTGATACTGATTCCTCGATAACGTCCAAGAAATGGTATTTTAAAATTTTACGCCACATCCAATCGCATTTCTGTTCTCCTGATACTAATATCAGAATAATTCTGTTTTCGAAATAGAATGAAAACTTTTGCTGAAATATGGAGATTTTCATTGAAAACCCACAGTCATTTCTGTTCTCCTGATACTGATTCCTCGATGACGTCCAAGAAATGGTATTTGAAAATTTTACGCCACATCCTATCGCATTTCTGTTCTCCTGATACTAATATCAGAATAATTCTGTTTTCGAAATAGAATGAAAACTTTCGCTGAAATATGGAGATTTTCATTGAAAACCCACAGTCATTTCTGTTCTCCTGATACTGATTCCTTGATAACGTCCAAGAAATGGTATTTGAAAATTTTACGCCACATCCTATCGCATTTCTGTTCTCCTGATACTAATATCAGAATAATTCTGTTTTCGAAATAGAATGAAAACTTTTGCTGAAATATGGAGATTTTCATTGAAAACCCACAGTCATTTCTGTTCTCCTGATACTGATTCCTCGATAACGTCCAAGAAATGGATTTGAAAATTTTTCGCCACATCCTATCGCTTTTCTGTTCTCCTGATACTAATATCAGAATTATTCCGTTTTCGGAATAGAATGAAAACTTTCGCTGAAATATGGAGATTGTTATTGAAAACCCACAGTCGTTTCTGTTCTCCTGATACTGATTCCTGATAACGTCCAAGAAATGGTATTTCAAAATTTTACGGCATATCCAATCGCATTTCTGTTCTCCTGATACTAATATCAGAATTATTCTGTTTTCGAAATAGAATGAGAACTTTTGCTGAAATATGGAGATTTTCATTGAAAACCCACAGTCATTTCTGTTCTCCTGATACTGATTCCTCGATATCGTCGGAAAATGGTACTTCAAAATTTTTCGCCACATCCTATCGCTTTTCTGTTCTCCTGATACTAATATCAGAATTATTCCGTTTTCTGAATAGAATGAAAACTTTCGCTGAAATATGGAGATTGTTATTGAAAACCCACAGTCGTTTCTGTTCTCCTGATACTGATTCCTCGATAACGTCCAAGAAATGGTATTTTAAAATTTTACGGCATATCCAATCGCATTTCTGTTCTCCTGATACTAATATCAGAATAATTCTGTTTTCGAAATAGAATGAGAACTTTTGCTGAAATATGGAGATTTTCATTGAAAACCCACAGTCATTTCTGTTCTCCTGATACTGATTCCTCGATGACGTCCAAGAAATGGTATTTTAAAATTTCACGGCATATCCAATCGCATTTCTGTTCTCCTGATACTAATATCAGAATAATTCTGTTTTCGAAATAGAATGAAAAATTTTGCTGAAATATGGAGATTTTTATTGAAAACCCACAGTCGTTTCTGCTCTCCTGATACTGATTCCTCGATAACGTCCAAGAAATGGTATTTTAAAAATTTACGGCATATCCAATCGCATTTCTGTTCTCCTGATACTAATATCAGAATAATTCTGTTTTCGAAATAGAATGAGAACTTTTGCTGAAATATGGAGATTTTCATTGAAAACCCACAGTCATTTCTGTTCTCCTGATACTGATTCCTCGATGACGTCCAAGAAATGGTATTTTAAAATTTCACGGCATATCCAATCGCATTTCTGTTCTCCTGATACTAATATCAGAATAATTCTGTTTTCGAAATAGAATGAAAAATTTTGCTGAAATATGGAGATTTTTATTGAAAACCCACAGTCGTTTCTGCTCTCCTGATACTGATTCCTCGATAACGTCCAAGAAATGGTATTTTAAAATTTTACGGCATATCCAATCGCATTTCTGTTCTCCTGATACTAATATCAGAATAATTCTGTTTTCGAAATAGAATGAGAACTTTTGCTGAAATATGGAGATTTTCATTGAAAACCCACAGTCATTTCTGTTCTCCTGATACTGATTCCTCGATGACGTCCAAGAAATGGTATTTTAAAATTTCACGGCATATCCAATCGCATTTCTGTTCTCCTGATACTAATATCAGAATAATTCTGTTTTCGAAATAGAATGAGAACTTTTGCTGAAATATGGAGATTTTCATTGAAAACCCACAGTCATTTCTGTTCTCCTGATACTGATTCCTCGATAACGTCCAAGAAATGGTATTTTAAAATCTTACGCCACATCCAATCGCATTTCTGTTCTCCTGATACTAATATCAGAATAATTCTGTTTTCGAAATAGAATGAAAACTTTTGCTGAAATATGGAGATTTTCATTGAAAACCCACAGTCATTTCTGTTCTCCTGATACTGATTCCTCGATAACGTCCAAGGAATGGTATTTTAAAATTGTACGGCATATCCAATCGCATTTCTGTTCTCCTGATACTAATATCAGAATAATTCTGTTTTCGAAATAGAATGAAAACTTTTGCTGAAATATGGAGATTTTCATTGAAAACCCACAGTCATTTCTGTTCTCCTGATACTGATTCCTCGATAACGTCCAAGAAATGGTATTTCAAAATTTTTCGCCATATCCTATCGCTTTTCTGTTCTCCTGATACTAATATCAGAATTATTCTGTTTTCGAAATAGAATGAAAACTTTTGCTGAAATATGGAGATTTTTATTGAAAACCCAAAGTCGTTTCTGCTCTCCTGATACTGACTGATTCCTCGATAACGTCCAAGAAATGGTATTTCAAAATTTTTCGCCATATCCTATCGCTTTTCTGTTCTCCTGATACTAACATCAGAATTATTTTGTTTTCGAAATAGAATGAAAACTTTTGCTGAAATATGGAGATTTTCATTGAAAACCCACAGTCATTTCTGTTCTCCTGATACTGATTCCTCGATAACGTCCAAGGAATGGTATTTTAAAATTTTACGGCATATCCAATCGCATTTCTGTTCTCCTGATACTAATATCAGAATAATTCTGTTTTCGAAATAGAATGAGAACTTTTGCTGAAATATGGAGATTTTCATTGAAAACCCACAGTCATTTCTGTTCTCCTGATACTGATTCCTCGATAACGTCCAAGAAATGGTATTTTAAGATTTTACGGCATATCCAATCGCATTTCTGTTCTCCTGATACTGATATCAGAATAATTCTGTTTTCGAAATAGAATGAAAACTTTTGCTGAAATATGGAGATTTTCATTGAAAACCCACAGTCATTTCTGTTCTCCTGATACTGATTCCTCGATAACGTCCAAGAAATGGTATTTTAAAATTTTACGCCACATCCAATCGCATTTCTGTTCTCCTGATACTAATATCAGAATAATTCTGTTTTCGAAATAGAATGAAAACTTTTGCTGAAATATGGAGATTTTCATTGAAAACCCACAGTCATTTCTGTTCTCCTGATACTGATTCCTCGATGACGTCCAAGAAATGGTATTTGAAAATTTTACGCCACATCCTATCGCATTTCTGTTCTCCTGATACTAATATCAGAATAATTCTGTTTTCGAAATAGAATGAAAACTTTCGCTGAAATATGGAGATTTTCATTGAAAACCCACAGTCATTTCTGTTCTCCTGATACTGATTCCTCGATAACGTCCAAGAAATGGTATTTTAAGATTTTACGGCATATCCAATCGCATTTCTGTTCTCCTGATACTAATATCAGAATAATTCTGTTTTCGAAATAGAATGAAAACTTTTGCTGAAATATGGAGATTTTCATTGAAAACCCACAGTCATTCCTGTTCTCCTGATACTGATTCCTCGATAACGTCCAAGAAATGGTATTTTAAAATCTTACGCCACATCCAATCGCATTTCTGTTCTCCTGATACTAATATCAGAATAATTCTGTTTTCGAAATAGAATGAAAACTTTTGCTGAAATATGGAGATTTTAATTGAAAACCCACAGTCGTTTCTGCTCTCCTGATACTGATTCTTCGATAACGTCTGAGAAATGGATTTGAAAATTTTTCGCCACATCCTATCGCATTTCTGTTCTCCTGATACTAATATCAGAATTATTCTGTTTTCGAAATAGAATGAAAACTTTTGCTGAAATATGGAGATTTTCATTGAAAACCCACAGTCATTTCTGTTCTCCTGATACTGATTCCTCGATAACGTCCAAGAAATGGTATTTTAAAATCTTACGCCACATCCAATCGCATTTCTGTTCTCCTGATACTAATATCAGAATAATTCTGTTTTCGAAATAGAATGAGAACTTTTGCTGAAATATGGAGATTTTCATTGAAAACCCACAGTCATTTCTGTTCTCCTGATACTGATTCCTCGATGACGTCCAAGAAATGGTATTTTAAAATTTCACGGCATATCCAATCGCATTTCTGTTCTCCCGATACTAATATCAGAATAATTCTGTTTTCGAAATAGAATGAGAACTTTTGCTGAAATATGGAGATTTTCATTGAAAACCCACAGTCATTTCTGTTCTCCTGATACTGATTCCTCGATAACGTCCAAGAAATGGTATTTTAAAATCTTACGCCACATCCAATCGCATTTCTGTTCTCCTGACACTAATATCAGAATAATTCTGTTTTCGAAATAGAATGAAAACTTTTGCTGAAATATGGAGATTTTCATTGAAAACCCACAGTCATTTCTGTTCTCCTGATACTGATTCCTCGATAACGTCCAAGGAATGGTATTTTAAAATTTTACGGCATATCCAATCGCATTTCTGTTCTCCTGATACTAATATCAGAATAATTCTGTTTTCGAAATAGAATGAAAACTTTTGCTGAAATATGGAGATTTTCATTGAAAACCCACAGTCATTTCTGTTCTCCTGATACTGATTCCGCGATAACGTCCAAGAAATGGTATTTCAAAATTTTTCGCCATATCCTATCGCTTTTCTGTTCTCCTGATACTAATATCAGAATTATTCTGTTTTCGAAATAGAATGAAAACTTTTGCTGAAATATGGAGATTTTTATTGAAAACCCAAAGTCGTTTCTGCTCTCCTGATACTGACTGATTCCTCGATAACGTCCAAGAAATGGTATTTCAAAATTTTTCGCCATATCCTATCGCTTTTCTGTTCTCCTGATACTAACATCAGACGTCACAGTCACTTCTGTTCTCCTGATACTGATTCCTCGATAACGTCCAAGAAATGGTATTTCAAAATTTTACGCCACATCCAATCGCATTTCTGTTCTCCTGATACTAATATCAGAATAATTCTGTTTTCGAAATAGAATGAGAATTTTTGCTGAAATATGGAGATTGTTATTGAAAACCCACAGTCGTTTCTGCTCTCCTGATACTGATTCCTCGATAACGTCTGAGAAATGGATTTGAAAATTTTTCGCCACATCCTATCGCATTTCTGTTCTCCTGAAACTAATATCAGAATAATTCTGTTTTCGAAATAGAATGAAAACTTTTGCTGAAATATGGAGATTTTCATTGAAAACCCACAGTCATTTCTGTTCTCCTGATACTGATTCCTCGATAACGTCCAAGAAATGGTATTTTAAAATTTTACGGCATATTCAATCGCATTTCTGTTCTCCTGATACTAATATCAGAATAATTCTGTTTTCGAAATAGAATGAAAACTTTTGCTGAAATATGGAGATTTTCATTGAAAACCCACAGTCATTTCTGTTCTCCTGATACTGATTCCTCGATAACGTCCAAGAAATGGTATTTTAAAATTTTACGGCATATCCATTCGCATTTCTGTTCTCCTGATACTAATATCAGAATAATTCTGTTTTCGAAATAGAATGAAAACTTTTGCTGAAATATGGAGATTTTCATTGAAAACCCACAGTCATTTCTGTTCTCCTGATACTGATTCCTCGATAACGTCCAAGAAATGGTATTTTAAAATTTTACGCCACATCCAATCGCATTTCTGTTCTCCTGATACTAATATCAGAATAATTCTGTTTTCGAAATAGAATGAGAACTTTTGCTGAAATATGGAGATTGTTATTGAAAACCCACAGTCGTTTCTGCTCTCCTGATACTGATTCCTCGATAACGTCTGAGAAATGGATTTGAAAATTTTTCGCCACATCCTATCGCATTTCTGTTCTCCTGATACTAATATCAGAATAATTCTGTTTTCGAAATAGAATGAAAACTTTTGCTGAAATATGGAGATTTTCATTGAAAACCCACAGTCATTTCTGTTCTGATACTGATTCCTCGATAACGTCCAAGAAATAGTATTTTAAAATTTTACGCCACATCCAATCGCATTTCTGTTCTCCTGATACTAATATCAGAATAATTCTGTTTTCGAAATAGAATGAGAACTTTTGCTGAAACATGGAGATTGTTATTGAAAACCCACAGTCGTTTCTGCTCTCCTGATACTGATTCCTCGATAACGTCTGAGAAATGGATTTGAAAATTTTTCGCCACATCCTATCGCATTTCTGTTCTCCTGATACTAATATCAGAATAATTCTGTTTTCGAAATAGAATGAAAACTTTTGCTGAAATATGAAGATTTTCATTGAAAACCCACAGTCATTTCTGTTCTCCTGATACTGATTCCTCGATAACGTCCAAGAAATGGTATTTTAAAATTTTACGGCATATCCAATCGCATTTCTGTTCTCCTGATACTAATATCAGAATAATTCTGTTTTCGAAATAGAATGAGAACTTTTGCTGAAATATGGAGATTTTCATTGAAAACCCACAGTCATTTCTGTTCTCCTGATACTGATTCCTCGATGACGTCCAAGAAATGGTATTTTAAAATTTCACGGCATATCCAATCGCATTTCTGTTCTCCTGATACTAATATCAGAATAATTCTGTTTTCGAAATAGAATGAGAACTTTTGCTGAAATATGGAGATTTTCATTGAAAACCCACAGTCATTTCTGTTCTCCTGATACTGATTCCTCGATAACGTCCAAGAAATGGTATTTTAAAATCTTACGCCACATCCAATCGCATTTCTGTTCTCCTGATACTAATATCAGAATAATTCTGTTTTCGAAATAGAATGAAAACTTTTGCTGAAATATGGAGATTTTCATTGAAAACCCACAGTCATTTCTGTTCTCCTGATACTGATTCCTCGATAACGTCCAAGGAATGGTATTTCAAAATTTTACGGCATATCCAATCGCATTTCTGTTCTCCTGATACTAATATCAGAATAATTCTGTTTTCGAAATAGAATGAAAACTTTTGCTGAAATATGGAGATTTTCATTGAAAACCCACAGTCATTTCTGTTCTCCTGATACTGATTCCTCGATAACGTCCAAGAAATGGTATTTCAAAATTTTTCGCCATATCCTATCGCTTTTCTGTTCTCCTGATACTAATATCAGAATTATTCTGTTTTCGAAATAGAATGAAAACTTTTGCTGAAATATGGAGATTTTTATTGAAAACCCAAAGTCGTTTCTGCTCTCCTGATACTGACTGATTCCTCGATAACGTCCAAGAAATGGTATTTCAAAATTTTTCGCTATATCCTATCGCTTTTCTGTTCTCCTGATACTAACATCAGAATTATTCTGTTTTCGAAATAGAATGAAAACTTTTGCTGAAATATGGAGATTTTCATTGAAAACCCACAGTCATTTCTGTTCTCCTGATACTGATTCCTCGATAACGTCCAAGGAATGGTATTTTAAAATTTTACGGCATATCCAATCGCATTTCTGTTCTCCTGATACTAATATCAGAATAATTCTGTTTTCGAAATAGAATGAGAACTTTTGCTGAAATATGGAGATTTTCATTGAAAACCCACAGTCATTTCTGTTCTCCTGATACTGATTCCTCGATAACGTCCAAGAAATGGTATTTTAAGATTTTACGGCATATCCAATCGCATTTCTGTTCTCCTGATACTGATATCAGAATAATTCTGTTTTCGAAATAGAATGAAAACTTTTGCTGAAATATGGAGATTTTCATTGAAAACCCACAGTCATTTCTGTTCTCCTGATACTGATTCCTCGATAACGTCCAAGAAATGGTATTTTAAAATTTTACGCCACATCCAATCGCATTTCTGTTCTCCTGATACTAATATCAGAATAATTCTGTTTTCGAAATAGAATGAAAACTTTTGCTGAAATATGGAGATTTTCATTGAAAACCCACAGTCATTTCTGTTCTCCTGATACTGATTCCTCGATGACGTCCAAGAAATGGTATTTGAAAATTTTACGCCACATCCTATCGCATTTCTGTTCTCCTGATACTAATATCAGAATAATTCTGTTTTCGAAATAGAATGAAAACTTTCGCTGAAATATGGAGATTTTCATTGAAAACCCACAGTCATTTCTGTTCTCCTGATACTGATTCCTCGATAACGTCCAAGAAATGGTATTTTAAAATTTTACGGCATATCCAATCGCATTTCTGTTCTCCTGATACTAATATCAGAATAATTCTGTTTTCGAAATAGAATGCAAACTTTTGCTGAAATATGGAGATTTTCATTGAAAACCCAGTCATTTCTGTTCTCCTGATACTGATTTCTCGATAACGTCCAAGAAATGGATTTGAAAATTTTTCGCCACATCCTATCGCTTTTCTGTTCTCCTGATACTAATATCAGAATTATTCCGTTTTCTGAATAGAATGAAAACTTTCGCTGAAATATGGAGATTGTTATTGAAAACCCACAGTCGTTTCTGTTCTCCTGATACTGTTTCCTCGATAACGTCCAAGAAATGGTATTTCAAAATTTTACGGCATATCCAATCGCATTTCTGTTCTCCTGATACTAATATCAGAATAATTCTGTTTTCGAAATAGAATGAGAACTTTCGCTGAAATATGGAGATTTTCATTGAAAACCCACAGTCATTTCTGTTCTCCTGATACTGATTCCTCGATAACGTCCAAGAAATGGTATTTTAAAATCTTACGCCACATCCAATCGCATTTCTGTTCTCCTGATACTAATATCAGAATAATTCTGTTTTCGAAATAGAATGAGAACTTTTGCTGAAATATGGAGATTTTCATTGAAAACCCACAGTCATTTCTGTTCTCCTGATACTGATTCCTCGATGACGTCCAAGAAATGGTATTTTAAAATTTCACGGCATATCCAATCGCATTTCTGTTCTCCCGATACTAATATCAGAATAATTCTGTTTTCGAAATAGAATGAGAACTTTTGCTGAAATATGGAGATTTTCATTGAAAACCCACAGTCATTTCTGTTCTCCTGATACTGATTCCTCGATAACGTCCAAGAAATGGTATTTTAAAATCTTACGCCACATCCAATCGCATTTCTGTTCTCCTGACACTAATATCAGAATAATTCTGTTTTCGAAATAGAATGAAAACTTTTGCTGAAATATGGAGATTTTCATTGAAAACCCACAGTCATTTCTGTTCTCCTGATACTGATTCCTCGATAACGTCCAAGGAATGGTATTTTAAAATTTTACGGCATATCCAATCGCATTTCTGTTCTCCTGATACTAATATCAGAATAATTCTGTTTTCGAAATAGAATGAAAACTTTTGCTGAAATATGGAGATTTTCATTGAAAACCCACAGTCATTTCTGTTCTCCTGATACTGATTCCGCGATAACGTCCAAGAAATGGTATTTCAAAATTTTTCGCCATATCCTATCGCTTTTCTGTTCTCCTGATACTAATATCAGAATTATTCTGTTTTCGAAATAGAATGAAAACTTTTGCTGAAATATGGAGATTTTTATTGAAAACCCAAAGTCGTTTCTGCTCTCCTGATACTGACTGATTCCTCGATAACGTCCAAGAAATGGTATTTCAAAATTTTTCGCCATATCCTATCGCTTTTCTGTTCTCCTGATACTAACATCAGAATTATTCTGTTTTCGAAATAGAATGAAAACTTTTGCTGAAATATGGAGATTTTCATTGAAAACCCATAGTCATTTCTGTTCTCCTGATACTGATTCCTCGATAACGTCCAAGGAATGGTATTTTAAAATTTTACGGCATATCCAATCGCATTTCTGTTCTCCTGATACTAATATCAGAATAATTCTGTTTTCGAAATAGAATGAGAACTTTTGCTGAAATATGGAGATTTTCATTGAAAACCCACAGTCATTTCTGTTCTCCTGATACTGATTCCTCGATAACGTCCAAGAAATGGTATTTTAAGATTTTACGGCATATCCAATCGCATTTCTGTTCTCCTGATACTAATATCAGAATAATTCTGTTTTCGAAATAGAATGAAAACTTTTGCTGAAATATGGAGATTTTCATTGAAAACCCACAGTCATTCCTGTTCTCCTGATACTGATTCCTCGATAACGTCCAAGAAATGGTATTTTAAAATCTTACGCCACATCCAATCGCATTTCTGTTCTCCTGATACTAATATCAGAATAATTCTGTTTTCGAAATAGAATGAAAACTTTTGCTGAAATATGGAGATTTTCATTGAAAACCCACAGTCATTTCTGTTCTCCTGATACTGATTCCTCGATAACGTCCAAGAAATGGTATTTGAAAATTTTACGCCACATCCTATCGCATTTCTGTTCTCCTGATACTAATATCAGAATAATTCTGTTTTCGAAATAGAATGAAAACTTTTGCTGAAATATGGAGATTTTCATTGAAAACCCACAGTCATTTCTGTTCTCCTGATACTGATTCCTCGATAACGTCCAAGAAATGGATTTGAAAATTTTTCGCCACATCCTATCGCTTTTCTGTTCTCCTGATACTAATATCAGAATTATTCTGTTTTCTGAATAGAATGAAAACTTTCGCTGAAATATGGAGATTGTTATTGAAAGCCCACAGTCGTTTCTGCTCTCCTGATACTGATTCCTCGATAACGTCTGAGAAATGGATTAGAAAATTTTTCGCCACATCCTATCGCATTTCTGTTCTCTGATACTGATATCAGGATTATACTGTTTTCGAAATAGTATGAAAACTTTTGCTGAAATATGGAGATTGTTATTGAAAACCCACAGTCATTTCTGCTCTCCTGATACTGATTTCTCGATATCGTCTGAAAATGGTACTTCAAAATTTTTCGCCATATCCTATCGCTTTTCTGTTCTCCTGATACTAATATCAGAATTATTCTGTTTTCGAAATAGAATGAGAACTTTTGCTGAAATATGGAGATTTTTATTGAAAACCCACAGTCGTTTCTGCTCTCCTGATACTGATTCTTCGATAACGTCTGAGAAATGGATTTGAAAATTTTTCGCCACATCCTATCGCATTTCTGTTCTCCTGATACTAATATCAGAATTATTCTGTTTTCGAAATAGAATGAAAACTTTTGCTGAAATATGGAGATTTTCATTGAAAACCCACAGTCATTTCTGTTCTCCTGATACTGATTCCTCGATAACGTATAAGAAATGGTATTTCAAAATTTTACGGCATATCCATTCGCATTTCTGTTCTCCTGATACTAATATCAGAATAATTCTGTTTTCGAAATAGAATGAAAACTTTTGCTGAAATATGGAGATTTTCATTGAAAACCCACAGTCACTTCTGTTCTCCTGATACTGATTCCTCGATAACGTCCAAGAAATGGTATTTCAAAATTTTACGCCACATCCAATCGCATTTCTGTTCTCCTGATACTAATATCAGAATAATTCTGTTTTCGAAATAGAATGAGAATTTTTGCTGAAATATGGAGATTGTTATTGAAAACCCACAGTCGTTTCTGCTCTCCTGATACTGATTCCTCGATAACGTCTGAGAAATGGATTTGAAAATTTTTCGCCACATCCTATCGCATTTCTGTTCTCCTGAAACTAATATCAGAATAATTCTGTTTTCGAAATAGAATGAAAACTTTTGCTGAAATATGGAGATTTTCATTGAAAACCCACAGTCATTTCTGTTCTCCTGATACTGATTCCTCGATAACGTCCAAGAAATGGTATTTTAAAATTTTACGGCATATTCAATCGCATTTCTGTTCTCCTGATACTAATATCAGAATAATTCTGTTTTCGAAATAGAATGAAAACTTTTGCTGAAATATGGAGATTTTCATTGAAAACCCACAGTCATTTCTGTTCTCCTGATACTGATTCCTCGATAACGTCCAAGAAATGGTATTTTAAAATTTTACGGCATATCCATTCGCATTTCTGTTCTCCTGATACTAATATCAGAATAATTCTGTTTTCGAAATAGAATGAAAACTTTTGCTGAAATATGGAGATTTTCATTGAAAACCCACAGTCATTTCTGTTCTCCTGATACTGATTCCTCGATAACGTCCAAGAAATGGTATTTTAAAATTTTACGCCACATCCAATCGCATTTCTGTTCTCCTGATACTAATATCAGAATAATTCTGTTTTCGAAATAGAATGAGAACTTTTGCTGAAATATGGAGATTGTTATTGAAAACCCACAGTCGTTTCTGCTCTCCTGATACTGATTCCTCGATAACGTCTGAGAAATGGATTTGAAAATTTTTCGCCACATCCTATCGCATTTCTGTTCTCCTGATACTAATATCAGAATAATTCTGTTTTCGAAATAGAATGAAAACTTTTGCTGAAATATGAAGATTTTCATTGAAAACCCACAGTCATTTCTGTTCTCCTGATACTGATTCCTCGATAACGTCCAAGAAATGGTATTTTAAAATTTTACGCCACATCCAATCGCATTTCTGTTCTCCTGATACTAATATCAGAATAATTCTGTTTTCGAAATAGAATGAGAACTTTTGCTGAAATATGGAGATTGTTATTGAAAACCCACAGTCGTTTCTGCTCTCCTGATACTGATTCCTCGATAACGTCTGAGAAATGGATTTGAAAATTTTTCGCCACATCCTATCGCATTTCTGTTCTCCTGATACTAATATCAGAATAATTCTGTTTTCGAAATAGAATGAAAACTTTCGCTGAAATATGGAGATTTTCATTGAAAACCCACAGTCGTTTCTGTTCTCCTGATACTGATTCCTCGATAACGTCCAAGAAATGGTATTTCAAAATTTTACGGCATATCCAATCGCATTTCTGTTCTCCTGATACTAATATCAGAATTATTCTGTTTTCGAAATAGAATGAGAACATTTGCTGAAATATGGAGATTTTCATTGAAAACCCACAGTCGTTTCTGTTCTCCTGATACTGATTCCTCGATAACGTCCAAGAAATGGTATTTCAAAATTTTACGGCATATCCAATCGCATTTCTGTTCTCCTGATACTAATATCAGAATTATTCTGTTTTCGAAATAGAATGAGAACTTTTGCTGAAATATGGAGATTTTCATTGAAAACCCACAGTCATTTCTGTTCTCCTGATACTGATTCCTCGATATCGTCGGAAAATGGTACTTCAAAATTTTTCGCCACATCCTATCGCTTTTCTGTTCTCCTGATACTAATATCAGAATTATTCCGATTTCTGAATAGAATGAAAACTTTCGCTGAAATATGGAGATTGTTATTGAAAACCCACAGTCGTTTCTGTTCTCCTGATACTGATTCCTCGATGACGTCCAAGAAATGGTATTTTAAAATTTTACGGCATATCCAATCGCATTTCTGTTCTCCTGATACTAATATCAGAATAATTCTGTTTTCGAAATAGAATGAGAACTTTTGCTGAAATATGGAGATTTTCATTGAAAACCCACAGTCATTTCTGTGCTCCTGATACTGATTCCTCGATGACGTCCAAGAAATGGTATTTTAAAATTTCACGGCATATCCAATCGCATTTCTGTTCTCCTGATACTAATATCAGAATAATTCTGTTTTCGAAATAGAATGAAAAATTTTGCTGAAATATGGAGATTTTTATTGAAAACCCACAGTCGTTTCTGCTCTCCTGATACTGATTCCTCGATAACGTCCAAGAAATGGTATTTTAAAATTTTACGGCATATCCAATCGCATTTCTGTTCTCCTGATACTAATATCAGAATAATTCTGTTTTCGAAATAGAATGAGAACTTTTGCTGAAATATGGAGATTTTCATTGAAAACCCACAGTCATTTCTGTTCTCCTGATACTGATTCCTCGATGACGTCCAAGAAATGGTATTTTAAAATTTCACGGCATATCCAATCGCATTTCTGTTCTCCTGATACTAATATCAGAATAATTCTGTTTTCGAAATAGAATGAGAACTTTTGCTGAAATATGGAGATTTTCATTGAAAACCCACAGTCATTTCTGTTCTCCTGATACTGATTCCTCGATAACGTCCAAGAAATGGTATTTTAAAATCTTACGCCACATCCAATCGCATTTCTGTTCTCCTGATACTAATATCAGAATAATTCTGTTTTCGAAATAGAATGAAAACTTTTGCTGAAATATGGAGATTTTCATTGAAAACCCACAGTCATTTCAGTTCTCCTGATACTGATTCCTCGATAACGTCCAAGGAATGGTATTTTAAAATTTTACGGCATATCCAATCGCATTTCTGTTCTCCTGATACTAATATCAGAATAATTCTGTTTTCGAAATAGAATGAAAACTTTTGCTGAAATATGGAGATTTTCATTGAAAACCCACAGTCATTTCTGTTCTCCTGATACTGATTCCTCGATGACGTCCAAGAAATGGTATTTGAAAATTTTACGCCACATCCTATCGCATTTCTGTTCTCCTGATACTAATATCAGAATAATTCTGTTTTCGAAATAGAATGAAAACTTTCGCTGAAATATGGAGATTTTCATTGAAAACCCACAGTCATTTCTGTTCTCCTGATACTGATTCCTCGATAACGTCCAAGAAATGGTATTTCAAAATTTTTCGCCATATCCTATCGCTTTTCTGTTCTCCTGATACTAACATCAGAATTATTCTGTTTTCGAAATAGAATGAAAACTTTTGCTGAAATATGGAGATTTTCATTGAAAACCCACAGTCATTTCTGTTCTCCTGATACTGATTCCTCGATAACGTCCAAGGAATGGCATTTTAAAATTTTACGGCATATCCAATCGCATTTCTGTTCTCCTGATACTAATATCAGAATAATTCTGTTTTCGAAATAGAATGAGAACTTTTGCTGAAATATGGAGATTTTCATTGAAAACCCACAGTCATTTCTGTTCTCCTGATACTGATTCCTCGATAACGTCCAAGAAATGGTATTTTAAGATTTTACGGCATATCCAATCGCATTTCTGTTCTCCTGATACTAATATCAGAATAATTCTGTTTTCGAAATAGAATGAAAACTTTTGCTGAAATATGGAGATTTTCATTGAAAACCCACAGTCATTTCTGTTCTCCTGATACTGATTCCTCGATAACGTCCAAGAAATGGTATTTTAAAATTTTACGCCACATCCAATCGCATTTCTGTTCTCCTGATACTAATATCAGAATAATTCTGTTTTCGAAATAGAATGAAAACTTTTGCTGAAATATGGAGATTTTCATTGAAAACCCACAGTCATTTCTGTTCTCCTGATACTGATTCCTCGATAACGTCCAAGAAATGGTATTTGAAAATTTTACGCCACATCCTATAGCATTTCTGTTCTCCTGATACTAATATCAGAATAATTCTGTTTTCGAAATAGAATGAAAACTTTTGCTGAAATATGGAGATTTTCATTGAAAACCCACAGTCATTTCTGTTCTCCTGATACTGATTCCTCGATAACGTATAAGAAATGGTATTTTAAAATTTTACGGCATATCCATTCGCATTTGTGTTCTCCTGATACTAATATCAGAATAATTCTGTTTTCGAAATAGAATGAAAACTTTTGCTGAAATATGGAGATTTTCATTGAAAACCCACAGTCATTTCTGTTCTCCTGATACTGATTCCTCGATAACGTCCAAGAAATGGTATTTTAAAATTTTACGCCACATCCAATCGCATTTCTGTTCTCCTGATACTAATATCAGAATAATTCTGTTTTCGAAATAGAATGAAAACTTTTGCTGAAATATGGAGATTGTTATTGAAAACCCACAGTCATTTCTGTTCTCCTGATACTGATTCCTCGATAACGTCCAAGAAATGGTATTTTAAAATTTTACGGCATATTCAATCGCATTTCTGTTCTCCTGATACTAATATCAGAATAATTCTGTTTTCGAAATAGAATGAAAACTTTTGCTGAAATATGGAGATTTTCATTGAAAACCCACAGTCATTTCTGTTCTCCTGATACTGATTCCTCGATAACGTCCAAGAAATGGATTTGAAAATGTTTCGCCACATCCTATCGCTTTTCTGTTCTCCTGATACTAATATCAGAATAATTCTGTTTTCGAAATAGAATGAAAACTTTTGCTGAAATATGGAGATATTCATTGAAAACCCACAGTCATTTCTGTTCTCCTGATACTGATTCCTCGATAACGTCCAAGAAATGGATTTGAAAATTTTTCGCCACATCCTATCGCTTTTCTGTTCTCCTGATACTAATATCAGAATTATTCCGTTTTCTGAATAGAATGAAAACTTTTGCTGAAATATGGAGATTTTCATTGAAAACCCACAGTCATTTCTGTTCTCCTGATACTGATTCCTCGATAACGTCCAAGAAATGGATTTGAAAATGTTTCGCCACATCCTATCGCTTTTCTGTTCTCCTGATACTAATATCAGAATAATTCTGTTTTCGAAATAGAATGAAAACTTTTGCTGAAATATGGAGATTTTCATTGAAAACCCACAGTCATTTCTGTTCTCCTGATACTGATTCCTCGATAACGTCCAAGAAATGGATTTGAAAATTTTTCGCCACATCCTATCGCTTTTCTGTTCTCCTGATACTAATATCAGAATTATTCCGTTTTCTGAATAGAATGAAAACTTTCGCTGAAATATGGAGATTGTTATTGAAAACCCACAGTCGTTTCTGCTCTCCTGATACTGATTCCTCGATAACGTCTGAGAAATGGATTAGAAAATTTTTCGCCACATCCTATCGCATTTCTGTTCTCTGATACTGATATCAGGATTATACTGTTTTCGAAATAGTATGAAAACTTTTGCTGAAATATGGAGATTGTTATTGAAAACCCACAGTCATTTCTGCTCTCCTGATACTGATTTCTCGATATCGTCTGAAAATGGTACTTCAAAATTATTCGCCATATCCTATCGCTTTTCTGTTCTCCTGATACTAATATCAGAATTATTCTGTTTTCGAAATAGAATGAGAACTTTTGCTGAAATATGGAGATTTTTATTGAAAACCCACAGTCGTTTCTGCTCTCTTGATACTGATTCCTCGATAACGTCTGAGAAATGGATTTGAAAATTTTTCGCCACATCCTATCGCATTTCTGTTCTCCTGATACTAATATCAGAATTATTCTGTTTTCGAAATAGAATGAAAACTTTTGCTGAAATATGGAGATTTTCATTGAAAACCCACAGTCATTTCTGTTCTCCTGATACTGATTCCTCGATAACGTCCAAGAAATGGTATTTCAAAATTTTTCGCCATATCCTATCGCTTTTCTGTTCTCCTGATACTAATATCAGAATTATTCTGTTTTCGAAATAGAATGAAAACTTTTGCTGAAATATGGAGATTTTTATTGAAAACCCAAAGTCGTTTCTGCTCTCCTGATACTGACTGATTCCTCGATAACGTCCAAGAAATGGTATTTCAAAATTTTTCGCCATATCCTATCGCTTTTCTGTTCTCCTGATACTAACATCAGAATTATTCTGTTTTCGAAATAGAATGAAAACTTTTGCTGAAATATGGAGATTTTCATTGAAAACCCACAGTCATTTCTGTTCTCCTGATACTGATTCCTCGATAACGTCCAAGGAATGGCATTTTAAAATTTTACGGCATATCCAATCGCATTTCTGTTCTCCTGATACTATTATCAGAATAATTCTGTTTTCGAAATAGAATGAGAACTTTTGCTGAAATATGGAGATTTTCATTGAAAACCCACAGTCATTTCTGTTCTCCTGATACTGATTCCTCGATAACGTCCAAGAAATGGTATTTTAAGATTTTACGGCATATCCAATCGCATTTCTGTTCTCCTGATACTAATATCAGAATAATTCTATTTTCGAAATAGAATGAAAACTTTTGCTGAAATATGGAGATTTTCATTGAAAACCCACAGTCATTTCTGTTCTCCTGATACTGATTCCTCGATAACGTCCAAGAAATGGTATTTTAAAATTTTACGCCACATCCAATCGCATTTCTGTTCTCCTGATACTAATATCAGAATAATTCTGTTTTCGAAATAGAATGAAAACTTTTGCTGAAATATGGAGATTTTCATTGAAAACCCACAGTCATTTCTGTTCTCCTGATACTGATTCCTCGATAACGTCCAAGAAATGGTATTTGAAAATTTTACGCCACATCCTATAGCATTTCTGTTCTCCTGATACTAATATCAGAATAATTCTGTTTTCGAAATAGAATGAAAACTTTTGCTGAAATATGGAGATTTTCATTGAAAACCCACAGTCATTTCTGTTCTCCTGATACTGATTCCTCGATAACGTATAAGAAATGGTATTTTAAAATTTTACGGCATATCCATTCGCATTTGTGTTCTCCTGATACTAATATCAGAATAATTCTGTTTTCGAAATAGAATGAAAACTTTTGCTGAAATATGGAGATTTTCATTGAAAACCCACAGTCATTTCTGTTCTCCTGATACTGATTCCTCGATAACGTCCAAGAAATGGTATTTTAAAATTTTACGCCACATCCAATCGCATTTCTGTTCTCCTGATACTAATATCAGAATAATTCTGTTTTCGAAATAGAATGAAAACTTTTGCTGAAATATGGAGATTGTTATTGAAAACCCACAGTCATTTCTGTTCTCCTGATACTGATTCCTCGATAACGTCCAAGAAATGGTATTTTAAAATTTTACGGCATATTCAATCGCATTTCTGTTCTCCTGATACTAATATCAGAATAATTCTGTTTTCGAAATAGAATGAAAACTTTTGCTGAAATATGGAGATTTTCATTGAAAACCCACAGTCATTTCTGTTCTCCTGATACTGATTCCTCGATAACGTCCAAGAAATGGATTTGAAAATTTTTCGCCACATCCTATCGCTTTTCTGTTCTCCTGATACTAATATCAGAATTATTCCGTTTTCTGAATAGAATGAAAACTTTCGCTGAAATATGGAGATTGTTATTGAAAACCCACAGTCGTTTCTGTTCTCCTGATACTGTTTCCTCGATAACGTCCAAGAAATGGTATTTCAAAATTTTACGGCATATCCAATCGCATTTCTGTTCTCCTGATACTAATATCAGAATAATTCTGTTTTCGAAATAGAATGAGAACTTTTGCTGAAATATGGAGATTTTCATTGAAAACCCACAGTCATTTCTGTTCTCCTGATACTGATTCCTCGATAACGTCCAAGAAATGGTATTTTAAAATCTTACGCCACATCCAATCGCATTTCTGTTCTCCTGATACTAATATCAGAATAATTCTGTTTTCGAAATAGAATGAAAAATTTTGCTGAAATATGGAGATTTTTATTGAAAACCCACAGTCGTTTCTGCTCTCCTGATACTGATTCCTCGATAACGTCCAAGAAATGGTATTTTAAAATTTTACGGCATATCCAATCGCATTTCTGTTCTCCTGATACTAATATCAGAATAATTCTGTTTTCGAAATAGAATGAGAACTTTTGCTGAAATATGGAGATTTTCATTGAAAACCCACAGTCATTTCTGTTCTCCTGATACTGATTCCTCGATGACGTCCAAGAAATGGTATTTTAAAATTTCACGGCATATCCAATCGCATTTCTGTTCTCCCGATACTAATATCAGAATAATTCTGTTCTCGAAATAGAATGAGAACTTTTGCTGAAATATGGAGATTTTCATTGAAAACCCACAGTCATTTCTGTTCTCCTGATACTGATTCCTCGATAACGTCCATGAAATGGTATTTTGAAATCTTACGCCACATCCAATCGCATTTCTGTTCTCCTGACACTAATATCAGAATAATTCTGTTTTCGAAATAGAATGAAAACTTTTGCTGAAATATGGAGATTTTCATTGAAAACCCACAGTAATTTCTGTTCTCCTGATACTGATTCCTCGATAACGTCCAAGAAATGGTATTTCAAAATTTTTCGCCATATCCTATCGCTTTTCTGTTCTCCTGATACTAATATCAGAATTATTCTGTTTTCGAAATAGAATGAAAACTTTTGCTGAAATATGGAGATTTTTATTCAAAACCCAAAGTCGTTTCTGCTCTCCTGATACTGACTGATTCCTCGATAACGTCCAAGAAATGGTATTTCAAAATTTTTCGCCATATCCTATCGCTTTTCTGTTCTCCTGATACTAACATCAGAATTATTCTGTTTTCGAAATAGAATGAAAACTTTTGCTGAAATATGGAGATTTTCATTGAAAACCCACAGTCATTTCTGTTCTCCTGATACTGATTCCTCGATAACGTCCAAGAAATGGTATTTTAAGATTTTACGGCATATCCAATCGCATTTCTGTTCTCCTGATACTAATATCAGAATAATTCTGTTTTCGAAATAGAATGAAAACTTTTGCTGAAATATGGAGATTTTCATTGAAAACCCACAGTCATTTCTGTTCTCCTGATACTGATTCCTCGATAACGTATAAGAAATGGTATTTTAAAATTTTACGGCATATCCATTCGCATTTGTGTTCTCCTGATACTAATATCAGAATAATTCTGTTTTCGAAATAGAATGAAAACTTTTGCTGAAATATGGAGATTTTCATTGAAAACCCACAGTCATTTCTGTTCTCCTGATACTGATTCCTCGATAACGTCCAAGAAATGGTATTTTAAAATTTTACGCCACATCCAATCGCATTTCTGTTCTCCTGATACTAATATCAGAATAATTCTGTTTTCGAAATAGAATGAAAACTTTTGCTGAAATATGGAGATTGTTATTGAAAACCCACAGTCATTTCTGTTCTCCTGATACTGATTCCTCGATAACGTCCAAGAAATGGTATTTTAAAATTTTACGGCATATTCAATCGCATTTCTGTTCTCCTGATACTAATATCAGAATAATTCTGTTTTCGAAATAGAATGAAAACTTTTGCTGAAATATGGAGATATTCATTGAAAACCCACAGTCATTTCTGTTCTCCTGATACTGATTCCTCGATAACGTCCAAGAAATGGATTTGAAAATTTTTCGCCACATCCTATCGCTTTTCTGTTCTCCTGATACTAATATCAGAATTATTCCGTTTTCTGAATAGAATGAAAACTTTCGCTGAAATATGGAGATTGTTATTGAAAACCCACAGTCGTTTCTGTTCTCCTGATACTGTTTCCTCGATAACGTCCAAGAAATGGTATTTCAAAATTTTACGGCATATCCAATCGCATTTCTGTTCTCCTGATACTAATATCAGAATAATTCTGTTTTCGAAATAGAATGAGAACTTTTGCTGAAATATGGAGATTTTCATTGAAAACCCACAGTCATTTCTGTTCTCCTGATACTGATTCCTCGATAACGTCCAAGAAATGGTATTTTAAAATCTTACGCCACATCCAATCGCATTTCTGTTCTCCTGATACTAATATCAGAATAATTCTGTTTTCGAAATAGAATGAAAAATTTTGCTGAAATATGGAGATTTTTATTGAAAACCCACAGTCGTTTCTGCTCTCCTGATACTGATTCCTCGATAACGTCCAAGAAATGGTATTTTAAAATTTTACGGCATATCCAATCGCATTTCTGTTCTCCTGATACTAATATCAGAATAATTCTGTTTTCGAAATAGAATGAGAACTTTTGCTGAAATATGGAGATTTTCATTGAAAACCCACAGTCATTTCTGTTCTCCTGATACTGATTCCTCGATGACGTCCAAGAAATGGTATTTTAAAATTTCACGGCATATCCAATCGCATTTCTGTTCTCCCGATACTAATATCAGAATAATTCTGTTCTCGAAATAGAATGAGAACTTTTGCTGAAATATGGAGATTTTCATTGAAAACCCACAGTCATTTCTGTTCTCCTGATACTGATTCCTCGATAACGTCCATGAAATGGTATTTTGAAATCTTACGCCACATCCAATCGCATTTCTGTTCTCCTGACACTAATATCAGAATAATTCTGTTTTCGAAATAGAATGAAAACTTTTGCTGAAATATGGAGATTTTCATTGAAAACCCACAGTAATTTCTGTTCTCCTGATACTGATTCCTCGATAACGTCCAAGAAATGGTATTTCAAAATTTTTCGCCATATCCTATCGCTTTTCTGTTCTCCTGATACTAATATCAGAATTATTCTGTTTTCGAAATAGAATGAAAACTTTTGCTGAAATATGGAGATTTTTATTCAAAACCCAAAGTCGTTTCTGCTCTCCTGATACTGACTGATTCCTCGATAACGTCCAAGAAATGGTATTTCAAAATTTTTCGCCATATCCTATCGCTTTTCTGTTCTCCTGATACTAACATCAGAATTATTCTGTTTTCGAAATAGAATGAAAACTTTTGCTGAAATATGGAGATTTTCATTGAAAACCCACAGTCATTTCTGTTCTCCTGATACTGATTCCTCGATAACGTCCAAGAAATGGTATTTTAAGATTTTACGGCATATCCAATCGCATTTCTGTTCTCCTGATACTAATATCAGAATAATTCTGTTTTCGAAATAGAATGAAAACTTTTGCTGAAATATGGAGATTTTCATTGAAAACCCACAGTCATTTCTGTTCTCCTGATACTGATTCCTCGATAACGTCCAAGAAATGGATTTGAAAATTTTTCGCCACATCCTATCGCTTTTCTGTTCTCCTGATACTAATATCAGAATTATTCCGTTTTCTGAATAGAATGAAAACTTTCGCTGAAATATGGAGATTGTTATTGAAAACCCACAGTCGTTTCTGCTCTCCTGATACTGATTCCTCGATAACGTCTGAGAAATGGATTAGAAAATTTTTCGCCACATCCTATCTCATTTCTGTTCTCTGATACTGATATCAGGATTATACTGTTTTCGAAATAGTATGAAAACTTTTGCTGAAATATGGAGATTGTTATTGAAAACCCACAGTCATTTCTGCTCTCCTGATACTGATTTCTCGATATCGTCTGAAAATGGTACTTCAAAATTATTCGCCATATCCTATCGCTTTTCTGTTCTCCTGATACTAATATCAGAATTATTCTGTTTTCGAAATAGTATGAAAACTTTTGCTGAAATATGGAGATTTTTATTGAAAACCCACAGTCGTTTCTGTTCTCCTGATACTGATTCCTCGATAACGTATGAGAAATGGTATTTTAAAATTTTACGGCATATCCATTCGCATTTCTGTTCTCCTGATACTAATATCAGAATTATTCTGTTTTCGAAATAGAATGAAAACTTTTGCTGAAATATGGAGATTTTCATTGAAAACCCACAGTCATTTCTGTTCTCCTGATACTGATTCCTCGATAACGTATAAGAAATGGTATTTCAAAATTTTACGGCATATCCATTCGCATTTCTGTTCTCCTCATACTAATATCAGAATAATTCTGTTTTCGAAATAGAATGAAAACTTTTGCTGAAATATGGAGATTTTCATCGAAAACCCACAGTCATTTCTGTTCTCCTGATACTGATTCCTCGATAACGTCCAAGAAATGGTATTTTGAAATCTTACGCCACATCCAATCGCATTTCTGTTCTCCTGATACTAATATCAGAATAATTCTGTTTTCGAAATAGAATGAGAACTTTTGCTGAAATATGGAGATTGTTATTGAAAACCCACAGTCGTTTCTGCTCTCCTGATACTGATTCCTCGATAACGTCTGAGAAATGGATTTGAAAATTTTTCGCCACATCCTATCGCATTTCTGTTCTCCTGATACTAATATCAGAATAATTCTGTTTTCGAAATAGAATGAAAACTTTTGCTGAAATATGGAGATTTTCATTGAAAACCCACAGTCATTTCTGTTCTCCGAATACTGATTCCTCGATAACGTCCAAGAAATGGTATTTTAAAATTTTACGGCATATTCAATCGCATTTCTGTTCTCCTGATACTAATATCAGAATAATTCTGTTTTCGAAATAGAATGAAAACTTTTGCTGAAATATGGAGATTTTCATTGAAAACCCACAGTCATTTCTGTTCTCCTGATACTGATTCCTCGATAACGTCCAAGAAATGGTATTTTAAAATTTTACGTCACATCCAATCGCATTTCTGTTCTCCTGATACTAATATCAGAATAATTCTGTTTTCGAAATAGAATGAGAACTTTTGCTGAAATATGGAGATTGTTATTGAAAACCCACAGTCGTTTCTGCTCTCCTGATACTGATTCCTCGATAACGTCTGAGAAATGGATTTGAAAATTTTTCGCCACATCCTATCGCATTTCTGTTCTCTTGATACTAATATCAGAATAATTCTGTTTTCGAAATAGAATGAAAACTTTTGCTGAAATATGGAGATTTTCATTGAAAACCCACAGTCATTTCTGTTCTCCTGATACTGATTCCTCGATAACGTCCAAGAAATGGTATTTTAAAATTTTACGCCACATCCAATCGCATTTCTGTTCTCCTGATACTAATATCAGAATAATTCTGTTTTCGAAATAGAATGAGAACTTTTGCTGAAATATGGAGATTGTTATTGAAAACCCACAGTCGTTTCTGCTCTCCTGATACTGATTCCTCGATAACGTCCAAGAAATGGTATTTCAAAATTTTACGGCATATCCAATCGCATTTCTGTTCTCCTGATACTAATATCAGAATTATTCTGTTTTCGAAATAGAATGAGAACTTTTGCTGAAATATGGAGATTTTCATTGAAAACCCACAGTCATTTCTGTTCTCCTGATACTGATTCCTCGATAACGTCCGAGAAATGGTATTTCAAAATTTTACGGCATATCCAATCGCATTTCTGTTCTCCTGATACTAATATCAGAATAATTCTGTTTTCGAAATAGAATGAAAACTTTTGCTGAAATATGGAGATTTTCATTGAAAACCCACAGTCGTTTCTGTTCTCCTGATACTGATTCCTCGATAACGTCCAAGAAATGGTATTTCAAAATTTTACGGCATATCCAATCGCATTTCTGTTCTCCTGATACTAATATCAGAATAATTCTGTTTTCGAAATAGAATGAGAACTTTTGCTGAAATATGGAGATTTTCATTGAAAACCCACAGTCATTTCTGTTCTCCTGATACTGATTCCTCGATAACGTCCGAGAAATGGTATTTTAAAATTTTAGGGCATATCCAATCGCATTTCTGTTCTCCTGATACTAATATCAGAATAATTCTGTTTTCGAAATAGAATGAGAACTTTTGCTGAAAAATGGAGATTTTCATTGAAAACCCACAGTCATTTCTGTTCTCCTGATACTGATTCCTCGATAACGTCCAAGAAATGGTATTTTAAAATTTTAGGGCATATCCAATCGCATTTCTGTTCTCCTGATACTAATATCAGAATAATTCTGTTTTCGAAATAGAATGAGAACTTTTGCTGAAAAATGGAGATTTTCATTGAAAACTCACAGTCATTTCTGTTCTCCTGATACTGATTCCTCGATAACGTCCAAGAAATGGTATTTTAAAATTTTACGGCATATCCAAACGCATTTCTGTTCTCCTGATACTAATATCAGAATAATTCTGTTTTCGAAATAGAATGAAAACTTTTGCTGAAATATGGAGATTTTCATTGAAAACCCACAGTCATTTCTGTTCTCCTGATACTGATTCCTCGATAACGTATGAGAAATGGTATTTTAAAATTTTACGGCATATCCATTCGCATTTCTGTTCTCCTGATACTAATATCAGAATAATTCTGTTTTCGAAATAGAATGAAAACTTTTGCTGAAATATGGAGATTTTCATTGAAAACCCACAGTCATTTCTGTTCTCCTGATACTGATTCCTCGATAACGTCCAAGAAATGGTATTTTAAAATTTTACGCCACATCCAGTCGCATTTCTGTTCTCCTGATACTAATATCAGAATAATTCTGTTTTCGAAATAAAATGAAAACTTTTGCTGAAATATGGAGATTTTCATTGAAAACCCACAGTCATTTCTGTTCTCCTTATACTGATTCCTCGATAACGTCCGAGAAATGGTATTTTAAAATTTTACGCCACATCCAATCGCATTTCTGTTCTCCTGATACTAATATCAGAATAATTCTGTTTTCGAAATAGAATGAAAACTTTTGCTGAAATATGGAGATTTTCATTGAAAACCCACAGTCATTTCTGTTCTCCTGATACTGATTCCTCGATAACGTCCAAGAAATGGATTTGAAAATGTTTCGCCACATCCTATCGCTTTTCTGTTCTCCTGATACTAATATCAGAATAATTCTGTTTTCGAAATAGAATGAAAACTTTTGCTGAAATATGGAGATTTCCATTGAAAACCCACAGTCATTTCTGTTCTCCTGATACTGATTCCTCGATAACGTCCAAGAAATGGATTTGAAATTTTTTCGCCACATCCTATCGCTTTTCTGTTCTCCTGATACTAATATCAGAATTATTCCGTTTTCTGAATAGAATGAAAACTTTCGCTGAAATATGGAGATTGTTATTGAAAACCCACAGTCGTTTCTGTTCTCCTGATACCGTTTCCTCGATAACGTCCAAGAAATGGTATTTCAAAATTTTACGGCATATCCAATCGCATTTCTGTTCTCCTGATACTAATATCAGAATTATTCTGTTTTCGAAATAGAATGAGAACTTTTGCTGAAATATGGAGATTTTCATTGAAAACCCAGTCATTTCTGTTCTCCTGATACTGATTCCTCGATAACGTCCAAGAAATGGTATTTTAAAATCTTACGCCACATCCAATCGCATTTCTGTTCTCCTGATACTAATATCAGAATAATTCTGTTTTCGAAATAGAATGAAAAATTTTGCTGAAATATGGAGATTTTTATTGAAAACCCACAGTCGTTTCTGCTCTCCTGATACTGATTCCTCGATAACGTCCAAGAAATGGTATTTTAAAATTTTACGGCATATCCAATCGCATTTCTGTTCTCCTGATACTAATATCAGAATAATTCTGTTTTCGAAATAGAATGAGAACTTTTGCTGAAATATGGAGATTTTCATTGAAAACCCACAGTCATTTCTGTTCTCCTGATACTGATTCCTCGATGACGTCCAAGAAATGGTATCTTAAAATTTCACGGCATATCCAATCGCATTTCTGTTCTCCCGATACTAATATCAGAATAATTCTGTTTTCGAAATAGAATGAGAACTTTTGCTGAAATATGGAGATTTTCATTGAAAACCCACAGTCATTTCTGTTCTCCTGATACTGATTCCTCGATAACGTCCAAGAAATGGTATTTTGAAATCTTACGCCACATCCAATCGCATTTCTGTTCTCCTGATACTAATATCAGAATAATTCTGTTTTCGAAATAGAATAAAAACTTTTGCTGAAATATGGAGATTTTCATTGAAAACCCACAGTCATTTCTGTTCTCCTGATACTGATTCCTCGATAACGTCCAAGAAATGGTATTTCAAAATTTTTCGCCATATCCTATCGCTTTTCTGTTCTCCTGATACTAAAATCAGAATTATTCTGTTTTCGAAATAGAATGAAAACTTTTGCTGAAATATGGAGATTTTTATTGAAAACCCAAAGTCGTTTCTGCTCTCCTGATACTGACTGATTCCTCGATAACGTCCAAGAAATGGTATTTCAAAATTTTTCGCCATATCCTATCGCTTTTCTGTTCTCCTGATACTAACATCAGAATTATTCTGTTTTCGAAATAGAATGAAAACTTTTGCTGAAATATGGAGATTTTCATTGAAAACCCATAGTCATTTCTGTTCTCCTGATACTGATTCCTCGATGACGTCCAAGCAATGGTATTTTAAAATTTTACGGCATATCCAATCGCATTTCTGTTCTCCTGATACTAATATCAGAATAATTCTGTTTTCGAAATAGAATGAGAACTTTTGCTGAAATATGGAGATTTTCATTGAAAACCCACAGTCATTTCTGTTCTCCTGATACTGATTCCTCGATAACGTCCAAGAAATGGATTTGAAAATTTTTCGCCACATCCTATCGCATTTCTGTTCTCCTGATACTAATATCAGAATTATTCTGTTTTCGAAATAGAATGAAAACTTTTGCTGAAATATGGAGATTTTCATTGAAAACCCACAGTCATTTCTGTTCTCCTGATACTGATTCCTCGATAACGTATAAGAAATGGTATTTCAAAATTTTACGGCATATCCATTCGCATTTCTGTTCTCCTGATACTAATATCAGAATAATTCTGTTTTCGAAATAGAATGAAAACTTTTGCTGAAATATGGAGATTTTCATTGAAAACCCACAGTCATTTCTGTTCTCCTGATACTGATTCCTCGATAACGTCCAAGAAATGGTATTTTAAAATCTTACGCCACATCCAATCGCATTTCTGTTCTCCTGATACTAATATCAGAATAATTCTGTTTTCGAAATAGAATGAAAAATTTTGCTGAAATATGGAGATTTTTATTGAAAACCCACAGTCGTTTCTGCTCTCCTGATACTGATTCCTCGATAACGTCCAAGAAATGGTATTTTAAAATTTTACGGCATATCCAATCGCATTTCTGTTCTCCTGATACTAATATCAGAATAATTCTGTTTTCGAAATAGAATGAGAACTTTTGCTGAAATATGGAGATTTTCATTGAAAACCCACAGTCATTTCTGTTCTCCTGATACTGATTCCTCGATGACGTCCAAGAAATGGTATTTTAAAATTTCACGGCATATCCAATCGCATTTCTGTTCTCCCGATACTAATATCAGAATAATTCTGTTCTCGAAATAGAATGAGAACTTTTGCTGAAATATGGAGATTTTCATTGAAAACCCACAGTCATTTCTGTTCTCCTGATACTGATTCCTCGATAACGTCCATGAAATGGTATTTTGAAATCTTACGCCACATCCAATCGCATTTCTGTTCTCCTGACACTAATATCAGAATAATTCTGTTTTCGAAATAGAATGAAAACTTTTGCTGAAATATGGAGATTTTCATTGAAAACCCACAGTAATTTCTGTTCTCCTGATACTGATTCCTCGATAACGTCCAAGAAATGGTATTTCAAAATTTTTCGCCATATCCTATCGCTTTTCTGTTCTCCTGATACTAATATCAGAATTATTCTGTTTTCGAAATAGAATGAAAACTTTTGCTGAAATATGGAGATTTTTATTCAAAACCCAAAGTCGTTTCTGCTCTCCTGATACTGACTGATTCCTCGATAACGTCCAAGAAATGGTATTTCAAAATTTTTCGCCATATCCTATCGCTTTTCTGTTCTCCTGATACTAACATCAGAATTATTCTGTTTTCGAAATAGAATGAAAACTTTTGCTGAAATATGGAGATTTTCATTGAAAACCCACAGTCATTTCTGTTCTCCTGATACTGATTCCTCGATAACGTCCAAGAAATGGTATTTTAAGATTTTACGGCATATCCAATCGCATTTCTGTTCTCCTGATACTAATATCAGAATAATTCTGTTTTCGAAATAGAATGAAAACTTTTGCTGAAATATGGAGATTTTCATTGAAAACCCACAGTCATTTCTGTTCTCCTGATACTGATTCCTCGATAACGTATAAGAAATGGTATTTTAAAATTTTACGGCATATCCATTCGCATTTGTGTTCTCCTGATACTAATATCAGAATAATTCTGTTTTCGAAATAGAATGAAAACTTTTGCTGAAATATGGAGATTTTCATTGAAAACCCACAGTCATTTCTGTTCTCCTGATACTGATTCCTCGATAACGTCCAAGAAATGGTATTTTAAAATTTTACGCCACATCCAATCGCATTTCTGTTCTCCTGATACTAATATCAGAATAATTCTGTTTTCGAAATAGAATGAAAACTTTTGCTGAAATATGGAGATTGTTATTGAAAACCCACAGTCATTTCTGTTCTCCTGATACTGATTCCTCGATAACGTCCAAGAAATGGTATTTTAAAATTTTACGGCATATTCAATCGCATTTCTGTTCTCCTGATACTAATATCAGAATAATTCTGTTTTCGAAATAGAATGAAAACTTTTGCTGAAATATGGAGATATTCATTGAAAACCCACAGTCATTTCTGTTCTCCTGATACTGATTCCTCGATAACGTCCAAGAAATGGATTTGAAAATTTTTCGCCACATCCTATCGCTTTTCTGTTCTCCTGATACTAATATCAGAATTATTCCGTTTTCTGAATAGAATGAAAACTTTCGCTGAAATATGGAGATTGTTATTGAAAACCCACAGTCGTTTCTGTTCTCCTGATACTGTTTCCTCGATAACGTCCAAGAAATGGTATTTCAAAATTTTACGGCATATCCAATCGCATTTCTGTTCTCCTGATACTAATATCAGAATAATTCTGTTTTCGAAATAGAATGAGAACTTTTGCTGAAATATGGAGATTTTCATTGAAAACCCACAGTCATTTCTGTTCTCCTGATACTGATTCCTCGATAACGTCCAAGAAATGGTATTTTAAAATCTTACGCCACATCCAATCGCATTTCTGTTCTCCTGATACTAATATCAGAATAATTCTGTTTTCGAAATAGAATGAAAAATTTTGCTGAAATATGGAGATTTTTATTGAAAACCCACAGTCGTTTCTGCTCTCCTGATACTGATTCCTCGATAACGTCCAAGAAATGGTATTTTAAAATTTTACGGCATATCCAATCGCATTTCTGTTCTCCTGATACTAATATCAGAATAATTCTGTTTTCGAAATAGAATGAGAACTTTTGCTGAAATATGGAGATTTTCATTGAAAACCCACAGTCATTTCTGTTCTCCTGATACTGATTCCTCGATGACGTCCAAGAAATGGTATTTTAAAATTTCACGGCATATCCAATCGCATTTCTGTTCTCCCGATACTAATATCAGAATAATTCTGTTCTCGAAATAGAATGAGAACTTTTGCTGAAATATGGAGATTTTCATTGAAAACCCACAGTCATTTCTGTTCTCCTGATACTGATTCCTCGATAACGTCCATGAAATGGTATTTTGAAATCTTACGCCACATCCAATCGCATTTCTGTTCTCCTGACACTAATATCAGAATAATTCTGTTTTCGAAATAGAATGAAAACTTTTGCTGAAATATGGAGATTTTCATTGAAAACCCACAGTAATTTCTGTTCTCCTGATACTGATTCCTCGATAACGTCCAAGAAATGGTATTTCAAAATTTTTCGCCATATCCTATCGCTTTTCTGTTCTCCTGATACTAATATCAGAATTATTCTGTTTTCGAAATAGAATGAAAACTTTTGCTGAAATATGGAGATTTTTATTCAAAACCCAAAGTCGTTTCTGCTCTCCTGATACTGACTGATTCCTCGATAACGTCCAAGAAATGGTATTTCAAAATTTTTCGCCATATCCTATCGCTTTTCTGTTCTCCTGATACTAACATCAGAATTATTCTGTTTTCGAAATAGAATGAAAACTTTTGCTGAAATATGGAGATTTTCATTGAAAACCCACAGTCATTTCTGTTCTCCTGATACTGATTCCTCGATAACGTCCAAGAAATGGTATTTTAAGATTTTACGGCATATCCAATCGCATTTCTGTTCTCCTGATACTAATATCAGAATAATTCTGTTTTCGAAATAGAATGAAAACTTTTGCTGAAATATGGAGATTTTCATTGAAAACCCACAGTCATTTCTGTTCTCCTGATACTGATTCCTCGATAACGTCCAAGAAATGGATTTGAAAATTTTTCGCCACATCCTATCGCTTTTCTGTTCTCCTGATACTAATATCAGAATTATTCCGTTTTCTGAATAGAATGAAAACTTTCGCTGAAATATGGAGATTGTTATTGAAAACCCACAGTCGTTTCTGCTCTCCTGATACTGATTCCTCGATAACGTCTGAGAAATGGATTAGAAAATTTTTCGCCACATCCTATCTCATTTCTGTTCTCTGATACTGATATCAGGATTATACTGTTTTCGAAATAGTATGAAAACTTTTGCTGAAATATGGAGATTGTTATTGAAAACCCACAGTCATTTCTGCTCTCCTGATACTGATTTCTCGATATCGTCTGAAAATGGTACTTCAAAATTATTCGCCATATCCTATCGCTTTTCTGTTCTCCTGATACTAATATCAGAATTATTCTGTTTTCGAAATAGTATGAAAACTTTTGCTGAAATATGGAGATTTTTATTGAAAACCCACAGTCGTTTCTGTTCTCCTGATACTGATTCCTCGATAACGTATGAGAAATGGTATTTTAAAATTTTACGGCATATCCATTCGCATTTCTGTTCTCCTGATACTAATATCAGAATTATTCTGTTTTCGAAATAGAATGAAAACTTTTGCTGAAATATGGAGATTTTCATTGAAAACCCACAGTCATTTCTGTTCTCCTGATACTGATTCCTCGATAACGTATAAGAAATGGTATTTCAAAATTTTACGGCATATCCATTCGCATTTCTGTTCTCCTCATACTAATATCAGAATAATTCTGTTTTCGAAATAGAATGAAAACTTTTGCTGAAATATGGAGATTTTCATCGAAAACCCACAGTCATTTCTGTTCTCCTGATACTGATTCCTCGATAACGTCCAAGAAATGGTATTTTGAAATCTTACGCCACATCCAATCGCATTTCTGTTCTCCTGATACTAATATCAGAATAATTCTGTTTTCGAAATAGAATGAGAACTTTTGCTGAAATATGGAGATTGTTATTGAAAACCCACAGTCGTTTCTGCTCTCCTGATACTGATTCCTCGATAACGTCTGAGAAATGGATTTGAAAATTTTTCGCCACATCCTATCGCATTTCTGTTCTCCTGATACTAATATCAGAATAATTCTGTTTTCGAAATAGAATGAAAACTTTTGCTGAAATATGGAGATTTTCATTGAAAACCCACAGTCATTTCTGTTCTCCGAATACTGATTCCTCGATAACGTCCAAGAAATGGTATTTTAAAATTTTACGGCATATTCAATCGCATTTCTGTTCTCCTGATACTAATATCAGAATAATTCTGTTTTCGAAATAGAATGAAAACTTTTGCTGAAATATGGAGATTTTCATTGAAAACCCACAGTCATTTCTGTTCTCCTGATACTGATTCCTCGATAACGTCCAAGAAATGGTATTTTAAAATTTTACGGCATATCCATTCGCATTTCTGTTCTCCTGATACTAATATCAGAATAATTCTGTTTTCGAAATAGAATGAAAACTTTTGCTGAAATATGGAGATTTTCATTGAAAACCCACAGTCATTTCTGTTCTCCTGATACTGATTCCTCGATAACGTCCAAGAAATGGTATTTTAAAATTTTACGTCACATCCAATCGCATTTCTGTTCTCCTGATACTAATATCAGAATAATTCTGTTTTCGAAATAGAATGAGAACTTTTGCTGAAATATGGAGATTGTTATTGAAAACCCACAGTCGTTTCTGCTCTCCTGATACTGATTCCTCGATAACGTCTGAGAAATGGATTTGAAAATTTTTCGCCACATCCTATCGCATTTCTGTTCTCTTGATACTAATATCAGAATAATTCTGTTTTCGAAATAGAATGAAAACTTTTGCTGAAATATGGAGATTTTCATTGAAAACCCACAGTCATTTCTGTTCTCCTGATACTGATTCCTCGATAACGTCCAAGAAATGGTATTTTAAAATTTTACGCCACATCCAATCGCATTTCTGTTCTCCTGATACTAATATCAGAATAATTCTGTTTTCGAAATAGAATGAGAACTTTTGCTGAAATATGGAGATTGTTATTGAAAACCCACAGTCGTTTCTGCTCTCCTGATACTGATTCCTCGATAACGTCCAAGAAATGGTATTTCAAAATTTTACGGCATATCCAATCGCATTTCTGTTCTCCTGATACTAATATCAGAATTATTCTGTTTTCGAAATAGAATGAGAACTTTTGCTGAAATATGGAGATTTTCATTGAAAACCCACAGTCATTTCTGTTCTCCTGATACTGATTCCTCGATAACGTCCGAGAAATGGTATTTCAAAATTTTACGGCATATCCAATCGCATTTCTGTTCTCCTGATACTAATATCAGAATAATTCTGTTTTCGAAATAGAATGAAAACTTTTGCTGAAATATGGAGATTTTCATTGAAAACCCACAGTCGTTTCTGTTCTCCTGATACTGATTCCTCGATAACGTCCAAGAAATGGTATTTCAAAATTTTACGGCATATCCAATCGCATTTCTGTTCTCCTGATACTAATATCAGAATAATTCTGTTTTCGAAATAGAATGAGAACTTTTGCTGAAATATGGAGATTTTCATTGAAAACCCACAGTCATTTCTGTTCTCCTGATACTGATTCCTCGATAACGTCCGAGAAATGGTATTTTAAAATTTTAGGGCATATCCAATCGCATTTCTGTTCTCCTGATACTAATATCAGAATAATTCTGTTTTCGAAATAGAATGAGAACTTTTGCTGAA
Source organism: Gastrophysa polygoni (assembly GCA_963576655.1). Taxonomy (NCBI): domain Eukaryota; kingdom Metazoa; phylum Arthropoda; class Insecta; order Coleoptera; family Chrysomelidae; genus Gastrophysa; species Gastrophysa polygoni. The sequence continues at coordinate 29,115,106 of OY755087.1, read as the reverse complement.
AAATGGAGATTTTCATTGAAAACCCACAGTCATTTCTGTTCTCCTGATACTGATTCCTCGATAACGTCCAAGAAATGGTATTTTAAAATTTTAGGGCATATCCAATCGCATTTCTGTTCTCCTGATACTAATATCAGAATAATTCTGTTTTCGAAATAGAATGAGAACTTTTGCTGAAAAATGGAGATTTTCATTGAAAACTCACAGTCATTTCTGTTCTCCTGATACTGATTCCTCGATAACGTCCAAGAAATGGTATTTTAAAATTTTACGGCATATCCAAACGCATTTCTGTTCTCCTGATACTAATATCAGAATAATTCTGTTTTCGAAATAGAATGAAAACTTTTGCTGAAATATGGAGATTTTCATTGAAAACCCACAGTCATTTCTGTTCTCCTGATACTGATTCCTCGATAACGTATGAGAAATGGTATTTTAAAATTTTACGGCATATCCATTCGCATTTCTGTTCTCCTGATACTAATATCAGAATAATTCTGTTTTCGAAATAGAATGAAAACTTTTGCTGAAATATGGAGATTTTCATTGAAAACCCACAGTCATTTCTGTTCTCCTGATACTGATTCCTCGATAACGTCCAAGAAATGGTATTTTAAAATTTTACGCCACATCCAGTCGCATTTCTGTTCTCCTGATACTAATATCAGAATAATTCTGTTTTCGAAATAAAATGAAAACTTTTGCTGAAATATGGAGATTTTCATTGAAAACCCACAGTCATTTCTGTTCTCCTTATACTGATTCCTCGATAACGTCCGAGAAATGGTATTTTAAAATTTTACGCCACATCCAATCGCATTTCTGTTCTCCTGATACTAATATCAGAATAATTCTGTTTTCGAAATAGAATGAAAACTTTTGCTGAAATATGGAGATTTTCATTGAAAACCCACAGTCATTTCTGTTCTCCTGATACTGATTCCTCGATAACGTCCAAGAAATGGATTTGAAAATGTTTCGCCACATCCTATCGCTTTTCTGTTCTCCTGATACTAATATCAGAATAATTCTGTTTTCGAAATAGAATGAAAACTTTTGCTGAAATATGGAGATTTCCATTGAAAACCCACAGTCATTTCTGTTCTCCTGATACTGATTCCTCGATAACGTCCAAGAAATGGATTTGAAATTTTTTCGCCACATCCTATCGCTTTTCTGTTCTCCTGATACTAATATCAGAATTATTCCGTTTTCTGAATAGAATGAAAACTTTCGCTGAAATATGGAGATTGTTATTGAAAACCCACAGTCGTTTCTGTTCTCCTGATACCGTTTCCTCGATAACGTCCAAGAAATGGTATTTCAAAATTTTACGGCATATCCAATCGCATTTCTGTTCTCCTGATACTAATATCAGAATTATTCTGTTTTCGAAATAGAATGAGAACTTTTGCTGAAATATGGAGATTTTCATTGAAAACCCAGTCATTTCTGTTCTCCTGATACTGATTCCTCGATAACGTCCAAGAAATGGTATTTTAAAATCTTACGCCACATCCAATCGCATTTCTGTTCTCCTGATACTAATATCAGAATAATTCTGTTTTCGAAATAGAATGAAAAATTTTGCTGAAATATGGAGATTTTTATTGAAAACCCACAGTCGTTTCTGCTCTCCTGATACTGATTCCTCGATAACGTCCAAGAAATGGTATTTTAAAATTTTACGGCATATCCAATCGCATTTCTGTTCTCCTGATACTAATATCAGAATAATTCTGTTTTCGAAATAGAATGAGAACTTTTGCTGAAATATGGAGATTTTCATTGAAAACCCACAGTCATTTCTGTTCTCCTGATACTGATTCCTCGATGACGTCCAAGAAATGGTATCTTAAAATTTCACGGCATATCCAATCGCATTTCTGTTCTCCCGATACTAATATCAGAATAATTCTGTTTTCGAAATAGAATGAGAACTTTTGCTGAAATATGGAGATTTTCATTGAAAACCCACAGTCATTTCTGTTCTCCTGATACTGATTCCTCGATAACGTCCAAGAAATGGTATTTTGAAATCTTACGCCACATCCAATCGCATTTCTGTTCTCCTGATACTAATATCAGAATAATTCTGTTTTCGAAATAGAATAAAAACTTTTGCTGAAATATGGAGATTTTCATTGAAAACCCACAGTCATTTCTGTTCTCCTGATACTGATTCCTCGATAACGTCCAAGAAATGGTATTTCAAAATTTTTCGCCATATCCTATCGCTTTTCTGTTCTCCTGATACTAAAATCAGAATTATTCTGTTTTCGAAATAGAATGAAAACTTTTGCTGAAATATGGAGATTTTTATTGAAAACCCAAAGTCGTTTCTGCTCTCCTGATACTGACTGATTCCTCGATAACGTCCAAGAAATGGTATTTCAAAATTTTTCGCCATATCCTATCGCTTTTCTGTTCTCCTGATACTAACATCAGAATTATTCTGTTTTCGAAATAGAATGAAAACTTTTGCTGAAATATGGAGATTTTCATTGAAAACCCATAGTCATTTCTGTTCTCCTGATACTGATTCCTCGATGACGTCCAAGCAATGGTATTTTAAAATTTTACGGCATATCCAATCGCATTTCTGTTCTCCTGATACTAATATCAGAATAATTCTGTTTTCGAAATAGAATGAGAACTTTTGCTGAAATATGGAGATTTTCATTGAAAACCCACAGTCATTTCTGTTCTCCTGATACTGATTCCTCGATAACGTCCAAGAAATGGATTTGAAAATTTTTCGCCACATCCTATCGCATTTCTGTTCTCCTGATACTAATATCAGAATTATTCTGTTTTCGAAATAGAATGAAAACTTTTGCTGAAATATGGAGATTTTCATTGAAAACCCACAGTCATTTCTGTTCTCCTGATACTGATTCCTCGATAACGTATAAGAAATGGTATTTCAAAATTTTACGGCATATCCATTCGCATTTCTGTTCTCCTGATACTAATATCAGAATAATTCTGTTTTCGAAATAGAATGAAAACTTTTGCTGAAATATGGAGATTTTCATTGAAAACCCACAGTCATTTCTGTTCTCCTGATACTGATTCCTCGATAACGTCCAAGAAATGGTATTTTAAAATTTTACGCCACATCCAATCGCATTTCTGTTCTCCTGATACTAATATCAGAATAATTCTGTTTTCGAAATAGAATGAGAACTTTTGCTGAAATATGGAGATTGTTATTGAAAACCCACAGTCGTTTCTGCTCTCCTGATACTGATTCCTCGATAACGTCTGAGAAATGGATTTGAAAATTTTTCGCCACATCCTATCGCATTTCTGTTCTCCTGATACTAATATCAGAATAATTCTGTTTTCGAAATAGAATGAAAACTTTTGCTGAAATATGGAGATTTTCATTGAAAACCCACAGTCATTTCTGTTCTCCTGATACTGATTCCTCGATAACGTCCAAGAAATGGTATTTTAAAATTTCACGGCATATTCAATCGCATTTCTGTTCTCCTGATACTAATATCAGAATAATTCTGTTTTCGAAATAGAATGAAAACTTTTGCTGAAATATGGAGATTTTCATTGAAAACCCACAGTCATTTCTGTTCTCCTGATACTGATTCCTCGATAACGTCCAAGAAATGGTATTTCAAAATTTTTCGCCATATCCTATCGCTTTTCTGTTCTCCTGATACTAAAATCAGAATTATTCTGTTTTCGAAATAGAATGAAAACTTTTGCTGAAATATGGAGATTGTTATTGAAAACCCACAGTCGTTTCTGCTCTCCTGATACTGATTCCTCGATAACGTCTGAGAAATGGATTTGAAAATTTTTCGCCACATCCTATCGCATTTCTGTTCTCTTGATACTAATATCAGAATAATTCTGTTTTCGAAATAGAATGAAAACTTTTGCTGAAATATGGAGATTTTCATTGAAAACCCACAGTCATTTCTGTTCTCCTGATACTGATTCCTCGATAACGTCCAAGAAATGGTATTTTAAAATTTTACGCCACATCCAATCGCATTTCTGTTCTCCTGATACTAATATCAGAATAATTCTGTTTTCGAAATAGAATGAGAACTTTTGCTGAAATATGGAGATTGTTATTGAAAACCCACAGTCGTTTCTGCTCTCCTGATACTGATTCCTCGATAACGTCTGAGAAATGGATTTGAAAATTTTTCGCCACATCCTATCGCATTTCTGTTCTCCTGATACTAATATCAGAATAATTCTGTTTTCGAAATAGAATGAAAACTTTCGCTGAAATATGGAGATTTTCATTGAAAACCCACAGTCGTTTCTGTTCTCCTGATACTGATTCCTCGATAACGTCCAAGAAATGGTATTTCAAAATTTTACGGCATATCCAATCGCATTTCTGTTCTCCTGATACTAATATCAGAATAATTCTGTTTTCGAAATAGAATGAGAACTTTTGCTGAAATATGGAGATTGTTATTGAAAACCCACAGTCGTTTCTGCTCTCCTGATACTGATTCCTCGATAACGTCTGAGAAATGGATTTGAAAATTTTTCGCCACATCCTATCGCATTTCTGTTCTCTTGATACTAACATCAGAATAATTCTGTTTTCGAAATAGAATGAAAACTTTTGCTGAAATATGGAGATTTTCATTGAAAACCCACAGTCATTTCTGTTCTCCTGATACTGATTCCTCGATAACGTCCAAGAAATGGTATTTTAAAATTTTACGCCACATCCAATCGCATTTCTGTTCTCCTGATACTAATATCAGAATAATTCTGTTTTCGAAATAGAATGAGAACTTTTGCTGAAATATGGAGATTGTTATTGAAAACCCACAGTCGTTTCTGCTCTCCTGATACTGATTCCTCGATAACGTCTGAGAAATGGATTTGAAAATTTTTCGCCACATCCTATCGCATTTCTGTTCTCCTGATACTAATATCAGAATAATTCTGTTTTCGAAATAGAATGAAAACTTTCGCTGAAATATGGAGATTTTCATTGAAAACCCACAGTCGTTTCTGTTCTCCTGATACTGATTCCTCGATAACGTCCAAGAAATGGTATTTCAAAATTTTACGGCATATCCAATCGCATTTCTGTTCTCCTGATACTAATATCAGAATTATTCTGTTTTCGAAATAGAATGAGAACTTTTGCTGAAATATGGAGATTTTCATTGAAAACCCACAGTCATTTCTGTTCTCCTGATACTGATTCCTCGATAACGTCCGAGAAATGGTATTTCAAAATTTTACGGCATATCCAATCGCATTTCTGTTCTCCTGATACTAATATCAGAATAATTCTGTTTTCGAAATAGAATGAAAACTTTTGCTGGAATATGGAGATTTTCATTGAAAACCCACAGTCGTTTCTGTTCTCCTGATACTGATTCCTCGATAACGTCCAAGAAATGGTATTTCAAAATTTTACGGCATATCCAATCGCATTTCTGTTCTCCTGATACTAATATCAGAATTATTCTGTTTTCGAAATAGAATGAGAACTTTTGCTGAAATATGGAGATTTTCATTGAAAACCCACAGTCATTTCTGTTCTCCTGATACTGATTCCTCGATAACGTCCGAGAAATGGTATTTTAAAATTTTAGGGCATATCCAATCGCATTTCTGTTCTCCTGATACTAATATCAGAATAATTCTGTTTTCGAAATAGAATGAGAACTTTTGCTGAAAAATGGAGATTTTCATTGAAAACCCACAGTCATTTCTGTTCTCCTGATACTGATTCCTCGATAACGTCCAAGAAATGGTATTTTAAAATCTTACGCCACATCCAATCGCATTTCTGTTCTCCTGATACTAATATCAGAATAATTCTGTTTTCGAAATAGAATGAAAACTTTTGCTGGAATATGGAGATTTTCATTGAAAACTCACAGTCATTTCTGTTCTCCTGATACTGATTCCTCGATAACGTCCAAGAAATGGTATTTTTAAATTTTACGGCATATCCAAACGCATTTCTGTTCTCCTGATACTAATATCAGAATAATTCTGTTTTCGAAATAGAATGAAAACTTTTGCTGAAATATGGAGATTTTCATTGAAAACCCACAGTCATTTCTGTTCTCCTGATACTGATTCCTCGATAACGTATGAGAAATGGTATTTTAAAATTTCACGGCATATCCATTCGCATTTCTGTTCTCCTGATACTAATATCAGAATAATTCTGTTTTCGAAATAGAATGAAAACTTTTGCTGAAATATGGAGATTTTCATTGAAAACCCACAGTCATTTCTGTTCTCCTGATACTGATTCCTCGATAACGTCCAAGAAATGGTATTTTAAAATTTTACGCCACATCCAGTCGCATTTCTGTTCTCCTGATACTAATATCAGAATAATTCTGTTTTCGAAATAAAATGAAAACTTTTGCTGAAATATGGAGATTTTCATTGAAAACCCACAGTCATTTCTGTTCTCCTTATACTGATTCCTCGATAACGTCCGAGAAATGGTATTTTAAAATTTTACAGCATATCCAATCGCATTTCTGTTCTCCTGATACTAATATCAGAATAATTCTGTTTTCGAAATAGAATGAAAACTTTTGCTGAAATATGGAGATTTTCATTGAAAACCCACAGTCATTTCTGTTCTCCTGATACTGATTCCTCGATAACGTCCAAGAAATGGATTTGAAAATGTTTCGCCACATCCTATCGCTTTTCTGTTCTCCTGATACTAATATCAGAATAATTCTGTTTTCGAAATAGAATGAAAACTTTTGCTGAAATATGGAGATTTTCATTGAAAACCCACAGTCATTTCTGTTCTCCTGATACTGATTCCTCGATGACGTCCAAGAAATGGTATTTTAAAATTTCACGGCATATCCAATCGCATTTCTGTTCTCCTGATACTAATATCAGAATAATTCTGTTTTCGAAATAGAATGAGAACTTTTGCTGAAATATGGAGATTTTCATTGAAAACCCACAGTCATTTCTGTTCTCCTGATACTGATTCCTCGATAACGTCCAAGAAATGGTATTTTAAAATCTTACGCCACATCCAATCGCATTTCTGTTCTCCTGATACTAATATCAGAATAATTCTGTTTTCGAAATAGAATGAAAACTTTTGCTGAAATATGGAGATTTTCATTGAAAACCCACAGTCATTTCAGTTCTCCTGATACTGATTCCTCGATAACGTCCAAGAAATGGTATTTTAAAATTTTACGGCATATCCAATCGCATTTCTGTTCTCCTGATACTAATATCAGAATAATTCTGTTTTCGAAATAGAATGAGAACTTTTGCTGAAATATGGAGATTTTCATTGAAAACCCACAGTCATTTCTGTTCTCCTGATACTGATTCCTCGATAACGTCCAAGAAATGGTATTTTAAAATCTTACGCCACATCCAATCGCATTTCTGTTCTCCTGATACTAATATCAGAATAATTCTGTTTTCGAAATAGAATGAAAAATTTTGCTGAAATATGGAGATTTTTATTGAAAACCCACAGTCGTTTCTGCTCTCCTGATACTGATTCCTCGATAACGTCCAAGAAATGGTATTTTAAAATTTTACGGCATATCCAATCGCATTTCTGTTCTCCTGATACTAATATCAGAATAATTCTGTTTTCGAAATAGAATGAGAACTTTTGCTGAAATATGGAGATTTTCATTGAAAACCCACAGTCATTTCTGTTCTCCTGATACTGATTCCTCGATGACGTCCAAGAAATGGTATTTTAAAATTTCACGGCATATCCAATCGCATTTCTGTTCTCCCGATACTAATATCAGAATAATTCTGTTTTCGGAATAGAATGAGAACTTTTGCTGAAATATGGAGATTTTCATTGAAAACCCACAGTCATTTCTGTTCTCCTGATACTGATTCCTCGATAACGTCCAAGAAATGGTATTTTAAAATCTTACGCCACATCCAATCGCATTTCTGTTCTCCTGATACTAATATCAGAATAATTCTGTTTTCGAAATAGAATAAAAACTTTTGCTGAAATATGGAGATTTTCATTGAAAACCCACAGTCATTTCTGTTCTCCTGATACTGATTCCTCGATAACGTCCAAGGAATGGTATTTTAAAATTTTACGGCATATCCAATCGCATTTCTGTTCTCCTGATACTAATATCAGAATAATTCTGTTTTCGAAATAGAATGAAAACTTTTGCTGAAATATGGAGATTTTCATTGAAAACCCACAGTCATTTCTGTTCTCCTGATACTGATTCCTCGATAACGTCCAAGAAGTGGTATTTCAAAATTTTTCGCCATATCCTATCGCTTTTCTGTTCTCCTGATACTAACATCAGAATTATTCTGTTTTCGAAATAGAATGAAAACTTTTGCTGAAATATGGAGATTTTCATTGAAAACCCATAGTCATTTCTGTTCTCCTGATACTGATTCCTCGATGACGTCCAAGCAATGGTATTTTAAAATTTTACGGCATATCCAATCGCATTTCTGTTCTCCTGATACTAATATCAGAATAATTCTGTTTTCGAAATAGAATGAAAACTTTTGCTGAAATATGGAGATTTTCATCGAAAACCCACAGTCATTTCTGTTCTCCTGATACTGATTCCTCGATAACGTCCAAGAAATGGTATTTTAAAATTTTACGCCACATCCAATCGCATTTCTGTTCTCCTGATACTAATATCAGAATAATTCTGTTTTCGAAATAGAATGAAAACTTTTGCTGAAATATGGAGATTTTCATTGAAAACCCACAGTCATTTCTGTTCTCCTGATACTGATTCCTCGATAACGTCCAAGAAATGGTATTTGAAAATTTTACGCCACATCCTATCGCATTTCTGTTCTCCTGATACTAATATCAGAATAATTCTGTTTTCGAAATAGAATGAAAACTTTTGCTGAAATATGGAGATTTTCATTGAAAACCCACAGTCATTTCTGTTCTCCTGATACTGATTCCTCGATAACGTCCAAGAAATGGTATTTTAAAATTTTACGGCATATCCAATCGCATTTTTGTTCTCCTGATACTAATATCAGAATAATTCTGTTTTCGAAATAGAATGAAAACTTTTGCTGAAATATGGAGATTTTCATTGAAAACCCACAGTCATTTCTGTTCTCCTGATACTGATTCCTCGATAACGTCCAAGAAATGGATTTGAAAATTTTTCGCCACATCCTATCGCTTTTCTGTTCTCCTGATACTAATATCAGAATTATTCCGTTTTCTGAATAGAATGAAAACTTTCGCTGAAATATGGAGATTGTTATTGAAAACCCACAGTCGTTTCTGCTCTCCTGATACTGATTCCTCGATAACGTCTGAGAAATGGATTAGAAAATTTTTCGCCACATCCTATCGCATTTCTGTTCTCCTGATACTGATATCAGGATTATACTGTTTTCGAAATAGTATGAAAACTTTTGCTGAAATATGGAGATTGTTATTGAAAACCCACAGTCATTTCTGCTCTCCTGATACTGATTTCTCGATATCGTCTGAAAATGGTACTTCAAAATTTTTCGCCATATCCTATCGCTTTTCTGTTCTCCTGATACTAATATCAGAATTATTCTGTTTTCGAAATAGAATGAAAACTTTTGCTGAAATATGGAGATTTTCATTGAAAACCCATAGTCATTTCTGTTCTCCTGATACTGATTCCTCGATAACGTCCGAGAAATGGTATTTTAAAATTTTAGGGCATATCCAATCGCATTTCTGTTCTCCTGATACTAATATCAGAATAATTCTGTTTTCGAAATAGAATGAAAACTTTTGCTGAAATATGGAGATTTTTATTGAAAACCCACAGTCGTTTCTGCTCTCCTGATACTGATTCCTCGATAACGTCCAAGAAATGGTATTTTAAAATTTTACGGCATATCCAAACGCATTTCTGTTCTCCTGATACTAATATCAGAATAATTCTGTTTTCGAAATAGAATGAAAACTTTTGCTGAAATATGGAGATTTTCATTGAAAACCCACAGTCATTTCTGTTCTCCTGATACTGATTCCTCGATAACGTCTAAGGAATGGTATTTTAAAATTTTACGGCATATCCAATCGCATTTCTGTTCTCCTGATACTAATATCAGAATTATTCTGTTTTCGAAATAGAATGAAAACTTTTGCTGAAATATGGAGATTTTCATTGAAAACCCACAGTCATTTCTGTTCTCCTGATACTGATTCCTCGATAACGTCCAAGAAATGGTATTTTAAAATTTTACGCCACATCCAATCGCATTTCTGTTCTCCTGATACTAATATCAGAATAATTCTGTTTTCGAAATAGAATGAGAACTTTTGCTGAAATATGGAGATTGTTATTGAAAACCCACAGTCGTTTCTGCTCTCCTGATACTGATTCCTCGATAACGTCTGAGAAATGGATTTGAAAATTTTTCGCCACATCCTATCGCATTTCTGTTCTCCTGATACTAATATCAGAATAATTCTGTTTTCGAAATAGAATGAAAACTTTTGCTGAAATATGGAGATTTTCATTGAAAACCCACAGTCATTTCTGTTCTCCTGATACTGATTCCTCGATAACGTCCAAGAAATGGTATTTTAAAATTTTACGGCATATTCAATCGCATTTCTGTTCTCCTGATACTAATATCAGAATTATTCTGTTTTCGAAATAGAATGAGAACTTTTGCTGAAATATGGAGATTTTCATTGAAAACCCACAGTCGTTTCTGTTCTCCTGATACTGATTCCTCGATAACGTCCAAGAAATGGTATTTCAAAATTTTACGGCATATCCAATCGCATTTCTGTTCTCCTGATACTAATATCAGAATTATTCTGTTTTCGAAATAGAATGAGAACTTTTGCTGAAATATGGAGATTTTCATTGAAAACCCACAGTCATTTCTGTTCTCCTGATACTGATTCCTCGATAACGTCCAAGAAATGGTATTTCAAAATTTTACGGCATATCCAATCGCATTTCTGTTCTCCTGATACTAATATCAGAATAATTCTGTTTTCGAAATAGAATGAAAACTTTTGCTGAAATATGGAGATTTTCATTGAAAACCCACAGTCGTTTCTGTTCTCCTGATACTGATTCCTCGATAACGTCCAAGAAATGGTATTTCAAAATTTTACGGCATATCCAATCGCATTTCTGTTCTCCTGATACTAATATCAGAATAATTCTGTTTTCGAAATAGAATGAGAACTTTTGCTGAAATATGGAGATTTTCATTGAAAACCCACAGTCATTTCTGGTCTCCTGATACTGATTCCTCGATAACGTCCGAGAAATGGTATTTTAAAATTTTAGGGCATATCCAATCGCATTTCTGTTCTCCTGATACTAATATCAGAATAATTCTGTTTTCGAAATAGAATGAAAACTTTTGCTGAAATATGGAGATTTTCATTGAAAACCCACAGTCGTTTCTGTTCTCCTGATACTGATTCCTCGATAACGTCCAAGAAATGGTATTTTAAAATTTTACGGCATATCCAATCGCATTTCTGTTCTCCTGATACTTATATCAGAATAATTCTGTTTTCGAAATAGAATGAAAACTTTTGCTGAGATATGGAGATTTTTATTGAAAACCCACAGTCGTTTCTGCTCTCCTGATACTGATTCCTCGATAACGTCTGAGAAATGGATTTGAAAATTTTTCGCCACATCCTATCGCATTTCTGTTCTCCTGATACTAATATCAGAATAATTCTGTTTTCGAAATAGAATGAAAACTTTTGCTGAAATATGGAGATTTTCATTGAAAACCCACAGTCATTTCTGTTCTCCTGATACTGATTCCTCGATAACGTCCAAGAAATGGTATTTTAAAATTTTACGGCATATTCAATCGCATTTCTGTTCTCCTGATACTAATATCAGAATTATTCTGTTTTCGAAATAGAATGAGAACTTTTGCTGAAATATGGAGATTTTCATTGAAAACCCACAGTCATTTCTGTTCTCCTGATACTGATTCCTCGATAACGTCCAAGAAATGGTATTTCAAAATTTTACGGCATATCCAATCGCATTTCTGTTCTCCTGATACTAATATCAGAATAATTCTGTTTTCGAAATAGAATGAAAACTTTTGCTGAAATATGGAGATTTTCATTGAAAACCCACAGTCGTTTCTGTTCTCCTGATACTGATTCCTCGATAACGTCCAAGAAATGGTATTTCAAAATTTTACGGCATATCCAATCGCATTTCTGTTCTCCTGATACTAATATCAGAATAATTCTGTTTTCGAAATAGAATGAAAACTTTTGCTGAGATATGGAGATTTTTATTGAAAACCCACAGTCGTTTCTGCTCTCCTGATACTGATTTCTCGATAACGTCTGAAAATGGTACTTTAAAATTTTTCGCCACATCCTATCGCTTTTCTGTTCTCCTGATACTAATATCAGAATTGTTCTGTTTTCGAAATAGAATGAAAACTTTTGCTGAAATATGGAGATTGTTATTGAAAACCCACAGTCGTTTCTGTTCTCCTGATACTGATTTCTCGATAACGTCTGAAAATGGTACTTTAAAATTTTTCGCCACATCCTATCGCTTTTCTGTTCTCCTGATACTAATATCAGAATTGTTCTGTTTTCGAAATAGAATGAAAACTTTTGCTGAAATATGGAGATTGTTATTGAAAACCCACAATCGTTTCTGTTCTCCTGATACTGATTTCTCGATAACGTCTGAAAATGGTACTTTAAAACTTTTCGCCACATCCTATCGCTTTCCTGTTCTCCTGATACTAATATCAGAATAATTCTGTTTTCGAAATAGAATGAAAACTTTTGCTGAAATATGGAGATTGTTATTGAAAACCCACAGTCGTTTCTGTTCTCCTGATACTGATTTCTCGATAACGTCTGAAAATGGTACTTTAAAATTTTTCGCCACATCCTATCGCTTTTCTGTTCTCCTGATACTAATATCAGAATTGTTCTGTTTTCGAAATAGAATGAAAACTTTTGCTGAAATATGGAGATTGTTATTGAAAACCCACAGTCGTTTCTGTTCTCCTGATACTGATTTCTCGATAACGTCTGAAAATGGTACTTTAAAATTTTTCGCCACATCCTATCGCTTTTCTGTTCTCCTGATACTAATATCAGAATTGTTCTGTTTTCGAAATAGAATGAAAACTTTTGCTGAAATATGGAGATTTTCATTGAAAACCCACAGTCATTTCTGTTCTCCTGATACTGATTCCTCGATAACGTCCAAGAAATGGTATTTGAAAATTTTACGCCACATCCTATCGCATTTCTGTTCTCCTGATACTGATATCAGAATTATTCTGTTTTCGAAATAGAATGAAAACTTTTGCTGAAATATGGAGATTTTCATTGAAAACCCACAGTCATTTCTGTTCTCCTGATACTGATTCCTCGATAACGTCCAAGAAATGGTATTTTAAAATTTTACGTCATATCCAATCGCATTCCTGTTCTCCTGATACTAATATCAGAATAATTCTGTTTTCGAAATAGAATGAAAACTTTTGCTGAAATATGGAGATTTTCATTGAAAACCCACAGTCATTTCTGTTCTCCTGATACTGATTCCTCGATAACGTCCAAGAAATGGATTTGAAAATTTTTCGCCACATCCTATCGCTTTTCTGTTCTCCTGATACTAATATCAGAATAATTCTGTTTTCGAAATAGGATGAAAACTTTTGCTGAAATATGGAGATTTTCATTGAAAACCCACAGTCATTTCTGTTCTCCTGATACTGATTCCTCGATAACGTCTGAGAAATGGATTTGAAAATTTTACGGCATATCCATTCGCATTTCTGTTCTCCTGATACTAATATCAGAATAATTCTGTTTTCGAAATAGATTGAAAACTTTTGCTGAAATATGGAGATTTTCATTGAAAACCCACAGTCATTTCTGTTCTCCTGATACTGATTCCTCGATAACGTCCAAGAAATGGTATTTTAAAATTTTACGCCACATCCAATCGCATTTCTGTTCTCCTGATACTAATATCAGAATAATTCTGTTTTCGAAATAGAATGAAAACTTTTGCTGAAATATGGAGATTTTCATTGAAAACCCACAGTCATTTCTGTTCTTCTGATACTGATTCCTCGATAACGTCCAAGAAATGGTATTTGAAAATTTTACGCCACATCCTATCGCATTTCTGTTCTCCTGATACTGATATCAGAATTATTCTGTTTTCGAAATAGAATGAAAACTTTTGCTGAAATATGGAGATTTTCATTGAAAACCCACAGTCATTTCTGTTCTCCTGATACTGATTCCTCGATAACGTCCAAGAAATGGTATTTTAAAATTTTACGTCATATCCAATCGCATTCCTGTTCTCCTGATACTAATATCAGAATAATTCTGTTTTCGAAATAGAATGAAAACTTTTGCTGAAATATGGAGATTTTCATTGAAAACCCACAGTCATTTCTGTTCTCCTGATACTGATTCCTCGATAACGTCCAAGAAATGGATTTGAAAATTTTTCGCCACATCCTATCGCTTTTCTGTTCTCCTGATACTAATATCAGAATAATTCTGTTTTCGAAATAGGATGAAAACTTTTGCTGAAATATGGAGATTTTCATTGAAAACCCACAGTCATTTCTGTTCTCCTGATACTGATTCCTCGATAACGTCTGAGAAATGGATTTGAAAATTTTACGGCATATCCATTCGCATTTCTGTTCTCCTGATACTTATATCAGAATAATTCTGTTTTCGAAATAGATTGAAAACTTTTGCTGAAATATGGAGATTTTCATTGAAAACCCACAGTCATTTCTGTTCTCCTGATACTGATTCCTCGATAACGTCCAAGAAATGGTATTTCAAAATTTTACGGCATATCCAATCGCATTTCTGTTCTCCTGATACTAATATCAGAATAATTCTGTTTTCGAAATAGAATGAGAACTTTTGCTGAAATATGGAGATTTTCATTGAAAACCCACAGTCATTTCTGTTCTCCTGATACTGATTCCTCGATAACGTCCAAGAAATGGTATTTTAAAATTTTACGCCACATCCAATCGCATTTCTGTTCTCCTGATACTAATATCAGAATAATTCTGTTTTCGAAATAGAATGAGAACTTTTGCTGAAATATGGAGATTTTCATTGAAAACCCACAGTCATTTCTGTTCTCCTGATACTGATTCCTCGATAACGTCCAAGAAATGGTATTTTAAAATTTTACGGCATATCCAATCGCATTTCTGTTCTCCTGATACTAATATAAGAATAATTCTGTTTTCGAAATAGAATGAAAACTTTTGCTGAAATATGGAGATTTTCATTGAAAACCCACAGTCATTTCTGTTCTCCTGATACTGATTCCTCGATAACGTCCAAGAAATGGTATTTTAAAATTTTACGGCATATCCAATCGCATTTCTGTTCTCCTGATACTAATATCAGAATAATTCTGTTTTCGAAATAGAATGAAAACTTTTTCTGAAATATGGCGATTTTCATTGAAAACCCACAGTCATTTCTGTTCTCCTGATACTGATTCTTCGATAACGTCCAAGAAATGGTATTTGAAAATTTTACGCCACATCCTATCGCATTTCTGTTCTCCTGATACTAATATCAGAATAATTCTGTTTTCGAAATAGAATGAAAACTTTTGCTGAAAAATGGAGATTTTCATTGAAAACCCACAGTCATTTCTGTTCTCCTGATACTGATTCCTCGATAACGTCCAAGGAATGGTATTTGAAAATTTTACGCCACATCCAATCGCATTTCTGTTCTCCTGATACTAATATCAGAATAATTCTGTTTTCGAAATAGAATGAAAACTTTTGCTGAAATATGGAGATTTTCATTGAAAACCCACAGTCATTTCTGTTCTCCTGATACTGATTCCTCGATAACGTCCAAGAAATGGTATTTGAAAATTTTACGCCACATCCTATCGCATTTCTGTTCTCCTGATACTAATATCAGAATAATTCTGTTTTCGAAATAGAATGAAAACTTTTGCTGAAATATGGAGATTTTCATTGAAAACTCACAGTCATTTCTGTTCTCCTGATACTGATTCCTCGATAACGTCCAAGAAATGGTATTTTAAAATTTTACGGCATATCCAATCGCATTTCTGTTCTCCTGATACTAATATCAGAATAATTCTGTTTTCGAAATAGAATGAAAACTTTTGCTGAAATATGGAGATTTTCATTGAAAACCCACAGTCATTTCTGTTCTCCTGATACTGATTCCTCGATAACGTCCAAGGAATGGTATTTGAAAATTTTACGCCACATCCAATCGCATTTCTGTTCTCCTGATACTAATATCAGAATAATTCTGTTTTCGAAATAGAATGAAAACTTTTGCTGAAATATGGAGATTTTCATTGAAAACCCACAGTCATTTCTGTTCTCCTGATACTGATTCCTCGATAACGTCCAAGAAATGGTATTTGAAAATTTTACGCCACATCCTATCGCATTTCTGTTCTCCTGATACTAATATCAGAATAATTCTGTTTTCGAAATAGAATGAAAACTTTTGCTGAAATATGGAGATTTTCATTGAAAACTCACAGTCATTTCTGTTCTCCTGATACTGATTCCTCGATAACGTCCAAGAAATGGTATTTTAAAATTTTACGGCATATCCAATCGCATTTCTGTTCTCCTGATACTAATATAAGAATAATTCTGTTTTCGAAATGGAATGAAAACTTTTGCTGAAATATAGAGATTTTCATTGAAAACCCACAGTCATTTCTGTTCTCCTGATACTGATTCCTCGATAACGTCCAAGAAATGGTATTTTAAAATTTTACTTAATATCCAATCGCATTTCTGTTCTCCTGATACTAATATCAGAATAATTCTGTTTTCGAAATAGAATGAAAACTTTTGCTGAAATATGGAGATTTTCATTGAAAACCCACAGTCATTTCTGTTCTCCTGATACTGATTCCTCGATAACGTCCAAGAAATGGATTTGAAAATTTTTCGCCACATCCTATCGCTTTTCTGTTCTCCTGATACTAATATCAGAATAATTCTGTTTTCGAAATAGAATGAAAACTTTTGCTGAAATATGGAGATTTTCATTGAAAACCCACAGTCATTTCTGTTCTCCTGATACTGATTCCTCGATAACGTCCAAGAAATGGTATTTTAAAATTTTACGGCATATCCATTCGCATTTCTGTTCTCCTGATACTAATATCAGAATAATTCTGTTTTCGAAATAGAATGAAAACTTTTGCTGAAATATGGAGATTTTCATTGAAAACCCACAGTCATTTCTGTTCTCCTGGTACTGATTCCTCGATAACGTCCAAGAAATGGTATTTTAAAATTTTACGCCACATCCAATCGCATTTCTGTTCTCCTGATACTAATATCAGAATAATTCTGTTTTCGAAATAGAATGAAAACTTTTGCTGAAATATGGAGATTTTCATTGAAAACCCACAGTCATTTCTGTTCTTCTGATACTGATTCCTCGATAACGTCCAAGAAATGGTATTTTAAAATTTTACGGCATATCCAATCGCATTTCTGTTCTCCTGATACTGATATCAGAATTATTCTGTTTTCGAAATAGAATGAAAACTTTTGCTGAAATATGGAGATTTTCATTGAAAACCCACAGTCATTTCTGTTCTCCTGATACTGATTCCTCGATAACGTCCAAGAAATGGTATTTTAAAATTTTACGGCATATCCATTCGCATTTCTGTTCTCCTGATACTAATATCAGAATAATTCTGTTTTCGAAATAGAATGAAAACTTTTGCTGAAATATGGAGATTTTCATTGAAAACCCACAGTCATTTCTGTTCTCCTGATACTGATTCCTCGATAACGTCCAAGAAATGGTATTTTAAAATTTTACTTAATATCCAATCGCATTTCTGTTCTCCTGATACTAATATCAGAATAATTCTGTTTTCGAAATAGAATGAAAACTTTTGCTGAAATATGGAGATTTTCATTGAAAACCCACAGTCATTTCTGTTCTTCTGATACTGATTCCTCGATAACGTCCAAGAAATGGTATTTTAAAATTTTACGGCATATCCAATCGCATTTCTGTTCTCCTGATACTGATATCAGAATTATTCTGTTTTCGAAATAGAATGAAAACTTTTGCTGAAATATGGAGATTTTCATTGAAAACCCACAGTCATTTCTGTTCTCCTGATACTGATTCCTCGATAACGTCCAAGAAATGGTATTTTAAAATTTTACGGCATATCCATTCGCATTTCTGTTCTCCTGATACTAATATCAGAATAATTCTGTTTTCGAAATAGAATGAAAACTTTTGCTGAAATATGGAGATTTTCATTGAAAACCCACAGTCATTTCTGTTCTTCTGATACTGATTCCTCGATAACGTCCAAGAAATGGTATTTTAAAATTTTACGGCATATCCAATCGCATTTCTGTTCTCCTGATACTGATATCAGAATTATTCTGTTTTCGAAATAGAATGAAAACTTTTGCTGAAATATGGAGATTTTCATTGAAAACCCACAGTCATTTCTGTTCTCCTGATACTGATTCCTCGATAACGTCCAAGAAATGGTATTTTAAAATTTTACTTAATATCCAATCGCATTTCTGTTCTCCTGATACTAATATCAGAATAATTCTGTTTTCGAAATAGAATGAAAACTTTTGCTGAAATATGGAGATTTTCATTGAAAACCCACAGTCATTTCTGTTCTCCTGATACTGATTCCTCGATAACGTCCAAGAAATGGATTTGAAAATTTTTCGCCACATCCTATCGCTTTTCTGTTCTCCTGATACTAATATCAGAATAATTCTGTTTTCGAAATAGAATGAAAACTTTTGCTGAAATATGGAGATTTTCATTGAAAACCCACAGTCATTTCTGTTCTTCTGATACTGATTCCTCGATAACGTCCAAGAAATGGTATTTTAAAATTTTACGGCATATCCATTCGCATTTCTGTTCTCCTGATACTAATATCAGAATAATTCTGTTTTCGAAATAGAATGAAAACTTTTGCTGAAATATGGAGATTTTCATTGAAAACCCACAGTCATTTCTGTTCTTCTGATACTGATTCCTCGATAACGTCCAAGAAATGGTATTTTAAAATTTTACGGCATATCCATTCGCATTTCTGTTCTCCTGATACTAATATCAGAATAATTCTGTTTTCGAAATAGAATGAAAACTTTTGCTGAAATATGGAGATTTTCATTGAAAACCCACAGTCATTTCTGTTCTCCTGGTACTGATTCCTCGATAACGTCCAAGAAATGGTATTTTAAAATTTTACGCCACATCCAATCGCATTTCTGTTCTCCTGATACTAATATCAGAATAATTCTGTTTTCGAAATAGAATGAAAACTT
The DNA here is from genome assembly GCA_963576655.1 of Gastrophysa polygoni. Classification (NCBI taxonomy): domain Eukaryota; kingdom Metazoa; phylum Arthropoda; class Insecta; order Coleoptera; family Chrysomelidae; genus Gastrophysa; species Gastrophysa polygoni. Next base: position 29,095,735 of record OY755087.1, on the reverse strand, counting down.
TTGCTGAAATATGGAGATTTTCATTGAAAACCCACAGTCATTTCTGTTCTTCTGATACTGATTCCTCGATAACGTCCAAGAAATGGTATTTTAAAATTTTACGGCATATCCAATCGCATTTCTGTTCTCCTGATACTAATATCAGAATAATTCTGTTTTCGAAATAGAATGAAAACTTTTGCTGAAATATGGAGATTTTCATTGAAAACCCACAGTCATTTCTGTTCTCCTGGTACTGATTCCTCGATAACGTCCAAGAAATGGTATTTGAAAATTTTACGCCACATCCTATCGCATTTCTGTTCTCCTGATACTAATATCAGAATAATTCTGTTTTCGAAATAGAATGAAAACTTTTGCTGAAATATGGAGATTTCCATTGAAAACCCACAGTCATTTCTGTTCTCCTGATACTGATTCCTCGATAACGTCCAAGAAATGGTATTTTAAAATTTTACGGCATATCCAATCGCATTTCTGTTCTCCTGATACTAATATCAGAATAATTCTGTTTTCGAAATGGAATGAAAACTTTTGCTGAAATATGGAGATTTTCATTGAAAACCCACAGTCATTTCTGTTCTCCTGATACTGATTCCTCGATAACGTCCAAGAAATGGTATTTTAAAATTTTACGGCATATCCAATCGCATTTCTGTTCTCCTGATACTGATATCAGAATTATTCTGTTTTCGAAATAGAATGAAAACTTTTGCTGAAATATGGAGATTTTCATTGAAAACCCACAGTCATTTCTGTTCTCCTGATACTGATTCCTCGATAACGTCCAAGAAATGGTATTTTAAAATTTTACGGCATATCCAATCGCATTTCTGTTCTCCTGATACTAATATCAGAATAATTCTGTTTTCGAAATAGAATGAGAACTTTTGCTGAAATATGGAGATTTTCATTGAAAACCCACAGCCATTTCTGTTCTCCTGATACTGATTCCTCGATAACGTCCAAGAAATGGTATTTGAAAATTTTACGCCACATCCTATCGCATTTCTGTTCTCCTGATACTAATATCAGAATAATTCTGTTTTCGAAATAGAATGAAAACTTTTGCTGAAATATGGAGATTTTCATTGAAAACTCACAGTCATTTCTGTTCTCCTGATACTGATTCCTCGATAACGTCCAAGAAATGGTATTTTAAAATTTTACGGCATATCCAATCGCATTTCTGTTCTCCTGATACTAATATCAGAATAATTCTGTTTTCGAAATAGAATGAAAACTTTTGCTGAAATATGGAGATTTTCATTGAAAACCCACAGTCATTTCTGTTCTCCTGATACTGATTCCTCGATAACGTCCGAGAAATGGTATTTCAAAATTTTACGGCATATCCAATCGCATTTCTGTTCTCCTGATACTAATATCAGAATAATTCTGTTTTCGAAATAGAATGAAAACTTTTGCTGAAATATGGAGATTTCCATTGAAAACCCAGTCATTTCTGTTCTCCTGATACTGATTCCTTGATAACGTCCAAGAAATGGTATTTCAAAATTTTACGGCATATCCAATCGCATTTCTGTTCTCCTGATACTAATATCAGAATAATTCTGTTTTCGAAATAGAATGAAAACTTTTGCTGAAATATGGAGATTTTCATTGAAAACCCAGTCATTTCTGTTCTCCTGATACTGATTCCTTGATAACGTCCAAGAAATGGTATTTCAAAATTTTACGGCATATCCAATCGCATTTCTGTTCTCCTGATACTAATATCAGAATAATTCTGTTTTCGAAATAGAATGAAAACTTTTGCTGAAATATGGAGATTTTCATTGAAAACCCACAGTCGTTTCTGCTCTCCTGATACTGATTCCTCGATAACGTCCAAGAAATGGTATTTTAAAATTTTACGGCATATCCAATCGCATTTCTGTTCTCCTGATACTAATATCAGAATAATTCTGTTTTCGAAATAGAATGAGAACTTTTGCTGAAATATGGAGATTTTCATTGAAAACCCACAGCCATTTCTGTTTTCCTGATACTGATTCCTCGATAACGTCCAAGAAATGGTATTTCAAAATTTTACGGCATATCCAATCGCATTTCTGTTCTCCTGATACTAATATCAGAATAATTCTGTTTTCGAAATAGAATGAGAACTTTTGCTGAAATATGGAGATTTTCATTGAAAACCCACAGTCATTTCTGTTCTCCTGATACTGATTCCTCGATAACGTCCAAGAAATGGTATTTTAAAATCTTACGCCACATCCAATCGCATTTCTGTTCTCCTGATACTAATATCAGAATAATTCTGTTTTCGAAATAGAATGAAAACTTTTGCTGAAATATGGAGATTTTCATTGAAAACCCACAGTCATTTCTGTTCTCCTGATACTGATTCCTCGATAACGTCCAAGAAATGGTATTTTAAAATTTTACGGCATATCCATTCGCATTTCTGTTCTCCTGATACTAATATCAGAATAATTCTGTTTTCGAAATAGAATGAAAACTTTTGCTGAAATATGGAGATTGTTATTGAAAACCCACAGTCGTTTCTGCTCTCCTGATACTGAATCCTCGATAACGTCTGAGAAATGGATTTGAAAATTTCTCGCCACATCCTATCGCATTTCTGTTCTCCTGATACTAATATCAGAATAATTCTGTTTTCGAAATAGAATGAAAACTTTTGCTGAAATATGGAGATTTTCATTGAAAACCCACAGTCATTTCTGTTCTCCTGATACTGATTCCTCGATAACGTCCGAGAAATGGTATTTCAAAATTTTACGGCATATCCGATCGCATTTCTGTTCTCCTGATACTAATATCAGAATAATTCTGTTTTCGAAATAGAATGAGAACTTTTGCTGAAATATGGAGATTTTCATTGAAAACCCACAGTCATTTCTGTTCTCCTGATACTGATTCCTCGATAACGTCCGAGAAATGGTATTTTAAAATTTTACGGCATATCCAATCGCATTTCTGTTCTCCTGATACTAATATCAGAATAATTCTGTTTTCGAAATAGAATGAAAACTTTTGCTGAAATATGGAGATTTCCATTGAAAACCCAGTCATTTCTGTTCTCCTGATACTGATTCCTTGATAACGTCCAAGAAATGGTATTTCAAAATTTTACGGCATATCCAATCGCATTTCTGTTCTCCTGATACTAATATCAGAATAGTTCTGTTTTCGAAATAGAATGAAAACTTTTGCTGAAATATGGAGATTTTCATTGAAAACCCACAGTCGTTTCTGCTCTCCTGATACTGGATCCTCGATAACGTCCAAGAAATGGTATTTTAAAATTTTACGGCATATCCAATCGCATTTCTGTTCTCCTGATACTAATATCAGAATAATTCTGTTTTCGAAATAGAATGAGAACTTTTGCTGAAATATGGAGATTTTCATTGAAAACCCACAGCCATTTCTGTTTTCCTGATACTGATTCCTCGATAACGTCCAAGAAATGGTATTTTAAAATCTTACGCCACATCCAATCGCATTTCTGTTCTCCTGATACTAATATCAGAATAATTCTGTTTTCGAAATAGAATGAAAACTTTTGCTGAAATATGGAGATTTTCATTGAAAACCCACAGTCATTTCTGTTCTCCTGATACTGATTCCTCGATAACGTCCAAGAAATGGTATTTTAAAATCTTACGCCACATCCAATCGCATTTCTGTTCTCCTGATACTAATATCAGAATAATTCTGTTTTCGAAATAGAATGAAAACTTTTGCTGAAATATGGAGATTTTTATTGAAAACCCACAGTCGTTTCTGTTCTCCTGATACTGATTCCTCGATAACGTCCGAGAAATGGTATTTTAAAATTTTACGGCATATCCAATCGCATTTCTGTTCTCCTGATACTAATATCAGAATAATTCTGTTCTCGAAATAGAATGAAAACTTTTGCTGAAATATGGAGATTTTTATTGAAAACCCACAGTCGTTTCTGCTCTCCTGATACTGATTCCTCGATGACGTCCAAGAAATGGTATTTTAAAATTTTACGGCATATCCAATCGCATTTCTGTTCTCCTGATACTAATATCAGAATAATTCTGTTTTCGAAATAGAATGAAAACTTTTGCTGGAATATGGAGATTTTCATTGAAAACCCACAGTCATTTCTGTTCTCCTGATACTGATTTCTCGATAACGTCCAAGAAATGGTATTTTAAAATTTTACGGCATATCCAAACGCATTTCTGTTCTCCTGATACAAATATCAGAATAATTCTGTTTTCGAAATAGAATGAAAACTTTTGCTGAAATATGGAGATTTTCATTGAAAACCCACAGTCATTCCTGTTCTCCTGATACTGATTCCTCGATAACGTCCAAGAAATGGTATTTTAAAATTTTACGGCATATCCAATCGCATTTCTGTTCTCCTGATACTAATATCAGAATAATTCTGTTTTCGAAATAGAATGAAAACTTTTGCTGAAATATGGAGATTTTCATTGAAAACCCACAGTCATTTCTGTTCTCCTGATACTGATTCCTCGATAACGTCCAAGAAATGGTATTTTAAAATTTTACGCCACATCCAATCGCATTTCTGTTCTCCTGATACTAATATCAGAATAATTCTGTTTTCGAAATAGAATGAAAACTTTTGCTGAAATATGGAGATTTTCATTGAAAACCCACAGTCATTTCTGTTCTCCTGATACTGATTCCTCGATAACGTCCAAGAAATGGTATTTTAAAATTTTTCGCCATATCCTATCGCTTTTCTGTTCTCCTGATACTAATATCAGAATTATTCTGTTTTCGAAATAGAATGAGAACTTTTGCTGAAATATGGAGATTTTCATTGAAAACCCACAGTCATTTCTGTTCTCCTGATACTGATTCCTCGATAACGTCCGAGAAATGGTATTTTAAAATTTTACGGCATATCCAATCGCATTTCTGTTCTCCTGATACTAATATCAGAATAATTCTGTTTTCGAAATAGAATGAAAACTTTTGCTGAAATATGGAGATTTCCATTGAAAACCCAGTCATTTCTGTTCTCCTGATACTGATTCCTTGATAACGTCCAAGAAATGGTATTTCAAAATTTTACGGCATATCCAATCGCATTTCTGTTCTCCTGATACTAATATCAGAATAATTCTGTTTTCGAAATAGAATGAAAACTTTTGCTGAAATATGGAGATTTTCATTGAAAACCCACAGTCGTTTCTGCTCTCCTGATACTGATTCCTCGATAACGTCCAAGAAATGGTATTTTAAAATTTTACGGCATATCCAATCGCATTTCTGTTCTCCTGATACTAATATCAGAATAATTCTGTTTTCGAAATAGAATGAGAACTTTTGCTGAAATATGGAGATTTTCATTGAAAACCCACAGCCATTTCTGTTTTCCTGATACTGATTCCTCGATAACGTCCAAGAAATGGTATTTCAAAATTTTACGGCATATCCAATCGCATTTCTGTTCTCCTGATACTAATATCAGAATAATTCTGTTTTCGAAATAGAATGAAAACTTTTGCTGAAATATGGAGATTTTCATTGAAAACCCACAGTCATTTCTGTTCTCCTGATACTGATTCCTCGATAACGTCCAAGAAATGGTATTTTAAAATCTTACGCCACATCCAATCGCATTTCTGTTCTCCTGATACTAATATCAGAATAATTCTGTTTTCGAAATAGAATGAAAACTTTTGCTGAAATATGGAGATTTTTATTGAAAACCCACAGTCGTTTCTGTTCTCCTGATACTGATTCCTCGATAACGTCCGAGAAAAAGTATTTCAAAATTTTACGGCATATCCAATCGCATTTCTGTTCTCCTGATACTAATATCAGAATAATTCTGTTTTCGAAATAGAATGAAAACTTTTGCTGAAATATGGAGATTTTTATTGAAAACCCACAGTCGTTTCTGCTCTCCTGATACTGATTCCTCGATAACGTCCAAGAAATGGTATTTTAAAATTTTACGGCATATCCAATCGCATTTCTGTTCTCCTGATACTAATATCAGAATAATTCTGTTTTCGAAATAGAATGAAAACTTTTGCTGGAATATGGAGATTTTCATTGAAAACCCACAGTCATTTCTGTTCTCCTGATACTGATTTCTCGATAACGTCCAAGAAATGGTATTTTAAAATTTTACGGCATATCCAAACGCATTTCTGTTCTCCTGATACAAATATCAGAATAATTCTGTTTTCGAAATAGAATGAAAACTTTTGCTGAAATATGGAGATTTTCATTGAAAACCCACAGTCATTCCTGTTCTCCTGATACTGATTCCTCGATAACGTCCAAGAAATGGTATTTTAAAATTTTACGGCATATCCAATCGCATTTCTGTTCTCCTGATACTAATATCAGAATAATTCTGTTTTCGAAATAAAATGAAAACTTTTGCTGAAATATGGAGATTCTCATTGAAAACCCACAGTCATTTCTGTTCTCCTGATACTGATTCCTCGATAACGTCCAAGAAATGGTATTTTAAAATTTTACGCCACATCCAATCGCATTTCTGTTCTCCTGATACTAATATCAGAATAATTCTGTTTTCGAAATAGAATGAAAACTTTTGCTGAAATATGGAGATTTTCATTGAAAACCCACAGTCATTTCTGTTCTCCTGATACTGATTCCTCGATAACGTCCAAGAAATGGTATTTTAAAATTTTACGCCACATCCAATCGCATTTCTGTTCTCCTGATACTAATATCAGAATAATTCTGTTTTCGAAATAGAATGAAAACTTTTGCTGAAATATGGAGATTTTCATTGAAAACCCACAGTCATTTCTGTTCTCCTGATACTGATTCCTCGATAACGTCCAAGAAATGGTATTTTAAAATTTTACGCCACATCCAATCGCATTTCTGTTCTCCTGATACTAATATCAGAATAATTCTGTTTTCGAAATAGAATGAAAACTTTTGCTGAAATATGGAGATTTTCATTGAAAACCCACAGTCATTTCTGTTCTCCTGATACTGATTCCTCGATAACGTCCAAGAAATGGTATTTTAAAATTTTACGCCACATCCAATCGCTTTTCTGTTCTCCTGATACTAATATCAGAATTATTCCGTTTTCGGAATAGAATGAAAACTTTCGCTGAAATATGGAGATTGTTATTGAAAACCCACAGTCGTTTCTGTTCTCCTGATACTGATTCCTGATAACGTCCAAGAAATGGTATTTCAAAATTTTACGGCATATCCAATCGCATTTCTGTTCTCCTGATACTAATATCAGAATTATTCTGTTTTCGAAATAGAATGAGAACTTTTGCTGAAATATGGAGATTTTCATTGAAAACCCACAGTCATTTCTGTTCTCCTGATACTGATTCCTCGATATCGTCGGAAAATGGTACTTCAAAATTTTTCGCCACATCCAATCGCATTTCTGTTCTCCTGATACTAATATCAGAATAATTCTGTTTTCGAAATAGAATGAAAACTTTTGCTGAAATATGGAGATTTTTATTGAAAACCCACAGTCGTTTCTGTTCTCCTGATACTGATTCCTCGATAACGTCCGAGAAATGGTATTTTAAAATTTTACGGCATATCCAATCGCATTTCTGTTCTCCTGATACTAATATCAGAATAATTCTGTTTTCGAAATAGAATGAAAACTTTTGCTGAAATATGGAGATTTTTATTGAAAACCCACAGTCATTTCTGTTCTCCTGATACTGATTCCTCGATAACGTCCAAGAAATGGATTTGAAAATTTTTCGCCACATCCTATCGCTTTTCTGTTCCCCTGATACTAATATCAGAATTATTCCGTTTTCGGAATAGAATGAAAACTTTCGCTGAAATATGGAGATTGTTATTGAAAACCCACAGTCATTTCTGTTCTCCTGATACTGATTCCTCGATAACGTCCAAGAAATGGTATTTTAAAATTTTACGCCACATCCAATCGCATTTCTGTTCTCCTGATACTAATATCAGAATAATTCTGTTTTCGAAATAGAATGAAAACTTTTGCTGAAATATGGAGATTTTCATTGAAAACCCACAGTCATTTCTGTTCTCCTGATACTGATTCCTCGATAACGTCCAAGAAATGGTATTTTAAAATTTTACGCCACATCCAATCGCATTTCTGTTCTCCTGATACTAATATCAGAATAATTCTGTTTTCGAAATAGAATGAAAACTTTTGCTGAAATATGGAGATTTTCATTGAAAACCCACAGTCATTTCTGTTCTCCTGATACTGATTCCTCGATAACGTCCAAGAAATGGTATTTTAAAATTTTACGCCACATCCAATCGCATTTCTGTTCTCCTGATACTAATATCAGAATAATTCTGTTTTCGAAATAGAATGAAAACTTTTGCTGAAATATGGAGATTTTCATTGAAAACCCACAGTCATTTCTGTTCTCCTGATACTGATTCCTCGATAACGTCCAAGAAATGGATTTGAAAATTTTTCGCCACATCCTATCGCTTTTCTGTTCTCCTGATACTAATATCAGAATTATTCTGTTTTCGGAATAGAATGAAAACTTTCGCTGAAATATGGAGATTGTTATTGAAAACCCACAGTCGTTTCTGTTCTCCTGATACTGATTCCTGATAACGTCCAAGAAATGGTATTTCAAAATTTTACGGCATATCCAATCGCATTTCTGTTCTCCTGATACTAATATCAGAATTATTCTGTTTTCGAAATAGAATGAAAACTTTTGCTGAAATATGGAGATTTTCATTGAAAACCCACAGTCATTTCTGTTCTCCTGATACTGATTCCTCGATAACGTCCAAGAAATGGTATTTTAAAATTTTACGCCACATCCAATCGCATTTCTGTTCTCCTGATACTAATTTCAGAATAATTCTGTTTTCGAAATAGAATGAAAACTTTTGCTGAAATATGGAGATTTTCATTGAAAACCCATAGTCATTTCTGTTCTCCTGATACTGATTCCTCGATAACGTCCAAGAAATGGATTTGAAAATTTTTCGCCACATCCTATCGCTTTTCTGTTCTCCTGATACTAATATCAGAATTATTCCGTTTTCGGAATAGAATGAAAACTTTCGCTGAAATATGGAGATTGTTATTGAAAACCCACAGTCGTTTCTGTTCTCCTGATACTGATTCCTGATAACGTCCAAGAAATGGTATTTCAAAATTTTACGGCATATCCAATCGCATTTCTGTTCTCCTGATACTAATATCAGAATTATTCTGTTTTCGAAATAGAATGAAAACTTTTGCTGAAATATGGAGATTTTTATTGAAAACCCAAAGTCGTTTCTGCTCTCCTGATACTGACTGATTCCTCGATAACGTCCAAGAAATGGTATTTCAAAATTTTTCGCCACATCCTATCGCTTTTCTGTTCCCCTGATACTAATATCAGAATTATTCCGTTTTCGGAATAGAATGAAAACTTTCGCTGAAATATGGAGATTGTTATTGAAAACCCACAGTCATTTCTGTTCTCCTGATACTGATTCCTCGATAACGTCCAAGAAATGGTATTTTAAAATTTTACGCCACATCCAATCGCATTTCTGTTCTCCTGATACTAATATCAGAATAATTCTGTTTTCGAAATAGAATGAAAACTTTTGCTGAAATATGGAGATTTTCATTGAAAACCCACAGTCATTTCTGTTCTCCTGATACTGATTCCTCGATAACGTCCAAGAAATGGTATTTTAAAATTTTACGCCACATCCAATCGCATTTCTGTTCTCCTGATACTAATATCAGAATAATTCTGTTTTCGAAATAGAATGAAAACTTTTGCTGAAATATGGAGATTTTCATTGAAAACCCACAGTCATTTCTGTTCTCCTGATACTGATTCCTCGATAACGTCCAAGAAATGGTATTTTAAAATTTTACGCCACATCCAATCGCATTTCTGTTCTCCTGATACTAATATCAGAATAATTCTGTTTTCGAAATAGAATGAAAACTTTTGCTGAAATATGGAGATTTTCATTGAAAACCCACAGTCATTTCTGTTCTCCTGATACTGATTCCTCGATAACGTCCAAGAAATGGATTTGAAAATTTTTCGCCACATCCTATCGCTTTTCTGTTCTCCTGATACTAATATCAGAATTATTCTGTTTTCGGAATAGAATGAAAACTTTCGCTGAAATATGGAGATTGTTATTGAAAACCCACAGTCGTTTCTGTTCTCCTGATACTGATTCCTGATAACGTCCAAGAAATGGTATTTCAAAATTTTACGGCATATCCAATCGCATTTCTGTTCTCCTGATACTAATATCAGAATTATTCTGTTTTCGAAATAGAATGAAAACTTTTGCTGAAATATGGAGATTTTCATTGAAAACCCACAGTCATTTCTGTTCTCCTGATACTGATTCCTCGATAACGTCCAAGAAATGGTATTTTAAAATTTTACGCCACATCCAATCGCATTTCTGTTCTCCTGATACTAATTTCAGAATAATTCTGTTTTCGAAATAGAATGAAAACTTTTGCTGAAATATGGAGATTTTCATTGAAAACCCACAGTCATTTCTGTTCTCCTGATACTGATTCCTCGATAACGTCCAAGAAATGGTATTTTAAAATTTTACGCCACATCCAATCGCATTTCTGTTCTCCTGATACTAATATCAGAATAATTCTGTTTTCGAAATAGAATGAAAACTTTTGCTGAAATATGGAGATTTTCATTGAAAACCCACAGTCATTTCTGTTCTCCTGATACTGATTCCTCGATAACGTCCAAGAAATGGTATTTTAAAATTTTACGCCACATCCAATCGCATTTCTGTTCTCCTGATACTAATATCAGAATAATTCTGTTTTCGAAATAGAATGAAAACTTTTGCTGAAATATGGAGATTTTCATTGAAAACCCACAGTCATTTCTGTTCTCCTGATACTGATTCCTCGATAACGTCCAAGAAATGGATTTGAAAATTTTTCGCCACATCCTATCGCTTTTCTGTTCTCCTGATACTAATATCAGAATTATTCTGTTTTCGGAATAGAATGAAAACTTTCGCTGAAATATGGAGATTGTTATTGAAAACCCACAGTCATTTCTGTTCTCCTGATACTGATTCCTCGATAACGTCCAAGAAATGGATTTGAAAATTTTTCGCCACATCCTATCGCTTTTCTGTTCTCCTGATACTAATATCAGAATTATTCCGTTTTCGGAATAGAATGAAAACTTTCGCTGAAATATGGAGATTGTTATTGAAAACCCACAGTCGTTTCTGTTCTCCTGATACTGATTCCTGATAACGTCCAAGAAATGGTATTTCAAAATTTTACGGCATATCCAATCGCATTTCTGTTCTCCTGATACTAATATCAGAATTATTCTGTTTTCGAAATAGAATGAAAACTTTTGCTGAAATATGGAGATTTTTATTGAAAACCCAAAGTCGTTTCTGCTCTCCTGATACTGACTGATTCCTCGATAACGTCCAAGAAATGGTATTTCAAAATTTTTCGCCATATCCTATCGCTTTTCTGTTCTCCTGATACTAACATCAGAATTATTCTGTTTTCGAAATAGAATGAAAACTTTTGCTGAAATATGGAGATTTTCATTGAAAACCCACAGTCATTTCTGTTCTCCTGATACTGATTCCTCGATGACGTCCAAGAAATGGTATTTTAAAATTTCACGGCATATCCAATCGCATTTCTGTTCTCCTGATACTAATATCAGAATAATTCTGTTTTCGAAATAGAATGAAAAATTTTGCTGAAATATGGAGATTTTCATTGAAAACCCACAGTCATTTCTGTTCTCCTGATACTGATTCCTCGATGACGTCCAAGAAATGGTATTTTAAAATTTCACGGCATATCCAATAGCATTTCTGTTCTCCTGATACTAATATCAGAATAATTCTGTTTTCGAAATAGAATGAGAACTTTTGCTGAAATATGGAGATTTTCATTGAAAACCCACAGTCTTTTCTGTTCTCCTGATACTGATTCCTCGATAACGTCCAAGGAATGGTATTTTAAAATTTTACGGCATATCCAATCGCATTTCTGTTCTCCTGATACCAATATCAGAATAATTCTGTTTTCGAAATTGAATGAAAACTTTTGCTGAAATATGGAGATTTTCATTGAAAACCCACAGTCATTTCTGTTCTCCTGATACTGATTCCTCGATAACGTCCAAGAAATGGATTTGAAAATTTTTCGCCACATCCTATCGCTTTTCTGTTCTCCTGATACTAATATCAGAATTATTCCGTTTTCTGAATAGAATGAAAACTTTCGCTGAAATATGGAGATTGTTATTGAAAACCCACAGTCGTTTCTGCTCTCCTGATACTGATTCCTCGATAACGTCTGAGAAATGGATTAGAAAATTTTTCGACACATCCTATCGCATTTCTGTTCTCCTGATACTGATATCAGGATTATACTGTTTTCGGAATAGTATGAAAACTTTTGCTGAAATATGGAGATTGTTATTGAAAACCCACAGTCATTTCTGCTCTCCTGATACTGATTTCTCGATATCGTCTGAAAATGGTACTTCAAAATTTTTCGCCATATCCTATCGCTTTTCTGTTCTCCTGATACTAATATCAGAATTATTCTGTTTTCGAAATAGAATGAGAACTTTTGCTGAAATATGGAGATTTTTATTGAAAACCCACAGTCGTTTCTGCTCTCCTGATACTGATTCCTCGATAACGTCTGAGAAATGGATTTGAAATTTTTTCGCCACATCCTATCGCATTTCTGTTCTCCTGATACTAATATCAGAATAATTCTGTTTTCGAAATAGAATGAAAACTTTTGCTGAAATATGGAGATTTTCATTGAAAACCCACAGTCATTTCTGTTCTCCTGATACTGATTCCTCGATAACGTCCAAGAAATGGTATTTTAAAATTTTACGCCACATCCAATCGCATTTCTGTTCTCCTGATACTAATATCAGAATAATTCTGTTTTCGAAATAGAATGAAAACTTTTGCTGAAATATGGAGATTTTCATTGAAAACCCACAGTCATTTCTGTTCTCCTGATACTGATTCCTCGATAACGTCCAAGAAATGGATTTGAAAATTTTTCGCCACATCCTATCGCTTTTCTGTTCTCCTGATACTAATATCAGAATTATTCCGTTTTCGGAATAGAATGAAAACTTTCGCTGAAATATGGAGATTGTTATTGAAAACCCACAGTCGTTTCTGTTCTCCTGATACTGATTCCTGATAACGTCCAAGAAATGGTATTTCAAAATTTTACGGCATATCCGATCGCATTTCTGTTCTCCTGATACTAATATCAGAATAATTCTGTTTTCGAAATAGAATGAGAACTTTTGCTGAAATATGGAGATTTTCATTGAAAACCCACAGTCATTTCTGTTCTCCTGATACTGATTCCTCGATAACGTCCGAGAAATGGTATTTTAAAATTTTACGGCATATCCAATCGCATTTCTGTTCTCCTGATACTAATATCAAAATAATTCTGTTTTCGAAATAGAATGAAAACTTTTGCTGAAATATGGAGATTTCCATTGAAAACCCAGTCATTTCTGTTCTCCTGATACTGATTCCTCGATAACGTCCAAGAAATGGTATTTCAAAATTTTACGGCATATCCAATCGCATTTCTGTTCTCCTGATACTAATATCAGAATAATTCTGTTTTCGAAATAGAATGAAAACTTTTGCTGAAATATGGAGATTTTCATTGAAAACCCACAGTCGTTTCTGCTCTCCTGATACTGATTCCTCGATAACGTCCAAGAAATGGTATTTTAAAATTTTACGGCATATCCAATCGCATTTCTGTTCTCCTGATACTAATATCAGAATAATTCTGTTTTCGAAATAGAATGAGAACTTTTGCTGAAATATGGAGATTTTCATTGAAAACCCACAGTCGTTTCTGCTCTCCTGATACTGATTCCTCGATAACGTCCAAGAAATGGTATTTTAAAATTTTACGGCATATCCAATCGCATTTCTGTTCTCCTGATACTAATATTAGAATAATTCTGTTTTCGAAATAGAATGAGAACTTTTGCTGAAATATGGAGATTTTCATTGAAAACCCACAGTCATTTCTGTTCTCCTGATACTGATTCCTCGATAACGTCCAAGAAATGGTATTTTAAAATCTTACGCCACATCCAATCGCATTTCTGTTCTCCTGATACTAATATCAGAATAATTCTGTTTTCGAAATAGAATGAAAACTTTTGCTGAAATATGGAGATTTTCATTGAAAACCCACAGTCATTTCTGTTCTCCTGATACTGATTCCTCGATAACGTCCAAGGAATGGTATTTTAAAATTTTACGGCATATCCAATCGCATTTCTGTTCTCCTGATACCAATATCAGAATAATTCTGTTTTCGAAATAGAATGAAAACTTTTGCTGAAATATGGAGATTTTCATTGAAAACCCACAGTCATTTCTGTTCTCCTGATACTGATTCCTCGATAACGTCCAAGAAATGGATTTGAAAATTTTTCGCCACATCCTATCGCTTTTCTGTTCTCCTGATACTAATATCAGAATTATTCCGTTTTCTGAATAGAATGAAAACTTTCGCTGAAATATGGAGATTGTTATTGAAAACCCACAGTCGTTTCTGCTCTCCTGATACTGATTCCTCGATAACGTCTGAGAAATGGATTAGAAAATTTTTCGCCACATCCTATCGCATTTCTGTTCTCCTGATACTGATATCAGGATTATACTGTTTTCGGAATAGTATGAAAACTTTTGCTGAAATATGGAGATTGTTATTGAAAACCCACAGTCATTTCTGCTCTCCTGATACTGATTTCTCGATATCGTCTGAAAATGGTACTTCAAAATTTTTCGCCATATCCTATCGCTTTTCTGTTCTCCTGATACTAATATCAGAATTATTCTGTTTTCGAAATAGAATGAAAACTTTTGCTGAAATATGGAGATTTTCATTGAAAACCCACAGTCATTTCTGTTCTCCTGATACTGATTCCTCGATAACGTATAAGAAATGTTATTTTAAAATTTTACGGCATATCCATTCGCATTTCTGTTCTCCTGATACTAATATCAGAATAATTCTGTTTTCGAAATAGAATGAAAACTTTTGCTGAAATATGGAGATTTTCATTGAAAACCCACAGTCATTTCTGTTCTCCTGATACTGATTCCTCGATAACGTCCAAGAAATGGTATTTTAAAATTTTACGCCACATCCAATCGCATTTCTGTTCTCCTGATACTAATATCAGAATAATTCTGTTTTCGAAATAGAATGAGAACTTTTGCTGAAATATGGAGATTGTTATTGAAAACCCACAGTCGTTTCTGCTCTCCTGATACTGATTCCTCGATAACGTCTGAGAAATGGATTTGAAAATTTTTCGCCACATCCTATCGCATTTCTGTTCTCCTGATACTAATATCAGAATAATTCTGTTTTCGAAATAGAATGAAAACTTTTGCTGAAATATGGAGATTTTCATTGAAAACCCACAGTCATTTCTGTTCTCCTGATACTGATTCCTCGATAACGTCCAAGAAATGGTATTTTAAAATTTTACGCCACATCCAATCGCATTTCTGTTCTCCTGATACTAATATCAGAATAATTCTGTTTTCGAAATAGAATGAAAACTTTTGCTGAAATATGGAGATATTCATTGAAAACCCACAGTCATTTCTGTTCTCCTGATACTGATTCCTCGATAACGTCCAAGAAATGGATTTGAAAATTTTTCGCCACATCCTATCGCTTTTCTGTTCTCCTGATACTAATATCAGAATTATTCCGTTTTCTGAATAGAATGAAAACTTTCGCTGAAATATGGAGATTGTTATTGAAAACCCACAGTCGTTTCTGTTCTCCTGATACTGTTTCCTCGATAACGTCCAAGAAATGGTATTTCAAAATTTTACGGCATATCCAATCGCATTTCTGTTCTCCTGATACTAATATCAGAATAATTCTGTTTTCGAAATAGAATGAGAACTTTTGCTGAAATATGGAGATTTTCATTGAAAACCCACAGTCATTTCTGTTCTCCTGATACTGATTCCTCGATACGTCCAAGAAATGGTATTTTAAAATTTCACGGCATATCCAATCGCATTTCTGTTCTCCTGATACTAATATCAGAATAATTCTGTTTTCGAAATAGAATGAAAAATTTTGCTGAAATATGGAGATTTTTATTGAAAACCCACAGTCGTTTCTGCTCTCCTGATACTGATTCCTCGATAACGTCCAAGAAATGGTATTTTAAAATTTTACGGCATATCCAATCGCATTTCTGTTCTCCTGATACTAATATCAGAATAATTCTGTTTTCGAAATAGAATGAGAACTTTTGCTGAAATATGGAGATTTTCATTGAAAACCCACAGTCATTTCTGTTCTCCTGATACTGATTCCTCGATGACGTCCAAGAAATGGTATTTTAAAATTTCACGGCATATCCAATCGCATTTCTGTTCTCCTGATACTAATATCAGAATAATTCTGTTTTCGAAATAGAATGAGAACTTTTGCTGAAATATGGAGATTTTCATTGAAAACCCACAGTCATTTCTGTTCTCCTGATACTGATTCCTCGATAACGTCCAAGAAATGGTATTTTAAAATCTTACGCCACATCCAATCGCATTTCTGTTCTCCTGATACTAATATCAGAATAATTCTGTTTTCGAAATAGAATGAAAAATTTTGCTGAAATATGGAGATTTTTATTGAAAACCCACAGTCGTTTCTGCTCTCCTGATACTGATTCCTCGATAACGTCCAAGAAATGGTATTTTAAAATTTTACGGCATATCCAATCGCATTTCTGTTCTCCTGATACTAATATCAGAATAATTCTGTTTTCGAAATAGAATGAGAACTTTTGCTGAAATATGGAGATTTTCATTGAAAACCCACAGTCATTTCTGTTCTCCTGATACTGATTCCTCGATGACGTCCAAGAAATGGTATTTTAAAATTTCACGGCATATCCAATCGCATTTCTGTTCTCCTGATACTAATATCAGAATAATTCTGTTTTCGAAATAGAATGAGAACTTTTGCTGAAATATGGAGATTTTCATTGAAAACCCACAGTCATTTCTGTTCTCCTGATACTGATTCCTCGATAACGTCCAAGAAATGGTATTTTAAAATCTTACGCCACATCCAATCGCATTTCTGTTCTCCTGATACTAATATCAGAATAATTCTGTTTTCGAAATAGAATGAAAACTTTTGCTGAAATATGGAGATTTTCATTGAAAACCCACAGTCATTTCTGTTCTCCTGATACTGATTCCTCGATAACGTCCAAGGAATGGTATTTTAAAATTTTACGGCATATCCAATCGCATTTCTGTTCTCCTGATACTAATATCAGAATAATTCTGTTTTCGAAATAGAATGAAAACTTTTGCTGAAATATGGAGATTTTCATTGAAAACCCACAGTCATTTCTGTTCTCCTGATACTGATTCCTCGATAACGTCCAAGAAATGGATTTGAAAATTTTTCGCCACATCCTATCGCTTTTCTGTTCTCCTGATACTAATATCAGAATTATTCCGTTTTCTGAATAGAATGAGAACTTTCGCTGAAATATGGAGATTGTTATTGAAAACCCACAGTCGTTTCTGCTCTCCTGATACTGATTCCTCGATAACGTCTGAGAAATGGATTAGAAAATTTTTCGCCACATCCTATCGCATTTCTGTTCTCCTGATACTGATATCAGGATTATACTGTTTTCGGAATAGTATGAAAACTTTTGCTGAAATATGGAGATTGTTATTGAAAACCCACAGTCATTTCTGCTCTCCTGATACTGATTTCTCGATATCGTCTGAAAATGGTACTTCAAAATTTTTCGCCATATCCTATCGCTTTTCTGTTCTCCTGATACTAATATCAGAATTATTCTGTTTTCGAAATAGAATTAGAACTTTTGCTGAAATATGGAGATTTTTATTGAAAACCCACAGTCGTTTCTGCTCTCCTGATACTGATTCCTCGATAACGTCTGAGAAATGGATTTGAAATTTTTTCGCCACATCCTATCGCATTTCTGTTCTCCTGATACTAATATCAGAATTATTCTGTTTTCGAAATAGAATGAAAACTTTTGCTGAAATATGGAGATTTTCATTGAAAACCCACAGTCATTTCTGTTCTCCTGATACTGATTCCTCGATAACGTATAAGAAATGTTATTTTAAAATTCTACGGCATATCCATTCGCATTTCTGTTCTCCTGATACTAATATCAGAATAATTCTGTTTTCGAAATAGAATGAAAACTTTTGCTGAAATATGGAGATTTTCATTGAAAACCCACAGTCATTTCTGTTCTCCTGATACTGATTCCTCGATAACGTCCAAGAAATGGTATTTTAAAATTTTACGCCACATCCAATCGCATTTCTGTTCTCCTGATACTAATATCAGAATAATTCTGTTTTCGAAATAGAATGAGAACTTTTGCTGAAATATGGAGATTGTTATTGAAAACCCACAGTCGTTTCTGCTCTCCTGATACTGATTCCTCGATAACGTCTGAGAAATGGATTTGAAAATTTTTCGCCACATCCTATCGCATTTCTGTTCTCCTGATACTAATATCAGAATTATTCTGTTTTCGAAATAGAATGAAAACTTTTGCTGAAATATGGAGATTTTTATTGAAAACCCAAAGTCGTTTCTGCTCTCCTGATACTGACTGATTCCTCGATAACGTCCAAGAAATGGTATTTCAAAATTTTTCGCCATATCCTATCGCTTTTCTGTTCTCCTGATACTAACATCAGAATTATTCTGTTTTCGAAATAGAATGAAAACTTTTGCTGAAATATGGAGATTTTCATTGAAAACCCATAGTCATTTCTGTTCTCCTGATACTGATTCCTCGATAACGTCCAAGGAATGGTATTTTAAAATTTTACGGCATATCCAATCGCATTTCTGTTCTCCTGATACTAATATCAGAATAATTCTGTTTTCGAAATAGAATGAGAACTTTTGCTGAAATATGGAGATTTTCATTGAAAACCCACAGTCATTTCTGTTCTCCTGATACTGATTCCTCGATAACGTCCAAGAAATGGTATTTTAAGATTTTACGGCATATCCAATCGCATTTCTGTTCTCCTGATACTAATATCAGAATAATTCTGTTTTCGAAATAGAATGAAAACTTTTGCTGGAATATGGAGATTTTCATTGAAAACCCACAGTCATTTCTGTTCTCCTGATACTGATTCCTCGATAACGTCCAAGAAATGGTATTTTAAAATCTTACGCCACATCCAATCGCATTTCTGTTCTCCTGATACTAATATCAGAATAATTCTGTTTTCGAAATAGAATGAAAACTTTTGCTGAAATATGGAGATTTTCATTGAAAACCCACAGTCATTTCTGTTCTCCTGATACTGATTCCTCGATAACGTACAAGAAATGGTATTTGAAAATTTTACGCCACATCCTATCGCATTTCTGTTCTCCTGATACTAATATCAGAATAATTCTGTTTTCGAAATAGAATGAAAACTTTAGCTGAAATATGGAGATTTTCATTGAAAACCCACAGTCATTTCTGTTCTCCTGATACTGATTCCTCGATAACGTCCAAGAAATGGTATTTTAAAATTTTACGGCATATCCAATCGCATTTCTGTTCTCCTGATACTAATATCAGAATAATTCTGTTTTCGAAATAGAATGAAAACTTTTGCTGAAATATGGAGATTTTCATTGAAAACCCACAGTCATTTCTGTTCTCCTGATACTGATTTCTCGATATCGTCTGAAAATGGTACTTCAAAATTTTTCGCCATATCCTATCGCTTTTCTGTTCTCCTGATACTAATATCAGAATTATTCTGTTTTCGAAATAGAATGAGAACTTTTGCTGAAATATGGAGATTTTTATTGAAAACCCACAGTCGTTTCTGCTCTCCTGATACTGATTCCTCGATAACGTCTGAGAAATGGATTTGAAAATTTTTCGCCACATCCTATCGCATTTCTGTTCTCCTGATACTAATATCAGAATTATTCTGTTTTCGAAATAGAATGAAAACTTTTGCTGAAATATGGAGATTTTCATTGAAAACCAACAGTCATTTCTGATCTCCTGATACTGATTCCTCGATAACGTATAAGAAATGGTATTTTAAAATTTTACGGCATATCCATTCGCATTTCTGTTCTCCTGATACTAATATCAGAATAATTCTGTTTTCGAAATAGAATGAAAACTTTTGCTGAAATATGGAGATTTTCATTGAAAACCCACAGTCATTTCTGTTCTCCTGATACTGATTCCTCGATAACGTCCAAGAAATGGTATTTTAAAATTTTACGGCATATTCAATCGCATTTCTGTTCTCCTGATACTAATATCAGAATAATTCTGTTTTCGAAATAGAATGAAAACTTTTGCTGAAATATGGAGATTTTCATTGAAAACCCACAGTCATTTCTGTTCTCCTGATACTGATTTCTCGATAACGTCCAAGAAATGGTATTTTAAAATTTTACGGCATATCCATTCGCATTTCTGTTCTCCTGATACTAATATCAGAATAATTCTGTTTTCGAAATAGAATGAAAACTTTTGCTGAAATATGGAGATTTTCATTGAAAACCCACAGTCATTTCTGTTCTCCTGATACTGATTCCTCGATAACGTCCAAGAAATGGTATTTTAAAATTTTACGCCACATCCAATCGCATTTCTGTTCTCCTGATACTAATATCAGAATAATTCTGTTTTCGAAATAGAATGAGAACTTTTGCTGAAATATGGAGATTGTTATTGAAAACCCACAGTCGTTTCTGCTCTCCTGATACTGATTCCTCGATAACGTCTGAGAAATGGATTTGAAAATTTTTCGCCACATCCTATCGCATTTCTGTTCTCCTGATACTAATATCAGAATAATTCTGTTTTCGAAATAGAATGAAAACTTTCGCTGAAATATGGAGATTTTCATTGAAAACCCACAGTCGTTTCTGTTCTCCTGATACTGATTCCTCGATAACGTCCAAGAAATGGTATTTCAAAATTTTACGGCATATCCAATCGCATTTCTGTTCTCCTGATACTAATATCAGAATTATTCTGTTTTCGAAATAGAATGAGAACTTTTGCTGAAATATGGAGATTTTCATTGAAAACCCACAGTCGTTTCTGTTCTCCTGATACTGATTCCTCGATATCGTCGGAAAATGGTACTTCAAAATTTTTCGCCACATCCTATCGCTTTTCTGTTCTCCTGATACTAATATCAGAATTATTCCGATTTCTGAATAGAATGAAAACTTTCGCTGGAATATGGAGATTGTTATTGAAAACCCACAGTCGTTTCTGTTCTCCTGATACTGATTCCTCGATAACGTCCAAGAAATGGTATTTTAAAATTTTACGCCACATCCAATCGCATTTCTGTTCTCCTGATACTAATATCAGAATAATTCTGTTTTCGAAATAGAGTGAGAACTTTTGCTGAAATATGGAGATTGTTATTGAAAACCCACAGTCGTTTCTGCTCTCCTGATACTGATTCCTCGATAACGTCTGAGAAATGGATTTGAAAATTTTTCGCCACATCCTATCGCATTTCTGTTCTCCTGATACTAATATCAGAATAATTCTGTTTTCGAAATAGAATGAAAACTCTCGCTGAAATATGGAGATTTTCATTGAAAACCCACAGTCGTTTCTGTTCTCCTGATACTGATTCCTCGATAACGTCCAAGAAATGGTATTTCAAAATTTTACGGCATATCCAATCGCATTTCTGTTCTCCTGATACTAATATCAGAATTATTCTGTTTTCGAAATAGAATGAGAACTTTTGCTGAAATATGGAGATTTTCATTGAAAACCCACAGTCATTTCTGTTCTCCTGATACTGATTCCTCGATATCGTCGGAAAATGGTACTTCAAAATTTTTCGCCACATCCTATCGCTTTTCTGTTCTCCTGATACTAATATCAGAATTATTCCGATTTCTGAATAGAATGAAAACTTTCGCTGAAATATGGAGATTGTTATTGAAAACCCACAGTCGTTTCTGTTCTCCTGATACTGATTCCTCGATAACGTCCAAGAAATGGTATTTTAAAATTTTACGCCACATCCAATCGCATTTCTGTTCTCCTGATACTAATATCAGAATAATTCTGTTTTCGAAATAGAATGAGAACTTTTGCTGAAATATGGAGATTTTCATTGAAAACCCACAGTCATTTCTGTGCTCCTGATACTGATTCCTCGATGACGTCCAAGAAATGGTATTTTAAAATTTCACGGCATATCCAATCGCATTTCTGTTCTCCTGATACTAATATCAGAATAATTCTGTTTTCGAAATAGAATGAAAAATTTTGCTGAAATATGGAGATTTTTATTGAAAACCCACAGTCGTTTCTGCTCTCCTGATACTGATTCCTCGATAACGTCCAAGAAATGGTATTTTAAAATTTTACGGCATATCCAATCGCATTTCTGTTCTCCTGATACTAATATCAGAATAATTCTGTTTTCGAAATAGAATGAGAACTTTTGCTGAAATATGGAGATTTTCATTGAAAACCCACAGTCATTTCTGTGCTCCTGATACTGATTCCTCGATGACGTCCAAGAAATGGTATTTTAAAATTTCACGGCATATCCAATCGCATTTCTGTTCTCCTGATACTAATATCAGAATAATTCTGTTCTCGAAATAGAATGAAAAATTTTGCTGAAATATGGAGATTTTTATTGAAAACCCACAGTCGTTTCTGCTCTCCTGATACTGATTCCTCGATAACGTCCAAGAAATGGTATTTTAAAATTTTACGGCATATCCAATCGCATTTCTGTTCTCCTGATACTAATATCAGAATAATTCTGTTTTCGAAATAGAATGAGAACTTTTGCTGAAATATGGAGATTTTCATTGAAAACCCACAGTCATTTCTGTTCTCCTGATACTGATTCCTCGATGACGTCCAAGAAATGGTATTTTAAAATTTCACGGCATATCCAATCGCATTTCTGTTCTCCTGATACTAATATCAGAATAATTCTGTTTTCGAAATAGAATGAGAACTTTTGCTGAAATATGGAGATTTTCATTGAACACCCACAGTCATTTCTGTTCTCCTGATACTGATTCCTCGATAACGTCCAAGAAATGGTATTTTAAAATCTTACGCCACATCCAATCGCATTTCTGTTCTCCTGATACTAATATCAGAATAATTCTGTTTTCGAAATAGAATGAAAACTTTTGCTGAAATATGGAGATTTTCATTGAAAACCCACAGTCATTTCAGTTCTCCTGATACTGATTCCTCGATAACGTCCAAGGAATGGTATTTTGAAATTTTACGGCATATCCAATCGCATTTCTGTTCTCCTGATACTAATATCAGAATAATTCTGTTTTCGAAATAGAATGAAAACTTTTGCTGAAATATGGAGATTTTCATTGGAAACCCACAGTCATTTCTGTTCTCCTGATACTGATTCCTCGATAACGTCCAAGGAATGGTATTTTAAAATTTTACGGCATATCCAATCGCATTTCTGTTCTCCTGATACTAATATCAGAATAATTCTGTTTTCGAAATAGAATGAAAACTTTTGCTGAAATATGGAGATTTTCATTGGAAACCCACAGTCATTTCTGTTCTCCTGATACTGATTCCTCGATAACGTCCAAGAAATGGTATTTCAAAATTTTTCGCCATATCCTATCGCTTTTCTGTTCTCCTGATACTAATATCAGAATAATTCTGTTTTCGAAATAGAATGAAAACTTTTGCTGAAATATGGAGATTTTCATTGGAAACCCACAGTCATTTCTGTTCTCCTGATACTGATTCCTCGATAACGTCCAAGGAATGGTATTTTAAAATTTTACGGCATATCCAATCGCATTTCTGTTCTCCTGATACTAATATCAGAATAATTCTGTTTTCGAAATAGAATGAAAACTTTTGCTGAAATATGGAGATTTTCATTGAAAACCCACAGTCATTTCTGTTCTCCTGATACTGATTCCTCGATAACGTCCAAGAAATGGTATTTTAAGATTTTACGGCATATCCAATCGCATTTCTGTTCTCCTGATACTAATATCAGAATAATTCTGTTTTCGAAATAGAATGAGAACTTTTGCTGAAATATGGAGATTTTCATTGAAAACCCACAGTCATTTCTGTTCTCCTGATACTGATTCCTCGATAACGTCCAAGAAATGGTATTTTAAGATTTTACGGCATATCCAATCGCATTTCTGTTCTCCTGATACCAATATCAGAATTATTCTGTTTCCGAAATAGAATGAAAACTTTTGCTGAAATATGGAGATTGTTATTGAAAACCCACAGTTGTTTCTGCTCTCCTGATACTGATTTCTCGATAACGTCTAAGAAATGGATTTGAAAATTTCATGCCATATCTTATCGCATTTCTGTTCTCTTGATACTAATATCAGAATCGTTCTGTTTAAGGCAACATCACAGCTCTATGAGATGTTCCAACATGAAGGCAACCCTGTCACTTTCAAGTCACCATAGAAAACTTTTCTATGTAAGTCAGCGTGTGTCACCGATCAATCAATGATTCTTTCGTGCTTCGTGCTGAGTAATCGTTTCATCATGCTCATTATTTCATGTAGTATATAATATATAAATAAATACAATAAATGTATATAACAATGTTTTGAATTATGGTGATAATCAGAATTTGATGATAAGACTACATAAGTATTATAAATTCTCAGATTCATTTTGTTGTTCGGAGACTGTGATTCATGTGATCCCATCCATTGGAATTTGTGATTTTATCATGCTGAAGAGATTGGAATGATATTAGCTCCTGATTAAATTGAAAGTTATGAATCTATAATGAATAATTTGACGCAGAAATCACTAATTTTAAGCAGTTTCACACCCAAAGAGAGTTTTGATTGTTCCAAAGATGCCCTCACTGATTTCTTTGGATGGTCTTTACAAGTTCTTCTGGCATCTTTAGCGTTCACATGCCTAATTGGTAAGATTTTGTGCATGGGACAATAGTGTACCTGTATCTAGTCTGATTTTTTACGAATAATTTATCACTCCTCAATTCATATTTTCTATTCCAGCAAAGAGATTTTGTGAACCACTTAAAGAAAGACGATCATGGCTGATATGGTTTTATGATACTTCAAAACAGGGAATGGGAGCTATGGCCATTCATTTAGCAAATGTTTGGCTTGCGGGGCAATATAAAGGGGACCCATGTACCTGGTAAGTCAATCCTCATTGTCAGTTCTCTTTGTTCTCAAATGGAAATATCAGTTCAATTAATACCTCAACAACTAGAAATCTATCAGAGTAACCTCAATAAATACATGATTCATTATTCAACTGGTTGTACCCTTCGACCATATGGTCGAAGGTTGTACCTAAGTGCAGGGAGCTTAGTTCCATCATTGTCATTCTACTACTTACTCATCATGAATTGATCCATGATTTTTGGTATTAGGTATGCATATTTTGGTTCGATAAAAATGTTTCTGATAATACCTTTTTGTTTTATAGTTAATCAAATCACTCAGTTCGCCCCTAGTATCCTGAAGTAAATGAAAAACTTTCTAGATCATTGTTTATTTCTTGTGACTATTATATACCTATCTGTTCCTGAAATTTAGGTTGTTGGAGGTGAATGGAAAGTTGATAATTCCAACATCTGAGAAACAAGTAAAAAATGATTTAGCTACACATCAAGACTCTATTGCCACCAACTTTGTGCAACTTATCATTACCTTCCAAATGAGCTGCTGTATTGCATAGGAATAATGAAATATAAGAAATTGCTCTTGAAATAAGATATCAAAAGAATGTCTGTCACCAATAAACACAAACTATGTTACATTGATGAGATGGAATACCATGTTCATGAAACAGGAGAACCATAACTATTCTAACTATGATTAGGTATTTTGAAACACAATTTGTATACCTATTGACTTAACTTTATTTTATTCAGGTACTTGATCAACTTTTTATTGGACTCATCCCTAGGACTCTTGATTATTTTTGTTGGTATTAGATTGAGTCAACACTTTGCTAAAAGCAAAGGGTGGGAAGCTATCAATTTTGGCGAATATGGTAAGAATTCAATTTACATTACTAGATGATATTCTCTAGGTCAGTAGATAGGTCTCCATTGCTAATAATTTCATAATAGCTTTTTAAAGTTGTAGAATTTCACAGCTCATTTCGAACAAGCCATCAAAACCACCTGACTATGATGGTGACTGTTAAACTGCTCCCATCACACACATATATTCAAGTATTTTATCATCACAGTCACACTCGTTTAATAGTTTAGTTATTTCTTCATCATGTATTTATACTGTAACTAAAGTTAATAAATCACTGATATTATTATTATTATTATTATTTGAATGATTTCAGGTAAACCCCCTTCTTCAAATGCATGGATGACACAGTGTTGTCTGTATGTATGCCTGATGATCATTGTGAAAATTTCCATCACATTATTCATGCAGCTGGACTTTTGGGAGAATGTCAAAGATTTCATTTTATTTCCCATACCTAATCCCAAAGTCAAAGTTGTCTTTGTGATGCTCATTATTCCCTTTTTTGTAAATGTGAGTAACATAGTAACAATATTCTAATTTGTTATTCACCAAAATGATGAGGTGAGATTGTTTCTCATTATTCCATGAATACTTTTTCAGATGCTAATGTTTTGGGTAACAGATAATTTCTTGATGTACAAAGATCGATCGAAACGAAGGAGATACAGCTCAGAGGAGAGCCTATTGAAAAGAGTGCATATCAAGTATCGATCAATGAAAAAGAAAAAGAAAATTCATGAGGATGTGATCAGTTCTGAAGATGATGAATTATTAGATTCGTCGACGGTACCAATCACAAGGGCTGTATTATCTTGACTGCTTAATCTCATTTTCAATCAAACAATCTATGAGGTATATTTTTCTGATATTTCACTCATTTTCTATAATTTTGTCTCCTAGTTGAAAATAGAATTTTTTAAATTAGGTGGCTAGAACATATTAAGCAAATATTTTTGTCATTCACAATTAACATTGAACAAACTTGCTTCAAGAGTGTTCAAACATTGCATGGGTTAGATTATTTTTCAATGGAAGAAAGAATATTTATAGGAGCAAAGAAACCACAAATCAATTTCAAATAGTATTCTTCAGCATATTGGTTATCATCTCATTACAATGTGATGTATATTATCATGATAGTTGTCAAATGGACATTAAGTCTATTTGTTTCTTCTGTGATTCAATTATTAGATAATGAACAATTGTATAGAATTTAAAAATATTATCTTCTTCAGAACAATTTGCCTAATCTGATTTCACTTATTATTACAGCTTATTCAGCTTGTCCCTGCATTGAAAATTTTTGTTGTAAATATAGATTTGCATGCTCTGTGAAATATAGATTTCAGTGTTTTTGTACTGTAATGTACTTTAATGTGATCTCAGAGTTCATTAACTTTTTCTATTTGTTCCAAATATTTCCCTATTTCAAACTTGTTGGCATATACACGATTCAATATTATGTTCTTTAAATTTTTAAATATTTATATGAAGGCTTCTGTTGCAGATGAAATATTTTCAGTTCAGCTCACCATGAAGTACACCGTACATATATTTATAGAATTTTTTAAATACCAAATAATAGTAATTAATAATCATGATAAAGGTGGTGATATTTAGACAGGAATAGTATTTCCAAAATCATCTGAGATTATGAAGTACCTAATTTTTGGAAACTGTGATTTCAGCTTTTTGCTGAACACACATTTCGACTTTATTAATGTAAGCGTATGTTGAATCATAACAAATATATCATATCAGATATTGATTTATTCATCAAGGTGCTGAAATTATAGTGAGATTTTAGTACTAGTAGAAGTTAGAAGTCTAAAATAATGACAGCTTGACGATTACATTCATGTTTTGTCAGATACCGTATTCATGAAGTTCTTTTGCATTTATTTGGAGAAGTTGATTTACATAAATATTTAAATTAATCGAAAGTCTTCTCATTGTCACACCGAAAAAACTCGAAATGAAAATAAAGTTACCACGCTGAAATTTCAATTGTATTTATTTATTATTTATGAATCTATAATATCGAAAAAGGATATTAATTTCGTACTTATCCTCTGGATCATACCGGCAACGATATTGCATTTACCTGACAAAGCGATGAACGGTACAAAACATTTCTATACGACTATTTATAATTATCGACAAACGGTAATACAAAAGTCAAATATACAAAGATTATATAGATATGTAGGTATGTACAATAATCACTAATTACGTTTTGTTATGCATATTGTTAATTTATGAATTGAGTATTGGTACATGTACAATTGAAAATATATTCTCGATAGTAGTAAATATGTGTATGCATTCTGAGAAGTTGCTTCTACTAAACAAATGAAATACGACGACTGCGAAAAAAAAACATGTTTGTTTGAATCTTTGTGAAAATATACAGTAGGTAATTCATAATCCTTACTGAATATTCAAAATGTATTTTTAGGCATAACATATCAATTTTTTTATGAATATCGCCATTGAAATTCATGAAAATATAAATTACTTTCAATGCCATGCATTTCTTTGCACTCTCAGATACAATCTAACTGAATATAACTGTTGTATATCTTTTGTATACCTAATATTCTCTATAGGACTAGAATTATTCGATATTTTGTCGATGGTAATTGTATGAATTTAAATTTTTCTCCCAATAACATGTATCAACTGAACGTTGTATCGAAATGGAATGACTGAAATCTTTGAAATGAAGAGAAGTCATGAAGTACATATAATACAAATACTAACAATCATCTTGTGTGATTGAATAACGCAACAAACAGAAAATTACTATGGTTAAAAGATGTACTGTCGTTTTTTTTTTTTTCTAAACCAAAGATAATGTAGGTAATCTTCGTCTAAACTCTGGCAATCCACACGAAACTAGCTCGAATCGAAGAAAATATATTCTATATTCGTTCAATTTCAAAATACATCACTGGAATAATTGTATCGAAGACAACATCGAAAAAACAAAAAAATGTTTAGTCTCATTGCAGGCGCGGAAGAGTTTTTTCATTGAACTTCCATTCGTCCAGATAACTATGTTTATGCTGTTTACACCAATGAACAGAATCATTTAGGTTTGTTGTTGTAGTCCACATAAACTCTGACCACTTCTCCGGAGTATTTCCTTTGCGAAGGCATGAAATAGAAGTCAGCAGGCTGCTGCTGCTGGTGTTGGTGCTGACCATGGCGATGGTTCTTGTCGAAAGCCGTCCTTGGCAGGGAAAACGTCGACCGGTCCGAACTGCAATTATTATATTCAGTATATGAAATGCTTCGAAGAAAAAAAAATAGCATGTTCTTGAAAATTATCATTATTAGGTGATGAAGACAGTTATGCAACTAATAAATTTCAATTTTCTTCATTGTATAGGTATAGAATCCATTATATTCGGAAAGATCCATTTTTGAAATGGTCAGACTTTTATCGCTGGTAGGAATATGTGTGTTGATACTTGCGCTATGAGGTGAAGTGCTTAGAATCTGTTAGAGGAAAACATATTATATAGTTGAACAAAAAACTGAAAAAAAGTCAACCCCTCAAGCAACAACGATTGGTTGAATCTTTGAAAGCTCGTGCCGTAAATGAGGACCAACCTCGATTTGAGCTGACTGTGGCAATTCGAATTTTGAATGTAAAATACTGAATGGTGAAAAACAAAGATTCATCCTATTTTGGCTTTCATATAATTTGCGTCACGAAGTTCAGTGAGTGAATCCATCTTTCCTCCGTAGAGTCATTAGCATAACTTCATCTCATCATGTAATAGGCCTCTTTCTATCAAATTCACTCCAAATCGAAGTGAATATCTATCACGAATTATCACTGTATCTCTGACTGGTTCAAATATATTTCGATAGGTATTTTGTTTATTCTACATAGAATTTATTTATTATAGGATTTCATAATAAAAGGATTGTATAAACATCAATATAACTTTTGGTCGAGAATCAAGTCATTAAATTCAGTTAGCAGTACCTACGCCAATATGTCATTTTCACAAGTTTCTCTGAGTTCTCTTTCAAGAAGTCTCAATGATAGTGCATAAAGTAAATCAAACAATCATAGTAAACTCTATCAGAAAACTATCCATTGAGGTACAAAAGTACCAGCAGGCAATTGAATTCTCATGTGAATTTTCATTTTCGAATAATTGTGACTTTATTTATATTGTATTGAACCTCTCTTGCCTGACCTGGCACGTTCGTTCAGACAATTCAGTTAATTCATTCATGGAGAAGGCGGAATAATACTACTAATATCTATTACATTCTAAAACAACTTTCATTTTTCTTACAATACACTAACTACGGCGATCATCTCGTAGACTAGTTTGGTGCGTGAAAATCTGTAGAAATATAATGGGTTCACTCACGGGAGCGCGTGGGAGGGGGGCGGCCCCCTGGGGCGCTGCAGCGACCTGGTGGCATCCCCCGGATAGCCGTGGGGCTGCTGCGTTTGGGCGGAGGGGATGCCAGGCGGCCTGGTCTGCGGCCTCTGGACGGGGCGGCCGCCCCCGTTCTTGGTGGGCGGCGAGTCGGTGCGCGACTGAGCCGCCCTGCCGCCCCCATTCGCCTGTTTCGCCACCTTGTTGGTCTTCTCTTCCGGCTCGAAGGCGTAATTCGTGTTGGCCGAATATTCCTGATTCCACCCCAGGTTCGGAATCAGATGGTCCTGCAAAAAATTCTTCATCAACCATTATTATTGTTAATTAAACTTGATACTAATAATGATCCTTATTACTTTCGAATAGACGATAATATACATACAAAAATAAATACACAAGGGCGACTACTACTAATCCCAAAAAATACCTCATCTACAGTTCATACAAACAGAAAATACATATCATGACGAAAATGAATTTAAAATTCGAAAAAATAAAGTGAATAATGAGTTTCTTAGTTACCCTCAGTAGATCAAGAAGGTCTCGTTCGAATAGCGAAGATCGGATCTACAGTTCAAGGCTGCTTCAATGAATTTAGAGAAATTTCAGCGAATCGCAAATTGTAATGTGATTTAAGCACTAAATTTGTCGTTCATATTCATACGGCATAGAGATTTGAGTGCTATTGAAAAATCCTCACATACTTAAGCAATCAATTCACCGGAAGTCAAATCAAGACTAATCGATATAGTGCTAGACAGGCAGAACAATGTAACCCTACCTTCCGTGCCAGATCATAAAGACCATCAAGAAAATTCAAAAGACAACCTATAACAAAAAAAATTCAATATTTTGCCTTTCTCCCAATATTCCGTCGCTGGCTAACACCATGTTCCTTTCGCGTTGTCTCCCCCTCACAAGAATCCACTGTCACGTTCAAACTTTCTAAATTTATTTTTTAAATCGGGTTGATTTTTCTCATGGAAATCATGATACCATTCGTTTATTTCAGGTTTTGACTGTTTTCACTTTCCCCGAAAGTGATTGTGAATTCATAAATTCATGTTTTATTCTATTCGCGGGTTTCCCCAAGAATAATTTCTGGGTGCGTTAGTATTCGAATTCAACGATTTTCTCGGGATCTCATCAAGTAATCTACCTTGTTATTGGTAGTAGATTTGGTGCTGCCTTTGTATATGGTGCAAGTGGCTTGGATGACGGCCACTACGAGTAGCGCAGCCAAGCAGCCCACTACAATGTACAGTTTGGCTTCTGAGAGGTTGAAAAATCCATTGTCTTTCACAGAAGAAGCATCCGCCATTATATTAGTTGTGGCTGAAAATAAAAAGGAAGATTACGTAATCTTAGGAAGGAAGCACCTACTGCCGAAAACGTGTAGGTATGTTACCGAACCCGTAGATAAAAAACGTTTCTGGCATTGCAACAGATGTACGAAATATTATGAGAAAGTTAGCCATGTCATTTCCAGATAATATAGAATCGTATATTGCGAGCGAATGGTGAGTCCTAGAAGCAGAAACAATGCAGATTAGGATTCATATGGTCCAATTCCAAAATAAATTGAAGAGAAAATAGATGAATGTACTGCATTCGTCAAGTGTCCAAAAAGTCATTGAAGTAACTGCAAATAATGAAATCGAACGGTATATCACGTTTTTTATGGATTTTTGACGAGTTAAGCGCAAACTCTAAAGGGAGTTGTTGTTCAAGTAGAAAAATTAACACACACGTTTTATACGTTATTTCCTCACTGCTTGCGTGGCTCAATTATTCCTTTTCATGACTGATGTCTGACATATTTAAGTCGTTGGAAATTTGATTTCCGTTTTGACGTCGAGAAACTTACAGCTCTGCGGCTCGAAAATCAAATATTGCGGATCGACTTTGAGATTTCCCACTCTCCCGGAGCCGACGCTTTCCTCCAGCATGCGGTGGATGTTGTCGGCCATCTCGTCCGTATTCATCAGGGCTCTGCCTTTTTCCGGCACCGGTTTCTCCAAGAGCAAGCTCATCGTGGCCACAATTTCATTATTCTCGCTTCAAATATCAACATATTTATTAAGCAATCAGTTTTTATTACAATATTTTTTTTTCATGAAGACCGTAGTATTTAATCTATTTCACCTTAAATTCTTCATTAAATGTTTCCTACAGATTTCTTTCCAACAAATTGCACATCTCATAGAAAAGTTATGGACATTTAATAAGGATTTCTAAATCTGATAGAAGCGATTTTTGTGATTAAAAATATGTACATATTGTACCTAGATTAGATTTGAATCAGTCGCCTGAAGAATCTGGCCAAATGGTCTTTGGAATCACCAGGAAATTCAAAAGATTCATCGAAAAAGATAGACATTACGGCCTCGATTGATTCACGAATACTTATTGTTATAATATATAATTAGAAACTTACGGTTTGATATTTTCTACAACAACCCTCTTGTATCCGGCAAGTTTGTCGAATACGGGTTTGAAGCTGTTTTCGATGGAATCCAAGAGATCCTGGTATTGGACTGAAGCCTCCTTGGGAATTTGATAGTTTTCTCCGAGATCCACTAGTTTCACTTTGATGTTGTAACCGATTCCCGGTAATTCGGTGGTAGTCATGTACTCGTCCAAACTGCTATCTGTATAAAAAAAAATGAACACCTAATAAGCTAATAATAGTTTATGTGATGATAATGTATCTATACAGGGCGTGTAGACAATTATCAGGCCGATAGCGAGGCTTGAAAGCCTACGAACACTGTAAAGAGCGTTTCTGCCTGTATAATAACGAGGAATACGCTGCTTGACTTTCATAACACGAAAACCCGAATGGTTATGAAAAATGTGGTGTTGAACAAGTATTATAAGTGTATAAACCCAAGATAATATGAGGGCATATCTGTGACGTGTGACTGACTGTTCATTAATATCACATCAAACAGGGTTCGAATTCCTTCAAAAATTGATATTTAGGTGGAATAAAATATATTTGTGAATGATAGATAAACCGACAAACTGAAAATCATACAATGGAGCTCATCATCACACTAAAAATCGTGCATTAATGAGGCTATCAAAGTGCCAAATCAGAGAAAACATGTCTGCCTATTTTTATTTCATATTTCATTGTTATTGTTTACACTTCATTTGATGGTGTCAACACATACGTTGATTATTGTTGATTCCACTTAGGAAATGAGGGAATTTGATAGGAAGATGTCCCTTGGAATAAAATCCTTCATGTTTCTGCATTTTTTATCACGAAAAAAAAATTATTGAATATTATTCTATTACATATCTCATAGACTGACGACAATATGATGATTGTTAATGGATATTTGTGTTATCAAAAGAAAAATAAATGATTCATTCATCATACATAATTAATGAATTTCCTATGACAATAATTATATAAATGAATTAAAAAATTTGTTTACCTATTTATCACTTACCGTTCCCACAGGACCTGATGCATATCCTCTCGACGGAGACGACGGGCACGTCCTCGTGCTTCCTGATCTTCTTGTTGACGCTGTTGAAGGCGCCGCCCCTGGTGGGGAACATGAAGAAGAGACAGCGGTCGTCGCTGAAGGCCAGATCGCGGTCGTCGTCCCCGGTGTTCCGCTTCCGCGAGAAGGACAGCGTCGCGACGCCGTCCGCCTTGCTGCCGGCGATATCGAAGACGTTCTGGACGGCGTCCAGCAACGGTTGCGTGTAGCCCGATATCCAGGTGTCCATCAGGAAGGGGCGGCCTGTCTTGTCGTCCATCCAGCCGATGATCGCGTCCGTCTGGGACTGGTGATGATCGACGAATGTCAGTTATTTAGGAATGGCATTGTCTCAGGATGAATTTATGAGAACCGTATACCGAATAATCATAATAATTTTCCTACCATTGGGTTTAATTTTACTGAACATTTCACCAAACCGAAGAACTTGGCTTAGGTTGAAAACATTGTTTTTTTGGAGAAGAGTTCAGTGATGAATATCATTCCTGCCGCTCTTTTTAACCTCATCTTCTTGCGAACGTTCAAAGTAGTACAAATTGCTGTCAATATACGGGATTTCTAGTTTTGACTGAAATCTTCAAACAATATCGAGACAATCCGACATAATCCGAAACCAAATCGTCGGATAATCTCATACAAAAAAGTTAGAGTGATATTTACGTAGTACCACGATGTTTCATACACTCCTTCAGAAAATTATTCGTAGTCTTTTCAGCTGCCTCGGTAGATGATTAGTGGAAATGTGTGTAAACACAAACTGTTCAGAATAATTTGAAATCGCTGAAATTCTATATTATTGTCGTTTTTTAAATTATACCATTCTTTCGTCGTTGGAAAATGCGATTCCGGTCCAAGTGTCGGTGTGTTTGGTGGTGATGGTGAATCTGATGGTGTCCTTTCTCGGAATCAGTTCCCATTTGGCGGAATAATCGCACGTTTTGTTCTGCGGATTGCAATTCCTCGGTAGTTTCCACATTCCCCCACAATCCGTATTCAACGTGGAATCGACGGCCGACACGACATCGCCAGGCGACGATACCTCCGCCATGTGTTTCTCTTCTGGAATATGTAAGTACCGAGTGATCGTCCATAAATGCTCGTTGTTCATACACACTTATTTTGCAGCAGTTTTCGATTGGTTAATACACTAATTGAAAGATACAGTAACGTAACGTATACGAAGATGAATAACGTTCAAGAGTAACCGCTAAAAAACAAACATAACAGAAGCATCAAGAAGGAAATGGCTTGAACATTGTCAAATCATTGATTACGAAATAAATATCGTACATCATCAAAGTCAGACCAAATCGAAGACAAGTGGTTTCAACTCGAGTATTTTCTTTCAATATTTTATTCAATTTTTGAGCAGCAAGCAGAGATATTTGCTGCATGAAATGACCTGAGACGCCCGGATCCATGCACCTATTTTTAATGTTTCAAAACAACCAATCTGTCTAGCAATAAATTCAAGATGTGAGTAAATAAAGTGAAAGCGAAAATATCATGGAATCGAATGAAGAAGAACACCAACGAATTGAATCATTCGTGAAAAACGCTCACCAAAAAAATTCATCGAAACGACTCCTCGCTGGTGCTTGTGCCCGTGGTATTTCAGCTCGTCCGGCTTGTAGAAGTCTTTGACGGACGCCGCCCCGTCCGTCTCGACGCCTGACTTGGGCACGTGCACGTACCGCCCCTGTTCCTGTCCCTGCGCGAAAATGACGTGCATCAAAGCCCGCTCCACAGTGTGATCGGCAGGCTCGACGGCCGCCAATTTCTTCCTGAACAAAATCGTTGTCACGCCGTCCTGCATACAAAAAACACGTCGAGAATTGAATCGAGGCGTCAACATCCAAAATTATTCAGATCCATTTCAAATTCAAGGTAACAGGTTTTCCAGAAAATTGAAAGATTGCAGACAATTTGCCTAGGGGTTTTCAGATTTTTTTCTCATTTTGAATGTTCGTATGCGAATTGAATAAGGTATGATTGCAAATAAAAAAAAAAAAAAGAAATACCGGAGATCGAAATTTGCCAAGCCTTTGACCTACCTGGAAATTCTAGGGTAGCCAATTTTCTAGTTCGTGCCTGGGGAAGGGTTGCAACCACCCATTCAACAGTTCAGTGGACTGTATTCCGGGGATTCTCAGTAGAATATAGCGTTTCGCGGATTTCACACACTTACGCGAGAGACGATTTTTAACGGTCGAGACGAGACGAGAGTTGAGTTGATTCTCTCTCTCTCCCTTGTCTTCTCAGTCGATCGAAAAGGTTGACGAATTTTGATACGAGGGAGGGAGCATATTATGGTCATGATACGGGAATTCGACTCGAAGAGTATTCTCAGTGGATAATGAAAGCGAATAAATACTAGAAAATAATATTATAACTTAATCTATGAAAAACTATATTAAAACACCAAACTAAATTAACGCGGGACGTTAACACATTTCGACCTCAGGAATTCGAATTCCACAACAAAAAACGTATGTAATCAAACCTATATTCTTTCGAGATGATACAGAAAAAGGTGTGAAAAGTCACTTCCTTTTTCCGACCCGTTTTGGAGTGAACATCATTGCCGATCGGCGTTACATTCTGGTACTGGCACTTGTACATGCCTACATTGAAAGTTAAAACAAGCGGAATAATTTCAAAATACTGCGATTGAAGTTATAATTTGTGCAAACCAAACGTGACAGCCACCCATTAGATCATTTACAGAAGATACGTCAATGTGTGTTACCAGTTACCAGTAACAAAAATGTAATATTCAATGAAAATCGTCGTTTACCTTCTCGAATCCCATGGCGGCGGTGAGATCGCTTTTGCCGCCCCAAAAACTATCAATTCGCGGGGTAGATCTATCCCTGGTGTAGTAATCGTCTATTCTGCTGTACGTGCCCCTGGCGGAGCCGATCACCATGTCGGTGCAGTCCATGGGACTGAAGTCGTGTCTGGGGGTGTAGAGATTCAAGTTCACCTCTTCTTCGACATCTGCGAACCAACAAGTATTTTTCGATGAAAAAAAAAAAAAGAGTGAGATATCGCAACATCTGCTTCACTCTACCAAGGGTAGAAAGTCAGGTTCAATTCCAAGCAACAACAAAACTGTAACCTTTTGATCCATGATTTATGGGATGTCCCATTGGAAATTCTAAAGTAGGCTGATTCCATGGGTGCAGGGGTTGATAGCACTACGACTACGTATTTGATAGGACAGTTTCTTTCAAGCGATTTCGCCATTTTCTACGATTTTGAAGGTGAGGAGTTGTGACAAGGTTTTGCTGCGACACAGTGTATCTCACCTTTTGACCTCAACTGAGATTTAGTACTGGGTCCCGGTTTCGATATCGGTTCTGGCTCAGATTTAGGTTCCGGTTCTGATTTGGGTTCCGGTTCAGATTTAGGTTCTGGTTCGGATTTAGGCTCTGGTTCTGATTTAGGTTCTGGTTCCGACGTCGGCTCTGGTTCCGATTCAGGTTCCGGCTCAGATTTAGGCTCTGGTTGTGATGTCGGTTCTGGTTGTGATATTGGCTCCGGTTCGGATTTAGGCTCTGGCTCTGATGTCGGCTCTGGTTCAGGGGCAGAACCTGAAATCACACATCTATTTTTTCATATGCTTTATACCCTAGAAATTTGCGTTGTTTCCCTATGAATGGTACAATTCTGAAAATCGCAGGTGTGGGTAATGAGGAACCCAACTAGAAAATATAATTTCGTTATTGTGAGCAGACTTATTTCTCGTTATTTTCGACACCCTGTAATTCACTTCATTCCAATTGGAGTAAAGTGACAATCCAAATTGTAGATAAATACTTCGAAAACGATTCATTTAGGGCATTCTAAAATTAACTGAAATACAGGGTGTCCGAGAAAACAGAAGTTTAACAATAAGGAAACATCGATTCTGTACGTACCGCTAACTTCTCTCCTGATTCGACCTGAAATAGATAATATTGCTATGTAATAACTGAAATGTAATGTAATAATATAATAATATATCGAATACCTTTATCAAATTTCGACCTACCTTGCTTCCTACTAACTTGGAATGACACACTAGTTTCCACGACATCGGCATTAGGGAGGGCGCCACTATCGCCTCGAAGTGGCAGATGAAGCGAGGCGGATCTCCTCGAATATAAGGACTTTCGGTATTCAGTCGTGACCGGTTCTGCTGCTGGCTCACTAGTAGGTTCCGGTTCACTGGATGGTTCAGGTTCACTTTTTGGCTCTGATTCGAAATACATATAACAATCTTTTTTTTTCGTTTCATACAACTAGCTAATTTGACGTAAAAGCAAATCATCTATGAATATGAGTAATGTATTCAATCAGTCTCAATTTTATTACAATGAGGAAGTTTCGTGGAAAATAATTTTATTTTGTTCGTTCTTCATTCTAGAATCGATCGATAAATTTTCAAGTTACAATTTCATAAACTCACCTATAGGTTCCGGTTCACTTTTTGGTTTCCTCTCATTTGTTTTCGATTGACTTGTGGGTTCGGGTTCGCTTTCAGGGTCAGGCTCGCTTTTGGGTTCAGGCTCGCTTTTTGGTTCCGGTTCACTTTTTGGTTCAGGCTCGCTTTTGGGTTCAGGATCGCTTTTCGGTTCCGGTTCACTTTTGGGTTCAGGCTCGCTTTTCGGTTCCGGTTCACTTTTTGGTTCAGGTTCACTTTTGGGTTCAGGCTCGCTCTTAGGTTCAGCTTGGCTGGTAGGTTCAGGTTCACCTTTAGTAGAGGCATCGCCTGCCGTGTTATGGGGCCCGATTTGGGGGAAGTTCTTGCAGTTCTTGGAAAGCGACATGGGCCGCCAGCCGAGGGCAGCATAGCTGGTTCCGTTCACCACCATGACTGCCTCCAGTTCCTGGTGCTCCTTCAGAATCCTCCAATATAGACGGAAGGTGTCGCTCAATTTCTTCTCCGTATACAAGTCGAAGTCGATTTCGCTACTTCGTACCGGGGATTCTAAAATAGTATGTTATCATGAAATTTTCTCTTTTATGATAAAGATGATATTCAATTTGAAAAAATCTTTTCGACCCCCCATATTTTCAATCTCTTTAGACTTACCGTTTTTGAGCCATATCGAGAAGATCAGATTTAACGAAAACTTCAAAAATAAAAAAAAAAATTAAAAAATTAAAAAAAATCACAAAAATACTTTGACCGATGAAACAGTGACAAAACTCAACCTACGTAAATTGACTTCTCTAGAATTTTTGAGATATCTCTCCTCTTTTCTGAAAACAGTGCGTTTGAAATTTAACTGTTCCTTGCTAATGGTCAGTAACACGATGTTCATGGAAAGACTGTATGAAAGTATGTATATATAAAAAAAACATCGATTTCTACAGATTTTGTGGACACAACAAGGTGCCACCGACTATAAGCAATGAATTTCCATCATCGATCTTCTCTGTTCTTACAATGAATATTATATTGACATGATCGTTATATTTTCTATATTTATTTTCGAAAACAAGCAGAGAAACCCCAAAAAATCAAGAGCCAATAATTTACGTAGACAAAGTTGTGACAGTGTTTGCGCGAATTTTTTCAATTTCTAAATGTGCTAGGTGTTTGTTCTTGGTGTCATTTTGAAGGTTTCGTTGAATCTGAACTTTTCGATGGGATTTGAAAATCGTAAGACCGGATCAGTTGAAAATACGAGGGTGAAAAGGAAGGCTTTTTCGACACGAAATCGATCAATATGATAGAACGAAGGAGAACGTACTTTTGATGCATCCAGGTCCGAACCAGCCCATCTGGCAGTAGCACTGGTGCCTGGGCGGCGTCGTGGCGCCGACGTCGACGCACTTGCCATGCTCGCCGCAATCGCCGTCTTTGAGGCATTCGTTGCGGAACTGGCACACGTTGCCGTAGTAAAGTTTGTCGCACTTGCATCGCCCCACCAGGTTTTTGCCGTGCCCGCTGCATGTCTCCCGGAAGTTCTTCCCTTTCGACATTTCGAAAATAACGGTCAATGACATGCTCGTCGTCATTCATTTCTCGAATTCAAGTAACCGATTGTTTTTCGAAGACTAATGAGTATGTTTACCTACTTTTTGATAATATTTTTTGTGCTTTTTGCTACTGAAGATAAATTGTATAGCTACTTCATTTGATTTTGATTTCATTTTGTATCTCGTGGTCGATCCCATAAACTAATTAGGGGCGAATTAAGTTTTTATGCACACTTACTTGTTTTAGGTGAGTCTTCGTATAGAAAATTCTCATATAATTATACTTGTGAATTCTAATACATAACCTCTGCTTCGGTTACTTATGGAAGTGTTCGTTTTAGTTGAATCGTTGTCACCATATCGAAAGAATTGATAATAAATATTTGTGCCTTTGGAATCGGTTCTCGTGAGAAGAATATTGCTAGCCCGTTACAAAGCATAGTCATTGAAAGAAGTCATAAAAATTTTCAATGTTATATTTCAATAAAAAAAAAGTGAAATTTTCTGAGCATGATTTCAACAAGTAATAATAATTGGTCCACAATGTGGAAGTAATAAGAGTCTTGGAATCCCCATTGGAAAACAAAAACAATCCCATTCGGGAAAGCGAAATTCATGGAACTTATTTATTGGTGCCTTTTCTTGTTGAATAATGAGATGGTGTTTTTTCATCAAAATAATGATATGAAAAACAAATGATAATCAATAAAACATAAAATTGAAACAAGTATTCATTTCATTCATTGCATTCTAGTGATTTCTTCTAATCAGAAATTAATAGTTTGCTAATGCTTGACTTATACATATTTGCTATGAATAGATTTAATCTCGGATTCAATGGTCTTGAACTTGTTATTTGTACAAACTCCATCGAAGTTGCCCTCGGGCATCAAAACCTACTAGCTCGTGGTATAAAATATACTTGAATGTATGCAGATTGTTGTTGAACTCACTAGTTTTGATATCGATATCAGCACAAGACCAGAACCTGTAGTTGTTGCCCCATTCCAATGCTTGTCGCAGCAATCTCAATGTGCAATTTTCGCAAGTGAACACAGGCGGTAGATGAACTTGGAAAGACTGAGCACTGAAAATAATCATTTTAGGAACACATCAATCAGAAAGGCATAAACTTTCGAGGAACTCACGTGGCATCATTCGAAACGAATTCTGAGCCTTGTATAGAAGGAGTCAAATCTAACAACGGCCTTTCTAGATGGTCCAGTAGATGTATTTTGAAACCTCCCTGGAATGCATTCGTGATTATTCAAGTTCATGAAACTGAGTGAGTTTGCCTTTTATACCTTGTGTGGATATCCTAGATGCCAAGTAACATTGAAGTGGCTGCCTTCTAAAAATGAAGTCCGTATGCTACCTAAAAAAAAAAATAATTCGCGCATAAGATAATAATTCTTAGTACTATTAATATATTGTTATTCATAACACACAATATAACTATACACTACCTATATCTCTTTCAGTTTAAGACGCAATCAATTGTATAATTTTCAGTAGTTGCCTTGTGGCAATTAGTTTCAAGACAGAGCTCAATTATTATTCATTAGGCGTAACTTCAACATATGAAGTAACGGCAAAGGTATATAATATTTGAATTAATTTGTACCGTTAGTTAGGTAGTTAGGTAGATTTTTTCTTTGGCACCCTCCATACAACACAATTATTATCATTTCTTCGTATATCACTAGCAATCAATCTATTCTGTTATACCAATTAGAATGTGAGATGCGATGAATTGTCGCAGTAGCTAGAAACTCTCCATTCTCTCTCTCTCTCTATACAATATTGAATTTTTGCGAAGATTCTCATTTCTAATAACACCTTCAAGTAAACTTTGAACAACAACGTTATCAATGAGCATTTTGTTGCCAACCTCAGTTTAATGTGCATTACTCACATAAACGGAACCTTGACGAATACGTGATTGAAATAATAAAGTAGGTGAGACTCGTATCGATATCATTAAAATCAAAGGCAATATTGCACACAATCTGGTTCGTCTTGTATTTATTCAGTGTACTATTTTTCAACTTTATACATATATGTATATATTTTTATGAATTTTATTCATCGATATAGTTGGTCGAGAGGAGTCATTTTACAGCTTCGAAAAGAAATAAAATTATTGCCACTCGGTGAAATCATCGCCGTTTATTTCACATGGCCTGGATTTCTCCATAAAAATTTATAATTGCCCAGCCATTCATCAAATGAGATGTTTTAAATTCAACTGTTTTGCTTACAACAACAGTTGCCTCATCACAGGTGTCGCTAATGTGAAATGATATGGAATTCAACTGTTATGATAATATGTATGTTCATCACATCATCGTTTGGAAATCGAAAAACAATGAAAGATATTGCATTCAACAAATTTTATGCAATATTCAAAATTGATTCTCAACAAGGAAGAAGTATTATAAGAATAGTATATATTGGTACTATATAATGATATTGATTACCATACACGCCCATCAAAAAGATAGTGTATGTACATATCCATATGTTTGAATACATTTATCAACAATGGCATCAGTGGGATCATTATCACATTTTCGATTTTCAATGAATAAACATATGGCGAGATTGGAAGTGGGTATCACATTCATGAGAAGGCGAGAGAAAATAGAAATTGCCAATTATTGTGTTAGTGTTAGTTATAAAATGAGTATCATTACAAAATTATATTCGGGAGTGTCTTGTTAGCAATAAAATAAAAGTGAAAATATGCCCTGCAAACTCAAAAAATTAAAAGTCTTTATTATCCCAACAAACAGTACTGTTCATAACAGGGATATATGAAATAAATACATATACATAATAAATGCGTGATAATCAATGAAATATGAAATTGAAACAGGAATTAATTTCATTATTAAATTCTAAAAACTTCTTCCAATCAGACTTCTTCCAATCAGAGTGTCCTCGGCATATATATTTTCATACTAATTTTTAATCTTCTTGCCTCAGTTACATTTTTCATTTCATTTGGCAGTACGTTGTATAGAATAATTTCATTGTAAAAAATTGATTGTTTGCCAATATTTGATTAATAGAGATT
Organism: Gastrophysa polygoni; assembly: GCA_963576655.1. NCBI lineage: Eukaryota > Metazoa > Arthropoda > Insecta > Coleoptera > Chrysomelidae > Gastrophysa > Gastrophysa polygoni. Next base: position 29,052,601 of record OY755087.1, on the reverse strand, counting down.
TTTTCTCAATAAATTTAATTGTCGTGTTTCATGAGAATGGATTGTATTAACTTCAATTCGTTCTTGAAAAAATGAATAAAGCAACAAATTTATATAAAAACTACACTGACAAAATCGAATTGAATTATAAAGTAACGATGACACTGTTTATTGGTGTATGTGTATAGTTTTCCGGAGATTTTCTATAGTCCCAGAATAATAATGACCGAACGATCGATTGGCCTTCATGAATCTCACTCATTATTTCATATACAATTCTTCCATCTTGAATCGAAACCATTGTCCATCAACAGGTTGCATAATAAAATGATAGTCCGAGCAATGGAAATTATTGTAAAGAATGCGGTTTGCTATGAATGAAATTCATTTTAAGGTGCGGGTCGTGGCATGGATTTACTACACAAGTTCGATGTTCAGAAGGATGCCTGAAAATATGGGTGAAACACGATAACAGGTTGAACAACTTCGATTCGATAAACACATCGAAATATTCGATAATAATCATAATGCTATCGAGGGTTTTTATTCGACAAAGGATATACAGTTCATTGAAAAGGTGATGAAGACTCAAGTGTTATATCCTATCGTCTTTCTTTTTCACATGAACTTATGAAATTGTTTATTGAAACTAAAGTAGCAGATTTCATAAATATTGGCAATGTTGCGGGTAATTTGTGGGATGTAACATTATTTTTGAATCGATTTTACTCACAAGTGATGCATCTGATTGATACGAAACCGAAGCAATATTTATTTGCGTAAAATCAAAAACGAATCGTCAGAAAATCCTGAATGAAATTTTCACTATACATTGGATATGGAAAATTCAGTTCTTGTGACGCATTGCATCTTTTTTATGACATCAACAAATACCATCTTCACGACCATATTTTACGACCCATTTTCATGCTGATTCTGAAATACCCTGTATAGTGGGATATTCAATATTGAGCCTCCACATCTCTATTAGCGAGACAGAACATGAAAAACCCTTAGGAAATACCTACCTACTACTGTGTAGAATCATGTATTGCGAAAGAGCGATATCCCATATGCGGGATTGAAGCAAACAATATGCGGATATTTTATAGGTGTACCTATTGATAAGTAAGGAATGCTTCGTGAATGTTGAACCAAAGAACGCGTATACATTATTAATACGATTGGTGATTGAATGACGTAACTTTAGAAATTCTACTGCTGCTGATGTCTGAATCTTAATTTCTATTTGCTTTTGACTTGGAACTGGTACAGATATTTGATTTATAATCAGCAAAGTATGTCACTTACTACTTAACACTAATTTCTCTGTAGATAAGCAACAGGTATCGATTAGTATTTACAAAATGTCAATAAGATAATAAACTGCTCAACATCGCAGAGTTATTTTATTTCGATCTATTTCAGCTGAGTTGAACAAGTACATTCTTCATATATCTGCGACAATTTTGTTTGTATATATATATATATATATAATTGAAATTCACATATATGCGTATATATATATATAAGTATGAGTTTTCTTATCCTAATGATTCACGCTAGGCATTCAAGGCCGGTTAGATGTTGTTAGATGGCATTCCACAACAACCACGCATAGTCGATGGCTATGTAATATATTATGACCGATTTCACGAATAAAACTTCAATTTTCATGATATATCATCAGACGAATAAGTACAGAATGGGAAAATTTCAAAATCCAAAATGTTGCCAGTAAATGTAAGAAAACTACGACAGTTTTTGTATTCAATGATATTTTGATAAATACCACTGATAAAAGTGTAGTTCTATCAATCATCTAATGCCGTAAACAATATTTGTAGTGGCAATCTGTTATTGTAAGGTGTATGTCAATCACATGACTACCAGACATAGTAGAAATCCATAGCCAATAAGAAGAAGTGCGCGCCAAGAAAACAACTCAAAATTGTTATCAAATTCATTAAATCTAAAATTAATATCATTAATACTTCGAAAGTAGAAGTATTTTCGAAATAAATATAATTAGTGGTGAACGTGTAGCTTTCGCTATATATATATATATATAAAAACACTACGTAAAATGATATTGGTCGTTGTCTCACAAATTGTTATACATACAACATAATAGTTATACCTACCAACGATATCTATAATGATGTATAGAAACATACCTTTAGGCATTCCGCAGGGAGCTTTCGTCCTGGAGTTGTCGAGAAAGTCCAGATCGTACTTCCTGGCAGGTGGGAAGATCAGGGAGACATGGCCTCGGGTGAAAACGGGCCCTTGGGCGACGAGACACATCACTAGGAGCACCAGCGATCTCGCGAAATCGACCTGCGATCCCATATTGGCGAAGTCAATCAAACTTCCTTCTCGCTTGCATAACTCTCGGACGACGAACGGACATCGACTGAAAGTGGGCACGATCGGTTATGCACTGCTGGCTCTCTTCTCTTCTCTTCTCTCGGCCTCGACTTTCCTCCTGAGGACATAATGAGACGGTGATGTTAACGATGAGAAGGGGCACTCGTCGCCTTCGCGTCACACGGTTATCCTATATGTACCTATAAAATCTGTGGGTTAGTCGAAGTGCGCCACAGTGTATACCTACCGCGAGTATAGTGATGCAGGCTGGGGGTGTTTAAAAGATTAGGAGCAGACATTTTCTTCTTATATATTTTTATGAGCTTTTGGATAGCCAATGTGCAGTGCATTATTTGTCACGGTAAAACTACATTTTACCTTGCAATAAACGGTGCACGCTTCTGTAAAACGCCTTTTTTGTGTCACTTCTTTTGACTCTTTATCACCAGTGCATCCTACTACTAGTGAATATCCATTTCTGTTTGTTAGAGAAAAAAGTTTTCTATATTTCACTTCTTCAACATTCTCCATTATAATTCCTAAAGAGGAACTAAAAAAAAAACAGTGTTCATTATCTTAACGGTCCATTTGTTCAATTTGAAGTCGAAAAAAGCAACTTTGTAGCCAGTTAGTCTCAAAAAATCAACATTTTCTTACATCGATTTGATGTTGAAAAAAATACAAGTTGATACATATTGACCAAGTATCAGCCTGATCGGAAGTACAACCAAAACTTCATTATTTCAACTTTTTATGAGATCCTATAGGTAGGATGGTTAATACACCTTGTCCATTTCACATTTTCTCCCCTTTGCGACATCGATAAACTGGTTAATTTTAAATACAAACGTAAAGATTTTTCATATTGGTATAATATCAAACTTCTACTTCATGTTAATGTGCTGTTAAGAGGAAGATGCAGAAAGTTAAAATTCAATTAAACCACAATTATATTGTTAATTTTTCTGTTTGTTGACTGTGGTTTAAAAATCGTATTATTTTTAAAGTTGTACTGTCCGTTCGAACTGAATTTCAGTTGTTTTCTCAGTTGTTTCTCTTCAGTTGTTTGTACAAAACAGTTCTTGTATATTAGGGACTTAACATATTGTCGAAAAACATTTATCGTCTCATAACTTCAAAACAGAGGCTTCAAGAAATCAGAGGACAAAATATCCTCAGAATGAAAAATTGAATATTGGCCTGTATATCTATGTGGCTGTCCAAAGTTTTTGATTTGGTAGAAACTAGTCGTGAGACGATCGAAAAATATATTTTCATACGGTGCCGTGATGTTTTTGTAGGTTCAGTCATAAAGGTCATAAACCTCCTTATTTATCATATTTTTCTCAGAAATGATTCATTTTATCAATCAGTCCAAGAATCTATGATTTCACGACATCTATACGACGACGACGCTTGATGAGGAGGGAAATATGGAAAATAATACAGAAACTGAATTACAAATTCTTTTTTTGTTTAATTATCATGAAAATAATCATAAATTATCAATACACTGACAGACTGAAATACTTTTTTTAACAAAAAATGAACTAATTGTTTTTTTTTGGCAATATATACACTTTCCTAATTAATATACACTAACACAACACAACAATGAATCCAATATAAAATTATCTTAATGGAATGTTTTGCCAAATATTTACATTTTTTATACTTTCAATCAGTTAAGGAAAAATAAACTTCGTGGCACTGGACTGAAACTAGACTTGCTAAAATAATAATAATCACAGACAGTAATAAATAAACTAACAAAACAATGAACAACACCTTCATGTTGTCCACTTGACAAAAAATTTTGCGCTGGCTGGCAAAATTACACTTTGTCGTATTGCCTCGAAATTCTCAAATACACCCAAATTTTGATTAGTTAGCTAAAAGTTTATATTGCATATGACTGATGCATCTCAAATTTGATTATAATGTTCTTCATAGTAAACCGATCTATCAATCATCAAGCAATTCTCAACATTCAACCGAAATCAGAATGAACGAGTGAGAAAACGGACGCAAGTTTAATGTCATTGGGTGAATGTTGAAATGCGCGCCAACGTCCGAACGTTTCATCGACTGTCATCTGCGTCAGAGGTAGCTATTTCACTTCAATAAAGATAGGGTTCTCAACGTCGGTGAAAAATTCACAAAAGCATTCAATTTTGATAGAATAGGCAAGAAAAGAATTATACAAACTAGATTACAACAATAACAATTATAGTTTTTTCTATGATCTTGCTAAAAGATAGAACTTTTTACATTGTAAACAGTAAAAAAAACTCTATTCTTTGCACTAGTAACTTGTTATTTACACTGTTGATTACAAAGTCAATCTATGATCCATCAGTAACCATAGAAAATTGCTGTAATGTGTGTGACACTAGCAATTGTCATTTAGAAATATGGATATTTCGAAGAAATACGTCAAACTAATTCGATCGTAGAAAAAATATTGTGTGCAACATGAGCGAAAAGTATCCATTACACCAGCATGGTCTCAACTCTCATTGCCTTGACTCTCTCTCTCTCTCTCTCTGACGAGAACTTGTGACGTCATAACAACCGCCATCATTTCATCGTTTAGAACAACCAGAATGTTTTAGAAAATATTCTTTCGTGGACTTGTCTCTCATTTCTTTAGTTCGCTATTTTCGTTTTCAAAAAATCCTTGGAAGTCTTTTTTTTTCTGTTATGCTACCATGTGTATTTCTCGCTTTCAGTGAGTTTAGACCCTACTTTATCGAATAATTTTTGGAATGCGAGTGACAGAACGTCGATCTTAATTTTTCTCATCGAACATTTTTTGTACTCATCGATATACTGTATGTAACAGGAAGCATTTACCTTGTGATATAGAAAAGCGTCGACGGACAAGCCACATCGTGCTTTTCAATTGTCTAATGGTAAAAATATTTACATAAATATTATACAAGTAACAATCTTTGGTTAAAACAAGTAAACGAGACGATTAATGAGCCAACAAAAAAAATCGATAACTACATACAATATTGTTTGTCGTAAAAGAGACAGCAAAACCTCAGACTAAACAGGACGGCCAAAATTATTGGTGATCGGAAAGTAGTCGCGAAAAAGGCATACTGCAGAGTCTTCCCTTATATTTCACTTCCTCGACAATTTCACAAATAGAGATCACTTTTTTATTTGTGAAGTGGGCAAAAGTTAAGCGAACACTCTGCGAGAAAAATTTCAACTTGTCATTTGATTCTTTTCAGAATACGATACTAATGCTGTTCTTTCAAAAAAACAAAACTACTACGTAAAAAATACATAAAATAATACTCAAATGATTTGTCATCGGCGACATGAGATCCAATACAATTCTCAGAAGCTTCCTTATAGCAAGACTTACGACTAAATAATTACAAAATATACACAAACCGCGTACTTGATTCAGTGCGAAAGCTCGAGAATTGCATCAAAACTATTTGCGAAAAATCAGTCTGTTGAAATAATAAATAGATATTATTAGTACACAAAAATCTCATACCCAGGAATATTCGTCAATCACGTTCACTTCCTTTCTTTCGAAACTTTCAAACTGATCTTCATTTTTTTACAAAAAAATCCTCCCATTCGATTTCACAATCAACTTCTCAATGGCATCTTTGAGGCTGCATTTACAACAAATTCTAATTGACATATCTTGCGTTGTTCTATTGTGAGTTTGGAAAATAATTTTCTGAAAATTAAAACGTCATGATGATAAAAGATCTTCACATGAAAATTGAATCATCATGAGCTCAGTGGACAAGTAGTGTACAGTGTGTTTCTTATGCACCATCTCACTTTTGAATCCTAACATAATTTAGAACATACAACACACTGTACATACACGAAAAAGTACGAATATATTTTTTTGAACACCTCTAGACGAGTGAACGAGCGCTTTTGTAACAAATTTGCATTTTTTCTTAACGTTTCGCAGCTTTTAATTTCCACAGAATCGAAGAGGATTGTGGACGAGAGAACTGAAATATCACAGGGTGATGAATGAAAGTGAACAAAATAGCGTCTATTCCAAATGTCTCATGTTCGTAATTTTTTGAATAATGATAAATTCTGAACTCTGTAAATAGATTTTTTTTTAAATAATTTCTTTATCCAACCTGTGCCTCTCGGTATAAAAATATGATTTTTTCTTAAAACCTTTCAATGAGGTATCGCATTAAGGTACACTGAGCTACCTGTCAAGAGATTTATGCAGGAAAAGTAATTCACCACATCATACTGTAATTTTTCTAAATTTATCGGGATATCTCTTTCTTTCTCTCTCTCTTTCTTTCATTCACGAATTTGTGGTTTACATCGATGATTCCAAGAAAAAATCCACAATCTTTTTCGAAACTGTAAATGTTTAACGTGAACGTACGTGCATTTTAATGATCAGTATCCAAGATTGAAAATGAATTTCATTCATTTTCCAACGTGGACTTGTCTGAATTTGACCCGACCAATTCGTGTTGGTATTCGTGTTGATATTTGTCTTCGATCGAGGTGTCAAAAAGAATACAAAATAATATAGTGGCCAATTTAGTCAACATTGTCTTAGAGAGAAATACATGTTTTCATACACTCCTGGACAACTGAAAACTGACAATTCAAAATATGATCTTGAATAAGTTTTTCAATTTTTCCAATCGATTTTGGTAATTTTTTCGTTAATTAGTAAGCTTTTCAAACCTGGTCATTATCTGATAAAAATATCGCAAAATTTCTAATGAATTTTATGCTACATAGGATAAAACCAAAACCGCAACCTATAACCAGTAACTAATTGAGATCGTCAACTGGCACTTCTTGAAGACAACATTTTTCGTTTCCAGAATGATAATGCAATATTTTGATTGTTTGCTATTGTTGTAATATGCATAGCTGTCTTCGAAAATTCATATCCTATTTAGAGGATATTGGAGGAATAAAAAAAATCAGGAAGAGACGAGGTTTCAAAATCGCATAGCATGAAACAAAGAATTGAACTTTTGGTCTTATCTTGTATAATGTATAACATAAGATTCATCAAATTGCGAAGAACTGCGACGCAAGTGAAAAATCTCAAAAATTCAGTTGATTATAGCAATCGTATAAAAAATAATCATTCATACCAATGTCCAATCAATTCTTCAACTAAATATTGAAAGTCAAGCAAAACTATCACACAAATAGTCATTGTCTTCTCTAGGTTGTAGCTGCAAATTTTTTTTAAATCCCGGAAATTGAATGCACTAACTATAATACAATTACAGTACACTATAGCTTCTATTTTTTATTTTTTGGAAATTTCAGTTAGAAAAAAAAAAAACATAAATTGTTATTTCTGGGAATTATTTTTTTGCACTCGCGTCAATGCGCTTCTAGAGGTGCGATATGATAATGAATCATTCAGAAACTCATGCAACTTCATACTTATTGAAAAAAGTTATTCAAGATTGAATTTCGAGGAAAAATAGCCTGTCCAGAATCGGTTTTGAAAGTAAGTGGACCGGACCGGACCGGGTCAGGAGTCGCAGAAGTGAGAGGAAACAGAGATTAGGGGTCGACCCTTGTATCAGCCGAAGCGCTCCTTGACCAGGAACATGAGCTTCTTCTTGCCCTTGTAGGCGATCTTCATGTTCTCGATGAGCTGCGCGAACTGCGCATGTCCGTCGTGTGCCAGGACGAAGGTGTCGCGCGCCTTCGTCAGGAAGTCGATGAAGTCGCCGTAGTGGCGCGGCGAGATGTGCGTCAGCCGGCTGTGCGTCGTGTTGATGTACGCCGCCACCGCCGCCTCCAGCAGCTGCCGCAACGGGGGCCTGAAGGAAATTTAATATTTGAATTTAAAAAAAAATACTCCATTTGAATGTAAATTTACTGTGATTATTCAAAGGCTATTCAAGTAAACAAAGATGATATGAGCGGCTATTACACGTTCGATAACATTAGAGTGCTGTAACATAAATTTTTAATTCACTGCAGAGGAAGAAACATTAGTGGAACGGGTATAAGGTTCAGTGGAGACTCACCTTAACTCGGTTAACAGGCTTGAGTTACTGGGTACATGAATCTAAATGCATCTAAAATCTGGATGGTTGTAAGTGTCTTTTTTCAAGAGAAAAATATTTTCTTACAAAAATTTCTCAAATTTCATAGAGATACATTAAAGAGAATTCCATTTTGTGTTCTGTCACCTAGACACCTAGCTTTCGTATACCAAATTCCATCGATTTGTTTCGAAAAAGAGAAGGAATATTCGATAATCTTCAATATCACGAGTTGTATTTGTTCAGATTATTCCTTCACATCGTGGTACAACATACTGAATTCAATTTTCAACCAGTTATTTTCATGTATTCTGCATTTCATTTCGCCGCTCAAGATCGGTACGTTATGCAACTTGTATGCAACCAACAATACCTAGCGGAATGCACCTTTACTGACCGAATGACAGTTCATGTTATGTCACTGTTTGTGGTTAGGTTATGTCCATGATGTTATTCTCTCAGATATCTAAAAGTGATTCTACGCATGCTACGATTATCCAGAATTTGTAAAGAATTCTGAAGTTGATAGACATTAATAGTGCGTGGTTATCACGTTACTAAATTTCATCAGGAAAATGGCAGTTTGGTAAGAAATTTTTTAATCAAACTGCCCAACCAATCAGGAGTCTAAATACAAAATCGGAAATATAATATTTTCGATTATCAACACAATTATTTTAACCAATCCAAAAAAGTGTATCCAATTCGAAAAAGCAGAGTTGATTCTTAATATGATTCTTGACGTTATTCTAGTGCACCCGATACTCATAAAAGGGGTTTGATAATTTGACATTTCAGATTTCTATTCAACATAGATTGTACCTGTCATCTTGAATTGAACAAAACATATTTACATATTGATGAATCGTCAGGAATGTGTCAATTTATTGGTTCGGGAATCGGTTATGTAGTTGTTCCACTTTCCATCCGACATTATATTTTCACTCACTCACCGATCGTAAGAGAGCGGTTTGACGCCGCCGTTGTTGGCGGTGCAGCTGCGGCTGCGATGCTGGTGCACGTGCTTGCCGGAGTCGAGGGAGGGCGGCGGCGGCGGCGGCGGCGGGGGCGCCGGATGGGGGCACGAGATGCCGGGGGCGGTCATGCTGCAGCGGCGCAGGATGTCGGAGAGGACGGTGGCGCATTGCACGTTCTTCACCAGCAGCGGGATGACGTTCGACAGCTCCGACTTGCCCAGCGAGTGGCTGAGCGCGCACGCCCAGTGGATGTCGTTGATCGCCGGGTGGGTGTCCTGTGTGCGAACGCGAAACACGTTTATTATCGACCTTTATTGCCGACGGCTTTTATCAATATCATTCCTTGATGCTCTTGGCGATCGGCGATTCCTCACAGTCACCCTACATCTAATACCAATATATGGCGCATCGCCTATGATGATTATAAAATGAAAACGTTACTAAATGAGACGTACATTTACTCATCGAGAGAATGGCTACTGAAGGATTGAAAGTGCTGGGTCAAAGATAGTTCGACTTCAGAAAAACACTTACAACGTTTTCCACTTGGATAAATTTATGTACTCAGTGTATATCTATCATTTGTTGAATACTTCGATCATTGAACAGACTAGATAAGTAATCTACAGCCCTGGCAATACAGTTTGTTTGAAAGCAACATCTACAGTATCTATCTTTGTCTAAACAAGGATAGCAGGAGCTGATTCTCCCAGCACCAGTGCCGTGTTGCCAGAGGGGTTGAATTTATTATTGATTCGTGATGAAACCAAACTGAAAATCCGTAACAATTTCAGTAGTAATTTTCAGCATTTCTTGGTGGGAAAATGAACAATGACAAGACACTGTCGCAGCTGACCTATGAGTATAATCAATATAATCTAATCAATTAAATTTAAATTCATTTCTATCCATTCCATTTGGAAAAATGCTTCAAAATCTCGAATGATACGACAATGGTAACTCACCTATGAAATGACGTGTTTTGATCGCCGGTTCAACATTGTCTTTAACACACCTCACAACGTCTCACCATTATATCAAATCACCAAAACAGGAAATAAACTGAGTTTCTGATGAATTCTGAGTACACAAAACTGAACACAAGTTGAATAATATCGATGAATCGAAACGTGAATAATGACAGATACCAAACAAAGCAATAATCGCCGTCGACTGTCAATATCAGATTGCGGTGTTGCAACGTTGAGCGAAAAGTATTCATGATACCCATGCTGGTCCTCGAGCCCCCAAGAAAGTAAAATTGCTGAGTCTCAGAATAATGTAGCAATCTTCTATTAATCAGAACTGATTCATAATCGTCATGACTCAAATTTATTATTATATTTGTGCATTGAACTACATGAATTCATAAAGGACTTTAAACATTATGGACTATTCATCACTTTTTGATGATTGGATATGACAACACTGGCGACGATTGGGTACTAATATTATGATAATTCTGGGAATTCATGTTAGCTTCAGAATATTTGTTTTGTGATCCTTCTAGTGGGTTTGTTGTTCGGAGGTTGAATACATGTGTGAAATAGAAACAAACACGTGTTGAGGGCGGAAAAAATTCACACCAGTTGGACGAGTGCGTTTTCCACTAAAATTTCTCTTTTCATTTGTCAAATCCAATATATCTTTCTCAAAATTTGATAAATTTCAAGGAATGTGATTGCCTTAATTGGTAGTGACTAGAAAACCTATGATGGTACCATCGATCTAGGTAGGAAACAATGGTGAATCTACTCTGCCCAATTGCCGTCTAATTTATTCCGCCAAAACTATAACTAACAGCCACCTTGGAAACAAAATTCTATTCATTATAGTGGAAAATCACTCGTATGTGTCGTATGCTCGATCTTATAATAATATAAAAAAAAATGAAAATGTCAGCTCGACGGAAACACTGACCTGATTGTAGTCGAGATGGATGTTCTTCATGGCGAGCATGGCCAACTTGTAGGCCCTGGTGGGGTATCCGCGGTGCTCCATATACCGGGCGATGGTGAACAGCTGCGATGACGTCATGATGTGGGCGGCGGCGTCGACGACGATCTGGTAGGCCGTCTCGAAGGCCAACGCCTCGTTCTCGCACAGGGTCAACGCGTTCAAGGCACAATTCGGCGGATCCTACAACCGAAATTATCTATCATAGTCCAAGGAACTTTCGATGAACAATGGGGGTGTGCACACCTATCGAATTTCCAGCTGAAACCATGATGTAACGGCATCATTCGTTATGAAATTTTGAGATGAACCAATGAGGATTGCTTATATGGACGCTACCAAACTGTCCGAAAAAAAAAATACACGAATCCGAAATTATAGATGAATAGAGAAAACTGTAGCAGAAGCAGTTCCATTAATACAATTAGAAATTTCACAATGATACAAACTTGTTCGCAACACTGCAAAGTCACAGATATTGTTGTAGATATAATATATTAGCTGTCAGCACGGTTATTTTGCCATTAATTTTATAATACATCAACATACGTTCAAGCTGTAACGATATAGAATGAAGAAAAAATGGAATTTGTCAATATGAATCAGTAACTAACCTCGAAATGGTCCTTGCCTTCTTTGAGAGTAATAATCAATGTTCATTGCTCAGAACCATTTTTTTTGTTCATTCGTTATTTATTAGAACAGATTAAAATGTCTTATTTTAATGTTCACTAATATTAGTAGATGAATTTTCTTCTTCTGATGTTCATTTCAATATCAACGCTTCCAGCCAGTCGAGTTCATATAAGAGAATTGTTATCTTTGTCAGAAACCATCAGTATGACATACAAATACAGTCGATACGTCGTGATAAATGTGGAATTTTCGCAATATGTTTGATTGGTTACTGTAGTCTAGCAGTTCATCTATGTTTTAGGGTGACAGCCGAATAGCACGATTTTTTTTTGTTTAAAAAACGTAGGAAGTACTTGGAGAGAAAACCGGTTTATGCCAGAGAGATAGTTTGGGTAAGTTCTATCGAACGATGAAATGGAATTTGTTCTGCTAAACATGTTCATGATGTGGCAGGTTGGGTTGTAAATCAGGACAATCATCGGTTTGGTTAATTTCTCTTTTCGATGTTCTTTTTTTGTTGCATTTTTCTGTGCATTCCATGAGCTCATTTATCATTATCATTATCGATGAAAGCAGTGAGTACACTGACCTTGGTGGCGCACTGCAGGGCCAGCGTCCTGGCGCAGCCCGAGAGCTCCTCCTGCTGGCCAAAGCTGAGGCTCAGCCGGACGATGGTGGCGTGCGACATGACGGTGGTGGCCACCGGGCCGGTGGCCTCCGTCGCCGTGAAGAACTGGTACCAGTTCTGCATGATGGAGAGCAGCGCGTCGACGCCCACCTCGGTGGCGCACGTCACCAGCCAGCGCACCATCTCGCGCCGCCGCCAGTTATTCAACGACGACAGCGTCATGCGCATCACCTGAGGTTATGAAAAAAAAAGTTACACATTACATTACATTGAACGGATATATAGGGTTTGCAGAGGAGTTCTTTCTCACTCTCTCTCTCTCTCTCACCTGCAAGCCCAGCTCGAAGGCGACGCTGAGCAAGGTCGGATGCCTGGGTCCGTTCTCGGGCGTGGCGAACCGGAAGGCGTCCTGCGCCAGCTTGAAGAGATGCGACGAGCTGTGGATGTGCCGCTGCGAGGACTCGAGCACGGTGCGCAGGCGCAGCGCCTCGCCCTTCGCGGCGCTCAGCATGGTCGAGCTCAGCGCGCCTTGCTGCGTCTCGATGTGGCCCAGAGTGAACCAGCGCGGCGAGCGGGCGAACGAGCCGCCGCCGCCGCCGCCGCCACCGCCGCCCGAGGGGTCGTCCGAGTCCTCGTGCTCTTCCAGCAACGGCAGCCGCATCGCGCGCAGCCCCACCTGACAGATTCGAACGTCAAGTGTGTGGTATCGAAATGTTTTTTTTTCAGTATCTTTCGTTAAATTAAATCAGAATATCAATGAATTTCGGTGTATGCTTTTGTATGAGTACTTAGTATGAGTTTAATGCTACCATAAGTTGCAACATTGCCTGCTGGGGATTAGCACTAGCAGGATGGTTTTCCAGATTTGAAACAAATCAGCGGAATAGCATACAAATGATAGAAACAAAGTGATTTGATTTGATTTACCTCGTAGGCCAAGTCCGGGTAGTAGTTGAGAAGGGAGAGGAAGAGGAACCTGGCGAAGGTGTGCATGGGGATGCTCTCGGGGTGGATGCCGAGGCCGAGACCGCTGGTGGGGCCGCCCTCCAGCAGGACGACGGCCTGCCGCCGCAGCACCGCCACCAGACCCTGGTCCAGCTCGATTTCTTGCAGCTTCGCGATCAGCCGGTCCTCCTGCTTGCACGCCTTCTCCTATCACACGAGAAACAACAATCAAAAAAACTACTAAAATCATAAGTTGAACATATTATACCTATAAGTATATGGAAATTCGACATACATACACAATCTAATAGCAAAAACATACGATACAATAATATTGCCTGATGTTCCGATGATATATCTGTAGAACTTGGAATTCACTTCTTGAAACTGAATAAAATAAATTTAAGATCAATTAACGGAAATGTCTCTGTCTGACCACTGTCACTGCTTAGTGTTGTTTCTAGTGTTGAGTGTCAAAGAAAAACACTACGAACTTTACGAAAAGGAACATTTATTCATTGTGTTGAAAACGGGAACAAATTCGTTCCCGAAACGTCCACTACATTAGGATAAGTAGAAATTTTGATATTTATCTTCCAAACATCTTCTTTTAATAACAAGGTGTCACTGACAAATAGATAATTTATCTCTTTCAGTTATGTGAAGGTCGAATGAAATCATCATTATATTATTATTGATGTCGTTACCTGTGCATAAAGGCCGACCGGCATGATCCTCTGCTGGCCGAGGCCGATGAGGGCGACCTCGAAGGCGAGCGTGAGGTACGTTTCCGAGCGATCGCGCGACCCCACCACCGGCACGTGCTGGTACCTCGGCCTGATGTTGTTGTGCTGCTCCTCCATACCCACCAAATCTGCCAAAAAAAATATAGAAACTGAAGAATCGAATGATGAACATCTGTTTTATACACAGGGTCTGTACTAGTACTGTATCGTTTTTGGTGTCATTGATATTGAAAAAAAAAACGTTCTGGCAGAATGGAAACTGCTGCCTGCCAATACTAAACTGCTTTCCCCTCCGAGACTGTCTCTTTTCCTAAATTGGATAATGGAAATTCGAAAATAGAGAGGGAAAAGTGAATCAACTCCACTGTTAATACGTAACTGTGAAATTATGACTAAAAAAAATATTCTTCAAACTAAACTTTGAATGGGGTTGTGAACTTTTCATCAAATGTCTGGTTATTCTGGAAGAAATGGTCCCGTTGCTGAGATTTTTCCACCAACTCCAGAGGCGTACTTATTTCAGGGACAATTTGAACTTGAAGAAGTGCAACTTTTGTAATTTTTTATTCATTTTATGATCTTACCTAGATAGCTGGGCGTCCTGGGCCGGTCGTGGTCGGGCACGACGGAGGCGTCGGCGAGAGTGTCGAAGAGACAGCCGACGGGGTCGAGCGGATGGCCCACCCATCCGTCCGTGTTCGCTCGTTCGGCGGTGCCGCCGCCGCCGCCGCCACCGCCGCCCCCGCAGGAGCTCACGCGGCACTGGCCTTGGCACCGCGACGTGCACGCCGTCGAATTCATAGAGGAGGACTGCGTATAACAAGAATTGATTTATGTTAGCTGATGGATTCCAGATGGAATATCATATTTACGAACACATTTCATACATGCTTTCGAGAACCAATCAGAATCATTCATTTTCCCGTAGAACAGTCAGGGTAGTGCAATTGATCGAATAATATTCGATCAATTGACCAGTCATTTCAAGGTCAAATGACCGATCGATTGACTATCTCGAAGATATGATAATAGTTTTCTCTATTTTGGCAAACAAAAATAATGAAACAATCCGCCGCGCCAAATCGAGTAACAAAATTCCATAGAACAAAAAAGAGAAAATCGTGTGAAACATTCCTTACATAAGACCATAAGACCAATTCTGGTATTTCTGAATTTGTAAGTGTTTCAGAATGAATCAAAAGTTAATAAATCCTGTTCCTCCGAGTTGAGTATAAATAACATCGGTAGATCGAAAATCCTAAAAGAAAAATCGTTCCAGTCACCTTGCTGGTGCTGCCGGTGCCGCTGGTGCTGGGCTTGTGGTGCTGGCCCTCGTGCCAGTCGCGCTGCGCCCGCAGCTGCTGCTGCTTCATCGTTCTGACGACGGAGACGGCGAGTCGCAGCGCCGCCTCGACGTGCCCGTGCGACCGTAGCGAGTCCACGCGGGCGGCGCACAAAGGAATCGGCTCTGCAAACAAAAAGAAATAATCAAAATTCACCATCGTTTCTTACACTTGTCGAAATTGATATGCAACCAAACATTCTATAGTGGCTGAATATTTCTCATTCCTCTCTGATTCAGTTGACTAAAAATTTGTGCACCACGAATATTACTTCACTTCATCATTGATACACGAAAAATAAAAGTTTATAATAATGATTGATAATGATAAGGTCTTCAAATTACAAAATCAAAAAACAACATAAAAATTACAATGTCAATGTCCTACGTTCAGGTACTCCCCCTAGGAAAAGTCCTGCTCTACCACCTAACCTGTGAAAAATTTCGAATAGGTAACTTCTCCAAAATCTCCTCGAATACAATAAATAGATAGAATTTACTCGATTATGAATACATATAATAAAGAAAATGAAAGATATCAATATAAATTCTCACATAATCATAATGAGCGTTCAAAATGAGTGAGTAGAGTGAAACTTGGAATAAATTATATTGAGAATGATGGCAGTAAGATAGACAGAACAAAAGAATGAGTAAAAAGAGTAGACAGAAAAGGGATGAAATGCACGAGATTATAGAATCATGAGATGGTATCCATCAGGAGGTAATTAGTTGGTTCAGTATGTTTCATTGACATGCGAAATGCAAGTCTATGTTTGATCAAACATTGGTAGATTATTGTAGATTTTGGCTTTGCTCAAAAAGTGTAATTTCATGAGTTGGTACTGTAATATTATTTTTTGATCGATTTATCTAGGATTACCTTGGATATGACTTTCAACACTTACCGTGCCACAAGGGCTGTCCTTGCGAATTGAAGCTGGTGGAAGTGTCAGGAACATGAGAACAATAAGTGTCACTGGACAGGATATTCTTGAGGTGCATGTTATCCCAAGACATGCTGACCGCATCTAGAGCCCTGAAACCATAAAGAAGAGCATGTGACACACTGTGTGTGTGGAGGAAATTCGACCATGAACGAGTGAAAACCGACCTGTGGAAGATGGTCCTGGGCAGGGCGGGCGCCTTGGCCGCCTTCGCGTCGGCGTGGCCGTTGGCGAGGCGGCGGCGCTTGTGCTGGCGGCGCGCGTACTCTTCGCGCTCCTCCTCGTCGCCGTCGCCGTCGCTGTCGGACGAGTCGTAGGCGGCGCGGTTGCGGTCGCGCTCGCGCTCCCTGTCCCTGTCGCGGTCGCGGCGGTCGCGCCGGTCGCGCTCTCGGTCCCAGTACCGGTCCGACCGCGGCCGGTCGTCGTACCGGTCGCGCGACCGCTCTCTGCTCGAGTACTACCGAAGAGACAACCACAACATTAGTGATTGATTTCATCATTTTTCCAACTGACTTTTTTTTTTTTTTTCATCTCTATTATACAAATAATGACATTTTTATTTTCCAATTTTTGACATATTTGATAATTGGAAATTGCATGGGATTTGTCAATACAGGTGAGTAAAATAGAACAAAAGTGAATATACAAATAACTTGATATTGAATAGCTGAATCTGAGAAACAAAAAAAGAAAGTAGACAACATTGTAAATTTATAAATATTCCTATACAGAATAGCAAAATTTTGTCACTAGAAATTATTTGATTTTTTTTCAAAAACTATAGCTACCGTTTCAAATTTGGAAAGGAAGTGTATAGATAGATAGATAGATAGATAGATAGATAGATAGATAGATAGATAGATAGATAGATAGATAGATTATTTATTCCAGTAAGACCATTTTTACATGGTATTGGAAAAGTCATAATGTAGGTATAAACACATATAAACATAAACAAATAATGTAAGTATACAAAAAATTCAATAAGATGAACTGTAGACTGACTGGAGCCTGACTAACTAAAATTATAAAACTCTTGGATACTATGAAAACTTTTCCTAAAAACATTCGAATCATTTTCTTCTCTAATAGGTCGTGGCAGTTTATTAAAAAACTGTATCCAGTATATATCCTGTATATACTGTATACCAGAATATGATGGGCATTTTTCATAGAATGACGTTCTATGATTTGGGATGCTCAACAGATTACCATGCCTGCCTGCTTTGATAGCTATCTGGTTATAAGAATTCCTAGAAAAACTGTTGAATTTTCGCTTGAGATATATTATACACTTGGATGGTAATATCAGTATTTTATATTCTTTGGAATATGGTTTACATGAGGTTCTTCTATGCAGTCCAAATATAAGTCTTATAGACTTTTTTTGTAAGATGAATAACCTGTGACACGAAGATGAGTTTCCCCAAAATAATGATATTATATATCATGTGTGAATATATGAGAGCGTAATATACATTCAAAAGTTGTTTCTGTTTTAATGATCCTCTGAGTTGAAACATCGCGTAATATCCACTGGTAACCTTTTTGCTAATATAATTGATATTACTTTTGAACGATAGTGAACACAACCAGAAATGTTCCAAGAAATTTTGTTGTTTCTGATAATGTTATATTTAGATTTTCAGTCATTACTTCGATTGGGTTTTCGGAGTTATTTGTAATTGAATTGAATTTCATGAGGACAGTTTTTTTGGAGTTGAGTATCAAACGGTTTTTTCATACATATATATATGTATTTAATATATTTGTCTTCCAGAACATTTTTTTCAGTTCCATCTATACACCAGGTGTTAGAGAATGATATTTACGCCTAGCAGCAGGAGTGTTGTATTCGAGAATCGGAAACTTGGTGTTTGTCAGTCGAAAGAGTTAACGTTATAAGCGATGATACTTTATGTTTCTAAGAAATTCTCGTCGAAAATAAAACCCCGTCCTCTCCTCACCGAGTCCCTGCCGCCGGCCTGCCTGAGCCGGAAGTCCGGGTCCTCGGGCGGACACACCTCGACGGCCGTCCACTGGTCGAGCAGCCGACGCCAGTGCGCCTTGTCGGCGGCGGCGGCGCAGTCGGGGTTCAGCACGACGCACACCCACAGACTGCCGAGCTGGTCCCACAGCTGGCGGCACTTGTCCGTCATGGGCGTGCCCTGGTTGCGCCACATCTGCAGTCGCGGGTCCTGCAGGAACTGCTCCGTGATCAGGGTGAGCATGCGCGCGCCGTTCGAGTCTTGCGCGCGCAGCATCTCGCGCACCTACCGAACATACACATTCATTTTGCACGACGGTTTACATTACCACAAAATACGACGAAACAATTACATGAAAGACAAATAACGCAGAACTTGCAAAAATTCAAATTATTCAAATAATTATGGATAACATTCACCAGTTGAAAGAATCTTGAGCTTATGAGAGATTAATGAAAAAAAAATTGACATTTTCCATCGAATTATTTGTTAAATCTGTTACTGAAATATATTTTAACAAAATAATATCAAGATTAAAATATTTACCATGAATAAACTCTATTTCTTTTGTAATGGGGTTCCGCTTTTATGAATTTAGTAGCCAGTTGCAAAAAGAAAAATGCACATCGACCTACGAATAAATATTATAAATAATCGTGGACAACTGAATCTAAATTCGTCTACTAGAACACAAGTTATAAGCAAACAAACACACACTAGGACAGAAAGATGTTGCATCTAATAAATGAATAATCAGATACAGAAAACAAGAAAATAATTCCAGATTGGTGGTAGGAAAATCAGTGGCCCATCAGTGTATGGAAGTGCAATAACCCTCTTAAGATAAAAAATAAATAGAAACGTTTTAAATAAAAGAGAGACGACATAAAGTTTAAGAATACCCTATCGAAATTCAACTTGCAAAATTGCAATTCATGGGAAAAGAAAAGATAGGGCTAGATGCACAATTTTACGCTAAATTCGATGGTAAACAAAGATATAGGGTATCATATTGAGAAAAGTAAATTTCATGTTATCTTGCTCAGGCTGACCACCCATTATATCTGCAAATATTTTAGAAATGTGCATCGGCGTGAATACAAAAAAAAAATTAATTAAAAAAACATTTCTCTGTATGTTTCATCCACACGCTAATGGGCCATCCTGTATGATGAAAATATCGGAGAGCCCAGTACGGATCCCTGTGGACCTCCTCCTGGTCCGTCGGACTAACCTTGGAGAAGAGCGAGTTGAGCTGCTTGTTGGCGTTGTAGTAGGCGCCTTGGGAAAGATAGCCCTTGACCTGCTCGCACACCTGCTCCTCGTCGAGGTGCCACGTGTGGTCGTCGTCGGCGGAGGCGCCGGCCGTCGGGTCCGGCGCCCCCGGGATCTGGTTGATCTCCGACCGCTGCTGCAGGATCTCGTCGGCCAACTTCTGAGCAGTCGGCAGCACCTGTCGAGGAACGACGATGTCAATTGTCATTATTGTCAATCGATGCAACAAGTACGCAGGTGAATAAGTTGCTTTGTTCATTTTGTCAAACATCCATATTGAGTGCAATCCATGGACATGAAACACGACAATTAAATCTATCGATAGCAAATACTTGTAAATCCAATAATGGTTTTCAACACTGATGAAATATCAGAAATTTCAAAATGGCTCCTACAAATATCAACAGGTCTTTACCGTTACCAGTGTCAAGACATCAAAATTGCTCTCTCCCAAATGGATATGAAAGATGCATCACTGCGTAGAAGAAATTAAATCCCATTATTTCCTAATGTGGTTGATGTGTACACAAGTGAGTCTAGTAAATCAACTGAAAATACTATGATTCACGCAATATATCTGAATGTTGGCTGACAGTTCAGTAATACCAATGCCAAGAAAATAAAATCATCGTTCTGTAATGGACGATGATAATATATCGATATCAATTTGGGTGTCATTATAGACACGAAATAGAAAACAAAAATGCGGGAATTCTTACCTCTGTGTGGTGCTCCGATATGAGGTATTGCACAAACTTTTGCAGTTGTTGTCGATCCATCTGCAGGAGGGTTTCTGCAAAGATACAACACAGTTTCAGGAAAGGTAAAACAAAACACTTTATGAAACTTACTCAATTTTTGGTGGTGCATTGAAATAGGTAAAACCGTTTGTCATGGTTATAGACTCTTTTTTTCAAAAAGCTTCTTGCGCCTTTCCATTCAATAATAGCAAACACTCATTGGGAGGTTTGTGAATCAATGGATGGTTTAAATAAAGTTCGATTGATTAATCTGATGAAAATATATAATTTAACTATAAAATTTACAATTATTTTTTTCAATTTTTACCTACCATAATCTTGTCAAATTGAAACCAGCCAGCTGTCAAAATCAATAAATTACATCAAACATGACGAATAAAACTTATAGATCAACAGAAAAAGACTATTGAACAAATTATCACAAATCGTAACTAACCAGCTATGATTATTAATAAAAAATTTCATACATGATGAATAAAAAATTCATATATGAGACTTCACTTGATTCAACTTTAAAATTCCCTTTTTTTTTCTGAGAAGATTCATCAGATTAGTAGACTCAAACTATGAAAAAATGATCAATGTAAAACTAGCCAACTGGTTGAAATTAATAACTATATACACGACGAACGAAGCTCAGAGCTACACATCACTTGACATGAAGAGGCATCAGCCCCAACCCCTTGCGCGTCCCACCCTTCTTGGCGCCGCCGCCTCCACCCTTCTTTCCTTTCCAACCGGTCTTTTTCTTCGGCGACCCCCACTTCTTCCACGTCCTTTTAGCCTTCTTGGGCGTCCGTTTATACCCGCCACTGGTCGATTTCCGCTTCGTACCCGTTCCACTACTCGTAGACGCAGCCCAATAATCGTCTTCGGGATCCGAAATAGGCGTCGCCACCGTCTCCAAATCGTCCACCAAGTCTCTGAACTTGATCGTGATCGCGAGGAAAAACTCGCCGAATTTTTTGTAATTCGCAGAAGTGACGTGTTGGATATTGAGAAACTCCTCCTTCGTCTTGGGCAACACCTCGGACATACTTTTGATAGCTGATAAGTTCATAATAGATGATAAAGTGACGTTTTTCTCCAAAGCCAGTCGCCTGCATTCCTCCAACAACTCCTCGTGGCATTGCACCTTCAAATTCGACACTTTAACCTTGTTGTACTTGGCTAAAACAGTCTTTTTAGGCACTACGCCGGCCACCGGCTTCTTCGCCGCAACTTCTTCTTTGTCATCGACCTTCGCGATTATGGGAGCAGGTTTAGTGCTGCTCACCGGGATGGCGATTTTCAAATTGGGCACCTGCAAATCGCCGAATTTCGGACCCGGTTTGATGTACACGATGGGAAACTGTCCCGTTTTGACGACGTGCTCCTGGAGGATGGTCTTCAGCATGAGGTCCTTGAGGATGCGGTGCAGGTCGATCTTGTTCATGGCTGCGCCGGCGCCGAAAAGTGCGTGCTTCAATCAAGGAACGATGGAATTTTTTAGTTGACGAGCATGGAAATGCCAAAAAAAATTTCAAATAATCAACTATGAACAAAGGAATATTGTCGCGAAAGCACTCTCCAAATTATATTCTATAAACATATTATTACCAACTCATGTGTTTAACATTAACAAGAACAATTTATTTTGTAACTACAGGCTGTCCTCGTTTGTGATCAAACATTTTTATTTAATAACGGTTGGTTGTTTTCATGTGAGTACTTTTATGTTATAAACATTCGTCAACGCAATGTCGAAATTTGTATATTCAACATTCAATGAATTTCTATTTGCTCTATTTCTTTCGAAAGAATCTTTAAAATGTGTTCGAGCCCTCAGAAATCTCAACTATCATCAATATAAAAGTCACATTTGTGACAATATGGTAACAAGAGTGAGAATGACCGGATCAAATGAAAAATAATTACACGAAAACATTCAACTAAAACATATCATTATAAAATTCACTCGAAATAATGTTGATGAGAATTTGTATTGGACGATTTCGAAACCCGAGGAATCTGCTGTCAGTAATACAAAACAAAGTAATACAATAGCAAATGAAACAAATCAGGATGACAAACTCTGGAAAACTTCAAAACATGATGTGCTAGTGGATTTGAAAACAAAATAACCCAACTGGATTAGATTGAAAAGTTCTGAGGAAATAATTCATTGTAATGACTCTGACTTTTCATGGGTAAATGCAAAAGGGAGTGTTTGGGTTTTTTTTTGCAAAATTATTGTTGAATCAATGCGAAAGGGTATAGAAGACAGTACAATAACGATCGCCACTTTTAACTAGAATGAATAGAATTGAAGTTCTGCAACTTTGCGCATGTGAAAACACTCACTTTATCATGTCCTCTGTCGAGAATCTTGCGCTGCTTGGAACCCTTGTAGACATCAGCGACATGCAACATCGTAATATGGCCTCGCAGCTCACGCACCAGCCTGCCCAAATCTTTAGCCACATGGGTGACATCGGCACTACTATGATTATCGATATTTTCGCAATTATCGCATGTGGTGGCTTTCTTCTCGATGCATAAACGTCTATTGAAATTCTCCCCCAAGTGGATTAATTGGAGATACCGTCTGCAATCGACCACGTTCTCGGCGTACGACACCATTTGATTGAGATTATCGAAGTGGCCGTCCAACGAATTTTTTCTGTCCATTTGCAGGAGTTTCTGCATCCGCTGCACATCGGAATAATTGTAGAAAAGGTACGAGTAAGACAGCTCGCCGTCTCTGCCTGCCCTACCCGATTCCTGGTAGAAAGCCTCCACCGATTTCGGTATGGAGTTGTGGATAACGAAACGAACGTCCGGCTTGTCGATACCCATACCGAAAGCGATAGTCGCTACGATCACGTAGAATCTGTCTTGCATCCACTCTCGCTGCACGGCCTCGCGAATTTTATCGCTCATGCCGGCATGGTAGGGCCTCGTCTTGATACCCTGGCCGTTCAGGGTGTCGGCCAACGTTTCGCAATCGTTTCTCGCCAAACAGTAAATGATTCCGGATTTTTTGACGAACTTTTGCTTGATCAACCGGGAGATGTCTTCCGAGGCGAATCTACCTTTTTTCGGCAACACTTGGTACTTTATGTTCGGTCTGTTGAAGCTCATGATGAACCTTGAAGGGAATCGAAAATATAATGTCATATTTTGTCATCGATTCCGAAAGATTTGATTAGAAAAAAACTGTTTCAAACTGAATAATTTCATTATATATATATATATGAGAAGATTTCAATCTAAAAAAAATTGCAAAAGAGGAAAGCTGTCATTGCAGCGGAAAGGGGTGCATTTAATAGAAAAGTATCATTATGGATGATCAAGAAATAGAACTCAAATATACAAATAGGGTGAAAATACTATGTGAAAAAATTGAATTGACAAGAGAAGCAAAAGTCCAAGTATATAATATCATTGTTATATAAACAATATTAAATGCCAGTAAGTGTTGGATATTGAAAAACACTGAAATAAATACAGAGTTGATGAAAATCAGTTGGAACAACAAAATGAGACAGCATTAAGTGAACAATAAGAAAAATAAATCAATAATAATCAAAATAACCAATAGACATTATAAAATGGAAAAGGAAAACTAAATGAAAATGGATACAGCAAATACAAGTGGAAACCATAGATGAAAATAGATGATACAAAATCAGCATAGATCCAAAGCCCAAGAGACTAAATGAAAGTAGAGAAAGAAAAAATACACAATATGTTGAATGTAAACTCAGCGGAATAAAATTGATGAATTTTGATTCTCTTTGTATTCTCAGAGTTCCAATTAATATATATTAATAGCTGTGAACTTGAACAAGTAATGAAAGAAAAATGAATAGAGGAGCAAAAATCCAAATCCTGATGAAAAGCCTATTTCCAAACACCCATCAAACTTGTATCATTTACCTTTTAACAGATTTGAGTTTCAATATATTGATCACATCATTCTCCACTTCTTTCGTAGCAGTGGCAGTCAAACACATAATCGGAACATTGGGGAAATCTCTCCTCAGTATTCCGAGTTCTTTATAATCAGGCCTGAAATCATGTCCCCACTGTGACAGACAGTGTGCTTCATCTATAATGAATCTTGCCAACTTGCCTCGTTGATAGAGTGACACCAACAACTCCATAATGCTTCTGGAAGCCACAATCTTCTCTGGAGTCAGGTATAATAGTTTGATTAGAGGTTCTCGACAGTGTAACTTGGACATGATAACATCAATCTGTTCTCTCGATACATCCGAACACATATGATTTGCAGGAATGTCCAATGCATTCAGTTTGTCCACTTGATCACTTATCAGAGCCCTAAGAGGAGATATCACTATTGTCACTCCCTCACTCAGTATAGCAGGTAACTGGTAACACAAGCTCTTACCACCTCCTGTTGGCATGAGCACAAAACAATCATGTCCTGATAAACTGGCATTGATTATCTCTTGTTGCTGAGGTCTAAAGTTCCTCAAACCGAATTTTTGATGCAGAACTTCATCCATGGTATCAGAAAAGTGATACCGTTTTTTGAATTCACTGGAATCATCCTGACGGTTCTGGAAACAGTTTGCAGGTGTGAAACTTTTGGAATCCACAGAGATTTCTTCGCTCCAGTTCACATCAGCCAATTCATCAGAGTAAGTTTCTGTTTTTTCTGGTACCTTAATCTGCTCATCCCAGTTGATTTCACTCAAATTGTATTCATCCACTAGAGATTTTTCTGCAGAGGATGCATTTGCTGTTGTTGAGCCACCAGTACCAAACAACCTTTCGAATGTTTCATCATCCATAAAGTCATCCTCAGTTGCATTCAAACTCTGGCTCACAAAAGGAACGTCATCATCCAGAACTATCTTCGAAATAGAGTCTTCAGGTTTTGAAGGAGAATCTGTAGATTCCTCAGAACTTATTGATATACAGCTAACATTTTTTTTAATCTGTTCATGTTTAATGGAAGTGGTAGGAGTTTCATTATTCTTCTTTAAATTTGAAGATACTTTACCAGGACTAGGTGTTCCAGAAAAAGTGTCAGATGATAATGAGGATGATAGTTTCTTTCTGAATACAAACTTCTTCACTTCAACCACTGATGTGTCAGTATCATCGTCGAATTCATTGTGTTTCTCACTCTCAATTTCATATGAGCAAGTGGGAGAATCATTCCTTAGTGATATTGGGAAATTTGTAACCATTCCATTGATTTTATCATCATGTTCAACTTGAGATTCCAATGGACATTTTTGTTTACTACCAGCTTCTGAAAAGATGCTATTAGTTGCTACAGCAGAATCAAGAAAATCACCAAATAATGATTCAAATACTGCTTTTTTGTCATTACAAGTAGAGCTCACACCTTGTTTCTTCTTGAAATTGAATTTAGATGAACCTTTTGAATGACCCAATACTTCATCAATATTTTTTAGGCCACTCTGATTTTTCTCCACATCTATATTTGAATCAGTCTTTAGTGGAGAAAAGGTCAACTTAGTTTGTAATGTTCTTCTTGTAACAGATAGATTTGCTTGCAATTCTGAGACAGGTTTCCTGATTTGCTCAGTCCTTTTTTCAGTTGATTCAACATTTTTACTTTTCTGCATACCCTTGAATTGGAATTTTGGTTTGAGAGGTAGACACTCATTTTTCAACTGAATATCACTTTTTCCTGCAACACCACTTTCAGCTGTATCAGCATGTTTAGTTTTTTGCATACCCTTGAATTGGTATTTGGGTTCGAGAGACAGACACTCATTTTTCAACTGAATGTTATTTTTTTCTGCAAGACTACTTCCAGGTGAATCAGAAGGTATACTTTTTTGGATACCCTTGAATTGGAATTTGGGTTTGAGAGATAGACTAGAGTCGTTTATTTCTGAAGTAGCCTTTGGAGTATCACTTTTGGACCCGAATAAAGTAGACAAATTCTCTTCTATATCATCAGTAACTACTTTTGATTTAGGTTCCACCTTCTTCAAGTTATGTTTATCGAAAAATGGGGACGTAGTTTCTAATGCACTCGAAGCGGAATGTTTCTTGAAGGCAAACTTGGACTTTTTCACTATATCTCTACTTTTGAAGGCATCAAAGAAGTCTTCATTATCGTCTGCCATTAGTACGGTTCACCGATATCATAGCCTTATTTTTCAAGATTTCCTTGAATGGGCAATGATATCATTCAAACTATACATTATCATAGTTTCATAACAAAAATATCAGATTTTTCGATATTGTCCATCATTTATCACCCACCATTATAAATTTACTGTCAGAATTGTAACTTGTCACTTGTCATTTTGTAAGATCTTTTGCCATTACCGGAACGAACCCTTAGCATATGGCTTGTGATCACGGACCGTAGAACGTGCACTGACGACAAAGTTATCAAGATGTTTATCTGCTGGTGTGCTAATTCGCTAGTTCCATATAATCAGATTCCACACGTGCTGAATTCTTCTGTCGTTCTTTTCATAGGATTTACGACAGCGTTAGACGAGTTCAGACAATTAGACGTTAGACAATTTCAAACATCATGTAGCTGATAATCATTCTTACACCATTCCTGTGGACACCACAGAACTTTCTTTTAGTTCTGTGGTTCTGTATATATTTCTGTGGATGGACTCCGACTATCCATGATGTCAGTCATCTGTCAGACTGTCATCTGATAAAACATACACGTCCAACGCGTCATCGTATTTCATGTAAAAAGTCGCGCGTATTACGAATACAATATTTTTGTTTTTCATCCTATTATAAATATCTTGAATATATTAATCAAAATCTAAATTCCTATAGATCTAGTGTGAGAGTTAAAATGACTAAAGGTTCATGTGCATGTGTCTCTCATCATCGATTCGATACGTAAGTAGTGTTTGATATTACTAACCTAGGTTATATTTGATGCATCAATTGTCGACCTTTATAATTACTTACAAACTGAGAAAAGTTTTTTTTATTCAATTTTTCTACAAAAGTTAACAATGATTCCTTTTGAAAGTCAGTTTGTACCCCAAAATAATAATCATTCTTCATTATCCACAAGAAAATACAAATATCTAACCCAGGAACCAATTTTTAAGTCCTTAATTGGCTGCAAAACCATAAAGATCTAAAAACCGTTTATTAGGTATGGTAGTTTCAAATACTGTCTGTAAATTATTCGAGGTGAGAAAATCCCACTGAAAAAACTGACAAATATATGGTAATTTTGTTGATTGCATTATTTATTTGTATAGATACGAGTATTATCATGTCAATGGCATATTGCATACTCTCGTAATTTTCTTCGGAAGAATGAACCCATTTTCTCAATAAATAAGATACAATACGATACATTTACATTTAAAAGACCAGTTAGACGAGGAATCAATCCTAGGGTTTGCTCCTACAGCACCTAAGTCTGAGTCTAAGTCCAATAATAGTGGTCCAAAATATCCACATATCTCTCATGGACTGTCAGTAGTTTTCAATAAAGAGAAATGTTATTCATTATATATGTAATGAAATTGAAGACATATGAGAGCATATTATTTAAGGACCGTTTGTATGCTGTCTTTGGTAGGTATAAAATATTGCACGCAATAATACAGTTGATTAAGCTATTGAGATCGGCATGAAAACATCATGAAAAGCTCCGGAAATCATTGAATTTGCTGAATAGAGAAGATGCCGACACATGTAGAACTCTTTCATCTTGATTTGACGATTTCAATGAGTATAAATTAGATAATTGCTGTAGAAGGCTGTATATACAACGGTTTGAGCTTTTGAAAATAGAAATTCATGAAAATATATACAGCCAAATATTTATATCCAACATCATTCGATTATTACGCCATCATAATCATGAACAAGTTATATGGCCTACAACTTCCTAGTGAGTATCAGATATTATGATTAGCAACCATCGCTTCGTCCAAAATCTTATGAAAATAAGAGTTACTCGATGATTTGATGATACAAACAGACGTCAATTGATTATTGATGACATATCAGATGAATATTCGCACTTTCCAAATTTGTTTAAAGGTTCATTTTCCCAGCTTTTGTGTAGGATTCTCTCTTCTCGTTGCTAAAAGATAAGGTAGAAGTTATTATCATTATTATTCCAATATATTTGTAATAACTTACAGACATTACTTGTTCAGAGGTATTGGATAAAATTAAGTATCTTACAAAAAAAGAGCTTTGTGAACTGAACTCATGTCGCAATTCCCAATAAAAACTTGTACAATGAATTACTATATTCTTGGCTCAGACATAAGTGTTTCTGGGGAAAATGGAAAAGTTATATACAGTTGTCAAAAAAGGATTCGAGATGGTAGATTGACCCGTGAATAATAAGAGGTGTCCGGTTCTCGTAAAAAATCATAAAACTCCGTATACCTACATACCTGTAATATATTTCATGAATTTTAAGTGGCACACTATAATCTCGAGTTTTATGGTTTCCACTTACTCTTATACCTATGTCTTCCACTAAGGATGACTGTCGCTGCTGTTATTATTGTGGACGGTTTGATGTTTCTTCAACCATTTGTTCTTCTTCTTCTTCTTCATCGTCGAGCCTGTTTGTTATGTTCTTTCAGCGTTTACAAGTTCTCGGAATATCATCCTCATGATAATTATCACGTGTGTCGACATTATTACGCGAGGACTGGATAATCCTAGGGTTAATCTGATACTTTTTCATATTTGACTTATACTCAGAACAGTTTTTTCATGACTAGACTTACGTGAAAACAGGGATAGTAATTTCAGAACACTGCGTGTATAACAGTACCCAACTTTTCGATATAGTTATTCCCAAATATTTAATGGCCCAACAACTATAGTTGATAACAAATTCACAGCCTGTATTGCAAAATTTTCTAAAATCCTTTCGATATTCGAAAAGAGCATGAAAAACTAACTAACAAAATAATTTAATATCGCAAATCTATTCGATTTTTATTGAAATCGTTATACTCTCAAATCGAGTGAAATATGAATAGATTAGACGTTGACAGATAATTTGTTCAGTATTTTCACAAAAGATATGATGGCATATATGCTCTACTAGATGCTAGAGATATTGATTCGTCTGGATGTACAACAAAGAAAGGTGCAATTTTGTCATCATTATTCAATAACCCAATTACGAAATGATATGTTCTGATCTCTTTTGAATCTATTAGTACAGCCATAGGGCTAAACAGGACAACATCATTTCGAAAAAAGTTTCAAAATCCTCCTTGATAGGGTTATTCACAAATTTTCAATATTCAAACGACAAGTAAAACTGCGTCTCTTTGTTCTAACATACTCATGGATCAATATGGATCAAATGGATCAAAATTGAATAACTAAACAATAAATTTGAAATCGCTGCGTCTCTTTTTTATTTTTTATGGTCGTTTCAATTCCTCTCTCTCTCTGAGCTCGATCTAGTAGAGCATATATAATATAACATCTTTGGTTTCGATTCTTTTTGACTGCCCATGCATATGATTATTTGAATATGGTGCACGAATTTCGAGTACCCACTTTATTGTTTCTTCCTCGAGTTTTTCCAAATCCACGGTATACTTAGTGGTTCTCATCTTTATTACCTAGAGATACAATAAAGGGAAATTCGAAACATTCCGGTTGACGAAATCCGATACTTTGTAACAATCGAATCGCCCTAGTTCAATGCACCGCCACCCTGTTTGCAAAAAATATCTCATCGTCTAGAGGATTTAAGATAATAATTGAATAGGAAATGATGTGATGTATTCTTACCTGAAATAGGAACACGTAACCGGACGCTGTCGGCATTCCTGATCCGATACAGCGACAGCGCCACCACGTGCTGACACCAGAAAATGTCTTTTGTTTCGCAACTGCATGTCACCGACGTTATTTTACATCTGGAAAATTTTTGATTCGTTCAAACAAAATTATATTCCGAGGCGTCCATAAAACATTTCGAAATATTTCGAAAAATCGCGCTCACCTGTCAAAACTGACGGACACTTTGAACTTTTGTGGGGCGTCCGGGGCGCCGCATGGCAACGTCGCAGTTTGGGAGGAACGGGACGCCGTCACGACGCCGCTCAGGTGGAAACCTGATGAAAAACATAAATAAATGAATATTATTTATTGTACAGGGCCCGCCGATTTCATTTCAACGGTGAGTCACATTTTGTGAGGAGAAGAAGAAAAATTGTTTTTTTGTTTACTTGTCTATTAAAACATCTTGTTTTTGCGTAAAAATAGGTCCTGCAGAATTTTATATTGGAAGAAAACAGTAAAAATCTCTAAAAGAACTATTTTCAGTGCAGGAATGCGGGCTGAGTCATACCATAACGTATATATAATTTTTTGCACCAAGGTTGTCAATCTCTTTTTTCTGGCTCAACCGTTATACTTTCGCATTCCGCCCTTTCTCAAAAATGTCTGTTCATCATTATTACTCACTCACTCGGTATACGACGAGAGACTTTGTACGTGAAAGGTGGAAGGTGGAATCCGCCCGCCAGCGAAGAATTGAATTCCTGACAGAATAGAATCTCCTCTATTGTGCAAGATATCGGAGAGAACAAAAATACAAAACTTTCTATGGAATCATCATCGTAAGGCCCTTTTGTGCGCAAAGCTCGTCGAATGCCATCCGAAGAAAGTGTCTATACAACAACTTTCGAAAAGTGTTTTATATACAGCGTGATGGTCCATTCGACTAGAATAGTGAATCTATCTTTTGAATTTGCGAGTCGGGAAAATATGTAGGGAAAGAAATAATAATTTTTTTATTTTTGACAGAAAAAATACGGAATGTTGCAAAAAAATATCATTTTTGAAATGAAAGTTTTTCTATGAAACATGGTTTGTTGAAATTCATGGCTGTCAACGATGTTGTTTAGGAGTTTGATGGTTCTAGTGCATGATTCGAATTTGTTCGATTGTTTTTTTCGATTTCATATTATGAATTTGGGTCATCATAACGTTTTCAACTTCAATCTTATGGAAGATGGAGGCGTGGAAAAAATTGCTCAAAGATTGAGAAACAGAGAGATTTAATGTGATGTAGGCAAGTATACCTACATGACATCGTAAACCTGTGATTAATCCACCCATTCATCAAAACGCAGAAAAATAGACATCAGATACTATTTATTTATTTATTTATATTCATTTCGGCTCGAGACAGGCTATATATTTCAGATGTGATTTGCATGCAAGGCGAATATATGGGTATCATGCAACGATTTGTCAATTTTATATTCTAGACAGAATAATTATTAGTTTCTCGACGATTTTCGAAATTACTGCCGCCATTATTCATGTGGAAGAACCACCCGTGTGTGCATGTGGTAATTTGTATTCCCCGCGTGGTTGTGCAGAAAAAACAACGCTGTGCTGTATATATATAATACATCACTATCCGCACTTATTGGAAATATTCCTTCAGAAATTTAACAAAATCAAGGGAGTCATTGAAAGGGTTCCAATTACCCATAGGTAGGTAGGTGACTTTTTCGAAGTTTCGATGATATCCATTTTATAGTTAGAAATGAGCATTTCTATCGAAAACGCTTCAAGTTATACCGTGACGTCACTATGACGTCTGACAGATGACAAATGTCATAACAGATGACACGTACGACAGATGACATATGACGATGTATGACAGGCGACATTCGGCACATTACGGTTGACGTCATCCAAGGTCACCCGTCTGTCGAAAATGTCGTTATCCGCTATAAACCTCAAATTTTCTTCGCCAAAATCAGCGTAGATCCTTTAATGATCGATATGTGAACACTTCCGTAATCGAATCGAGCGGTTCCCACGTTTCACGTTCATCGATTCCAATACCTGATTTTTTTCCGTGATATTCGGCGAAACCATAACGTGTACCTATGCCTACCAGAATGGAAAACGAAATGAGAGCTTCGATGAAACGTCGAAGAGAAATATAATGAAGAGGTGTATTATTCGTTGCAGTTTTTATTGAAACGCAGCGGCACCGTTACCGGCGTAATAATTAAATTATGAAAAAAGTGGCCCATAACAGAGTAATAATTTCACGTTCCCGAAAACCGACTACCTACCTACTAGCCAGCATGACTGACATGCACGCGGACAAAGAGAATTGCGTGTAAAAATCGAGCAGCCATCATCATCATCATCATCATCTCTGAACTCGGAACGAAAGACTGTTTGTTGAAGGTATGACGGCCATTAGGTTGAAGGGAGGTCAAGAGAGCATGAGAAAATGGCGCGGTACATTACCGTGTTGCCGATGTATTCTTCCTATGGCTCCTATTGACTTTCCACTTCTCCGAAGAAAAAATGGTTGAAAACGCGAATTCTTCATACATCAACATCGGCATACATTGTTAGAATACTGCCTAGTAGCCAAATAATTTTCTCTATGTGGAAATGCTGGTTCTGTCTATGCCTTTTTTATCGAGTGCTTACATTGAATTGAAGATGCAATATTTCTGTCTTGGTCATGTCTTGATCTATTCGTGAAAATGGAAACGTGGAAACAGGCCTGACTAATACTCAACTTTGTAATACCTCTACCATGGGCCAAATTTTCGAACACTTTGTATAAAGTTTTATAACTGTCAGGATCTTTTCGTGTTTTTGACCTAATTTGGTACAAATACTTATAAAACGAGTACTCGTTTAAGATATTTTGTTTGACTTTTCTACGCCAGCACTATTCTATGTCATCGATATTTTCGTACTCTGTGTACTATGTACAGATATATCCTGAAAATCGGAATCGTTTGGCAACACCGTGCGAAGACCCGAAGACAATGAAGGACCGAAAAGAGTGCGTACGTCATCCTCAATTTCAAGGCCGCCTGCCTGCAAGTTTCCACGTCTTCTTATTCGTTGTTGTTGTTATTGTTGTTGACCAAATCTGGCCGACGGAGATGAAGATGTGGGACCTGCAAGACAGAGGCATTGCATACAATACAAGGTTGCACCATGAAGAGCATGCATGGCGCATCGCACTGTATATCATATGGACTTGTCACAAACTTTCGACTGCGTCTCTCATGCCATTCGTTGGAAAAATTAGGTTTTTTTTTTTTAGTGTAAGAGAAACCGATTTTTCCGATCCCATTTGTATGGTGACTGTAGTATCACCGACTAGGCGAATAGCTCTTTTATTAATAAGAGAATAAGAGCTTCGACATACGGTCGAACTCCAAAAATGTGAACAATACTCGTATTTGCGCTTTGTAAATACCAGCAGCTGAGTAGACTTGAGCCTGGGGCAACAGATTTTAGAGGGCGACGAATTTGGGGTTCGAACTCTTTTCTAAAAGATTTCTGTAAAGACGGTTTCCTGATGTTTTGCTAGATATAATCGACGACAATGAATATTCGTACGTGCGAAAAGTATGATGGAATCTAACTTGTTATTCTGTCAATTTGCTATGATATGGCAATTATGAATAATATAATTATCAATATCAAGTATCTATATTGAATCATAATTTTTTCCCCAGCACTAGGTGTCTTTTTTTAACGAAACAATGTTACACAATGCGGAGCCTATTACAATATCCTTTTGGGTTCCTCCAGGATTTTATTTTTCGAACCAAATTTTAACAAATCAAGTCGAAACCACGAGAACCAACAGAAAAAAATAAGGCACAATTTCAGGGGTAAGAGCGGCAAATATTCAACAGTCGCATCTTGAGAAATGTGTAAGTCCGCCATTGCTTCATTTTCATTATTCCCTACTGAAAAT
Organism: Gastrophysa polygoni; assembly: GCA_963576655.1. Taxonomy (NCBI): domain Eukaryota; kingdom Metazoa; phylum Arthropoda; class Insecta; order Coleoptera; family Chrysomelidae; genus Gastrophysa; species Gastrophysa polygoni. Next base: position 29,018,254 of record OY755087.1, on the reverse strand, counting down.
TCACATAGAGAATGGAAAATGCTGACGCATGATGAAGTTCATCAAGGAAACATAGTATTAGGTACGTAGCTATGCTCAGTGAGACGGGCCGTGAATTTTTCCATCGGAAACCGGCCGAAATGTATCTTGAAAACAATTAGCGAATACGTCAAGATCGTCGGAGATGAATCGGAAAGTCTCGTGTGGAAATAAGCTTTTGTGGGCGCAAACACGGTTTTGCAACGAGGGAAATGTCGTCGCGCGGAATAATTCGGAGAGAGGAAAACGAAGGAAAATAAAGGGGAAAGCTGACGCCACGGTTCGGGAAATCCTCAAGTTTCCTTCCCGACGCTGGACTCGTTCAGGTTGAATTCAAACGATATTTCAGAGTGACGCTTCCTGCTCCCATCAAAGTGTAAACTGAAGACAATCACTACACATTTTCTAATGGCAGTCAGTAATATCAGGAAAAAGATTCATTCCTCTATTGGCAGGTCTCCAGAATACATTGTGATTAACTCTGGGATGATGCAACTTGCATAGTTATGTTTCGTATATCTTTTTTGAGGAAACATGCAAAGTTCTTTTGATTGATTTCTCTTGAAACAGAGCCGAGTCAAGTGTTGTTTACTTTTCACATTACTTGTCACCGTTGCCTATTTCTTCGACGGAAATAAAATCTATTTTTGAAAATAAATCAGCCATCCGAATATAATGTGACAAAGTCGAATCGATAAACCGACCCACACTGTATGTTGTATGGACGAGTGCAAGCATAATATCATCATAATCTCTATCTATCTATGCATATAAACAAAGATAAGAATATTTTTGCGTAAATACCATGTTCATCTTATTTTATCCACATCTCCCAAGGACACAAAGGTGAACAATATTGGATTACATATTCAATAAAACACGCGAAATGATGGACGAATAGTTAATTATTTATTGAGTAAATGTTCAAGATATAGCATTCATTAGCGCATGCAATAATGATTGATCATTGAAATTACGTGAAATCAAAAAAACTGTGAGAGGCGCTTCGCGTTTTGGAAGCGATGACGATTACAAGCTTGTTATTCATGGAATAAAGACGTGAAACAGAGATTTAAATGTCTATTGATACGAGGGAGTGAATACGAGGTATCATGAGGTGAGGTTTGTATTGTGAAAATATGCGGGAATTTCGAGATGATTATTGCAACACCTCATCTCAAATGTTTGGTGACATATCAATGTGTGTTCTGCCTGCAACAATTTTTTTTTATGGTGAACCTCGTATAAGTATGCATACGAGAAAAGCTATAAAACACCTTTGCCATGAAAAGGAATGCGGTTCTTCAGTCTTGCTCAGTTCGTGATACGTGTGATATTGGGTCACGTGGTTTGACGCAACTTTTCAGTAGGTCTAAATACTTGCCAGAAATTCCGTTATTTCTTATTGAATACTGAATAGGTATGATATTCGATTAGACAATTCGGATTTTTCACAATTTTCTGATATATAGAATGAAAATCGAAATATATCGTCAAGTATGAATGGGATCTGTTGATATGGATTTCTTGGATTTGAATGATTCACTTACGTAGGTGATAATTTTGATACAATTTCAATATACACAGCTATATAAGTTATATAAGTTTGCTAGCTTCTTTATTTATAAAAAAAATGCTTTGTGAAATACATTTGGAATATTAGGGAAGAAAAATTATTATTTAAAATTGAGGGAAAATTGAAAACTTCATTATTTGGAATTATTAGTTTCGTTAATTGAAAATAAAATTGTCACTTTTTGTATTTGAATTGATAATTTTGAAATAAAAATAAATATCTTGAAATAAAATTCATGCTTATTGGATATGCTTTGAATCTCACTCGTAAAATCAACAAAAAAATTTCAACATTAAAATGATGTTTCACGAGATCAAAATGAAATTTGAAAAACAATTGACTATTTTTGAACTACAATTGGGAAAAGTATAGTATAGTTTTCTCTTATAAACGATACGAAAAAAAAAATTTTTCACCGAAAAAAAAATCCCATTCGATGAAGATGAAAAAATTTTCTCCATAGACACCCGATGTTGTCCGAGGACTGAGAAGGTGGAGGAGAGGTGGAATATAAACAAATGTAACCTTGAGATTGAGCACAGAAAGGCGTGGGCGGCGGGGAAAGGGGGAGGGGGGGGGGGGGGGGGGGGGCGAGAGGCGACCTCGACCCAGACCGGCCCGAGCGAGGCCGCCACAGTCGACTCGATCGGCCGGCGAGAGAGTTATCGTTAAAGGGGAACGACCACGACGGAGCGACGTTGCCGCTTCTGCGGGAAATTCCGCGAGTCGGGGAAATTAACTTATGTTATGCAAGGTGTGAAAAAAGGTACGATTATTAATTGTTTCTGCACATGAGGATGAATAAAATAGTGGAACATATCGACACAGCACAGCTGGTGAATGATTATTGATATGCAGTTGTTGCAATAAGAAAAATCTCATATAGTTTGGAAAGTAGAAATAGCAATAAATAATTTTTTGTTCTCTTCGAAATCTGATTCCAAAATAATTCATATTCATTATATATTAATTTCCCGAAGCTACACCAGTAAGGCAGTAAAGATATGACTTCATTGCTTACCTGGCGGCTTTGAACAATAAATATAAAATGTGTTTGGGAGATGATGCAGAAAACTGGAAGGGCAGGTCAGGTGATTTAGGATCGATTTGATCGAATATGAATATCATCATTGACGAAAATCTATATTTTTTTTATCATCAATTCTCTTGAATGTCTTGTTTTCTGCAAATGTTCAGAAATGCAATCTAGACGTTCTGTGTGATCTATTTGATAACAATTCGATGAAAATTTAGACTGACTGACTCATTTATATCTTCCCTTTCGATTCTCTCCCAAACACTCTGTGTATTGTTAAGATTGTGTTAGTGTTTTGTGTATTCTTTTTGCATTTCAGATCGATTTAGTACTTTGTCTACCTTATACATGCACTATTGTGAAAAATTATTGATGTCTCAAGAAATAATTTGTTTCTGCTTAGTTTGTCTTCTGTCTTTGTTTGGGTTATGAAATTGTATGGGAGGTCAATGGCCTCAGAAATGGCTGATACAGACTAAAAGGCAATGAAATGATGAATAATTTTGATGAAATGAATTTTTAAAAACGGCTATATATCCATGTCAGTATGACAACTTCCTACTAGCAACATCTCATCGTTATTTGATACATATAGACAATAGACAGTTTTGTTGCAATTATATCATATAAATATCCAAAGATTGCAGAAAATATAAAAATCTTGTTGGAAATATATTTCAACAAGATGAATATGACTGAGGATTTTCTTGCAGACATATTTGGCAACGCCACATCTCGCTTACCGAAAGTATAACGTCATTTACTGGATATAGATCCACTGGTGCTTGTCAAACGTCATAGGAGGTAGGTGGACCTGATAGGTGTGGTGTACGATCGAAATGCCATTGATTTTCTCACATAAATACATAATATGCCATTATTTCAACAACTCGGAAGAACTCGTTGGAAAATGGATATTTTCTGCAATTGTTGTAAACACTTGGTAAATACGGATGTGTATCAGCGTTAAAAGTTCTCCGTCAACTAGAGGTTGGTGTTGGTAACGTTGAGGTGGGAAATGTATGAACAATCACTCGAATTTTTTGGAAAACCTACGTTATCTATCTCAAAATTCCACTTTTTTAAATAGTGGTCTTGATATGCATGAATTATATTATGAATAAGTCAATCAATATCATAGCTATTTTTATTTTTCGTTGCCGTCAGATGAATTTTTACTGATCAAGTATAACAGAACTTTGAATTATTATATAAAATAATGTTGATATACTCATATTGTAAACTGAATAAAACTCACAACTTCGGCAATGAAAGAATCCATATAGATTCCTTCAATTCAAGATCGATTCCTGTCAGAAATATTCAAAATAACACCAGTGTCTTCGCTTTTTGAGTGGAATCTTGAAACATGCAAAGAATCCCATTATCTTCAGATGGGCGATGAAATTGTACCAGCGCATGTATAGGTGTATAGAAAAATAGCACAGAATATAGGTAGAGAGCTATCAGCCACGTCATTTAGCGATGCATCATACATTTTCGCGGTATTCATACTGTGTGTTGTTCATACATCCGTGATAAGGTAGACAAACATTACTCGGAATGTCCTACATAATATCTACTATACCTACGCAAATTAAATAATGACATCCTGTGTGAGGGAGATAATAATTTAGATAGGATAGGCACAAACCGTGCTATACCGTGAACCGAGTCACAGGATGTATATATGTACAATCAGATCAGAGCCAACAACTGGAGTTCCAGGAGGGATTTTCCATCGTTCATGTCAATTTGTTTTGCTGACTTTCTCTCTTCGCATTATTTTCCTTCAACAGATCATCAGGTGTGAAATTCGGTCCATGATTTTCCGCCTATCAGGCTTTGTGTATATGCATTAGAATCTTTGTTCAATCTCATTGTTCAACAACAGAATGACACTTCAACTGACTCTTGACTGACTGACTGACTGACTGACTGACTGACTCTTAGTCGTTCTAGTCAAATTGGCAGAAACCAACAGTATGATTTTTTGGATTTTCGAAAAATCATATCAGACTTTTGATCAGATCGTTATAATATTCATCTAAATCTTCGTGACCTAATTTCAACATTACCTCAAGTTTTCAAAGAACGAGTTAGTCCCCATTCAACCATGGAAAATTCTGAATTGTAAAATTCATGTGTGCATGATGGTTAGAGAAAAAAATTATGCTATCTTTTTGTTTTTTTGCAGGAGAATGATATGAATTATCAAAAGAATCGACTTTTTGAAAATGTACAACACTGTCTTCACATTAGTCTTAGGCTTTGGACAACTTATATTTATGGTGGTTTCTAATATTCTGTTACTTTCAAGGGCAACGGGCAAAACTGAGAGTATTTCAATATCCGAATAATACAAGAAAATACAACAAATTAAATATGATTAAATTTGTCTTCTTCTCGAAGTGAATGAACGTTTTTGAGTCTTGTTTCTAATATAGAACATTATCATCTGATTCGTATCTCGAAAGTGCTATTCTTTCTAATATGATTCATCGATGATAATTTGGAAGTAGGTAATATACCTGTAGCGTAGTGCACCATTTCGTTGGCTAATCTATGATCCTGTGATCCATGTCATACGTCAATTGCCAAATGTCAAGAGTCAAGTGTCAAAACTGTTGATATACCTACACCATTCCACCAACTTTGGTGTATTCCTGACACATCTTTAGTGCTTCAATCCATACGGAAAGAATAATTTGCGGTATGTGGCAACGCTGCGTGCAACAACCGTATTTGTCATCGTCAATGGCCAGTAGTGGTGGCCGCACGAAGACGATGTATAGTCGAATCATAATTCACAATGCGAATTGTTGTTGTTGTTGTTGTTGTTATTGTTGTTGTCGTCGGCTCGCAATCGCAAGTGCTTCAATGAAAACGACGAAGATGAACAGAGGGGGCATGAAGGGGGGGGGGGGAGACGAACACACACACACGTTAATATATATATATATTTATAAACACGCGGCAGGTCGGAACGAATGCCACAGCAGGGCCGGAATCGGGCGATTTGTAGTCACTTAAAATTTAAATTTTCGTTGATGTCGAAGTGGACTTTTCTACGATTGTCAATGAATGTCTTTATCGTACCTATATTCATTAATAATGTAGTACATTCATAATATTGGAAATGCACGGATAGACTCATCTCGCATAATTGGCACAGAATTGAAAACAATCAGAAGTTGATGTGGTGATGATTCATCATTGTCATATTTTGCGTGGAAAAGCTCACATAAACTTGTGTCCTAATCTCGTTTCTGAGCAACGAGGAGTCGAAGTTCGCTGAGGTTTCACTAAGCGCAAAAAGTTGTGCAATGCAAAGAAAAACGTAAAACTTGGCAAAATTTTTACGATATGTAATTCGCCATGTAATGCCATTGAAAAGACTCGTGTAGTTTCAGAAATATTCAGAAGTTTTCCATACTTTTTCCTAACCTTGTACTCATGCAAATCCAATGGCTTAGCTGGAGTTGACATATTGATATTTATGGGTGAAAATAATTCAAGGGCACTGTTTTCTCCAACTTCGATATTTTGATTTTGATTGGAAATACATCAACTTTATTGTGATACGAGTTTTTTTTAGTTTCTTTCAATTTGAAAGAAATCCTCAGATAAACTTTTTTATACATAGTCATCCATTTTATAGATGAAATTTTTTCCATGAAATATGACAATGAATGGTGTCTTGTCTCTTCCGCATTTTCTCGACATCAGGGGAGAGGGGGCCCCAATTGTATAGAGTCCGGTGCTGCGTTCTGGGCGTGCAGCCCGGCCCGTAGTCGCGAAAGGCGGCTTCGGAAGCTTAAAGGCGATAGATCGTTCCGAGCAGCGGGATCGCGTGCTGTCCGCGCTATCGTCCTTCTAATTGCCGCCTATCCCCTTTAAAACTCTTAATAGTTCGCGTGGTCGATTTTGTCATTTTGTAACGTTTTGCCTGTTTGCATTGCCTTCTTATTTCTATATCCGGATTTCCTGAGATATCATTTTTTTTTTCTTTTCGATTGAAGAAGAAGGTATCTGCGGAACACCAAAAATTACACTCATTCGAAACTTTTTCATTACCGATGTCATGAAAAAAAATTTGTTATTAATAGAAGTTGGTGCATTGCAGAAAACTTCCATTGATATCATCAAATTTTCAAATTTCCAAACGGTACACAATGATAGAACAAAATAAAAATAGGACTTTCAAGTATATTATCATTTTCGACCTAATGAAAAAAAAATCATTTGGAAAAATTAAAAGGAAAAAAAACCATCAAAATATTTAGCCGCATATGGTGCAAATTTTTGACTCATTCTTGTGTCCCAGATAGCTTAGATTGTATTATTTTATATAGCTCTGTACCCTTCAGTTCCACCGAACAGGGGCTGGACAGGAATGAAAGTGGATTCCAGAATATTAGCTGAAAATTAACACTTTCCATTTAGTTCGCTATCTTCTAAGAAATTTGTTAAGGTTAAAAAGGTTAAGAATCATTATCATTGAAATAAAGAGAAAAACTCAACGCATCAGATTCTAGAATCTAGAAATCGCCTTGTATGTTATCTTAATTCTCAAAATTCAAACTCATGTTCTGTGAAATCAGACATTTTTTTTCTCATTCAGATTTCAGTTTGTTCTTTTCAGACTGTAAACTCTCCCTCTTCCTCCTTCCTTCATTAAAACAATTCTTCAAATAGGTGTACACCATGTAATTTGAAATAATCAAGTATACTATTTTATATTTACATCAAGTACGATTTCAAACAATTTCGAGTAAGTACTTAAATTTGAATGTTCAAATACGGTGTACGAATTTCGAGTACCTACTTAGTTTTTACTCATTCATTCATTAGATTTTTCAATTAGAATAATATATTAGATTAGAGATCGTGAAATTTTCACCGTTGTGAATTTATTGTAACCGTTCCTAATTAGGCACCACCATGATTATTCATTGACGATTCGTCATCAGTAACCACTTTTAAATTATACTGCCACTGAATGATGCGGGTAATTTGTCGCCATCTTTTCTAATTACAACGTGCGCATTTGAATATTTGAATACATGCATAATGACTATGACATCATAGAGGACGTTTTGTATACTTACGGAAAGCATTATTCTGATGAAGAAGGTCGAAAAACATTATTATGCGATTTGGGTCTACATTCACTATACACAACGGCTATTGGTATATTGACTAAAAAAATTAATAGTCAATAATATATATCTAGAAAGGACCAGGAAAACAGACCAATTTATGAAAGTTTAGTTAAATTCTTATATTATTACAAATACATTTTTTTCTCTGAATTCTTAATGTTGATAATTTGACGAAGACAAATCATAATCTTGATGGCTTCTCTCATTCAATTCCGCAAACTACGTTTTCTTATTCAAAAGCTATATATTCTAATATATACCCGATTATATCACAAGGACATGTAGGGTTAGCGGCCATTTTCGTATAAAACATCCACGGAATATACGGATGATAAATAAAACATAAAAATGTTCGTATTCCATAATTAATATCAACATGAATCATAATATCGATGCTACCTCCTAAAAAGCGTTGCCACATTTTCTCAACGATCAGATCGCAAACGCTACATGTGAAATATATCGCTATCATCAGAACCAGAATCATCAATTCCTCCAGAGAAATAATCTTGGCTAACATGATTTCTTCTTCACGTTACCTGAAAAACTGCGATGTGGAGGAGCTCGATGAAAAAAAATCCGAGTTCTGGGGAATTATTCGTGACAATCGGCAACGCCGCAGCTCCATGTGACGCGCGTGCGCCTTGTCGGCCACAGCGTCGCGACGTCTATTGATCGGCTCTCGTGACGTCAGATCTACTTGTGAATGATCCACTACACAAATTGTTAGTAATTTGTATAAACAGATGGGGTCCGAGCGATTTTCGCCCTTACGGCCGGGCGGCATAAGGATAGCAAATAGTCGGTTGTTCTCGAGATTAATTCTTGTTGGATGTGTGTTCCGACATGTTCAATTATTCGGAGTGTAGGATAGGGATATGGTTCGATTTGAGCAGCACGGTATTTAATATACGAGGCGAGTGCATATTATATGGTAGCGAAGAAGATTATTTTTGCCACCTCATGGAATTTAGCTCTGAAAATTTGCTGGTTCATTTCATACTCAAGAGCACTTTTTCGAATAAACTTATTACAAATTGAAAACGTAACGATAATTTACGTTCCACTGACAATTTTACCATGAATGGGAGGGAGTCATGTTGCATTTCTGTATTTTGAATATAATTTTTTATCTTCATTGATGACAAGAAAACCTATAATACGGATCATATACGGAGTGGTTCATTATGAATGGGCAAAACAGATATAGTAAATATGAAGATTCAGTCCAACATGTCTTATGAAAATGCTGGTTTAGGAGATACAGGGTGAATGTTATCGAACTCAAAATTGACTCAATACTTATTTCACAAAAGTTGACACAAGACTATTCTATGTAATTTTACTATTTCATGTAATATCGAAGTGGCTTTCAGATCTTCAACTCATTTTAATCATTATAACAGGGTGCCAATAGTGCCCTCTATGCAATCTACCAAATTTTATGTTCATACTTTCGAAACTTCGAAACAAAATTTTCCCCTTGAACACCCTGTACCTCCTAATCTGTAGTTCTATGAGAAATATCTAAGGAAAAGAGGAGAGATCGCTCTCCTTTCTAAGATGTTCCAGTTAGGTCAATTGTTTGGAGGATGAACTACAGTGAAAAGTAACTGGGGTGTGAAGTACATTTCGCTCAGAACAGAAAGCCAAGTTTTTGCAGAACAGATGCTGCTACATTATTAAACGGACGTGTATATATTTATATACGGCATAATCCTTGGATGCCGGCACCAGCTGATTCATCACCGATTTTGTTAGAATTTGTCAATTTTTATATCCCAGATAGTTGGACTTGTTCTATACCCATACTGGAACAAAGCAGTCAGGCTAATTGAAAACTGATGGTTGTTGTTTTTTCCTCTTGAAAAAAAGTGTTGTTGGGGTAATGGCTGATGGTGTTTAGGTACTTAGGTAGGTATAATACCTGTAGGTATATAGGACATATTATACGAAATGCAGGCGGCGGGCACCTGCTATTGCTATTGCTATGCCTGCCTCCATTATTATAATAGAACACCTGCACTCTACCTGAATATTTATACGTGCAACGTTTTACGTTTTACGGCCAGCAAAGATGCATTATTCTGTTACGAAATTTAGCTTGTTGGCACTGAGGATGATGATGATGACTGATTTTTCCACATTTCATGACGCAAAGTGAAAATAAATCATTCATTTTCAGAAAAATACTCGAAATTACGCCAACAATTCAATGACCGTTTTGGACTGTCCCATTTTTCTTTATGCAACTCAATACTATTACAGGGAGAGTGTTTTTTTTTCAACAGCTCATTAAAGTCGACTCCAACCTTGGAAGAGAGTGAGAATGGATATTTATGCGCTCTAATAACGAAATGATTCAAAAAATTGTCTGCAAAGGTTCGGCAGAAATCATATTGACGGAGTAATTTTGAATGAATTTCGACAATATTGTTTCTCGATAATGTTGAATATATGATTGTAGCATCTGTGGAGGTACTTTTCCAAAAAGCATTATAGTTTGAGAGGAAAAAAAATAATGAATATCTTCTAGTTTTTTTTTCTTTTTTCACTGTTAATTTGAAATGGGGTTCAAGTCCTTTTAATCCTTCGAAACTATAATTACAACGACGAAATCTTGGATCTAATATTAGGATTTGATGTATTATGAAAACTTTATCGGTTATATGATGTCTTCAGATATCAATACAAGGTGAATAGAAATAGAAAATTCACCATTAAATATCTATAACATCTTCTACGAGATATTGCCTGAACCTTCTGAAAAATTCTTTCGAACAAAAATTGCGTCGCACATACAAAAATCGCACACCACTGTATATGAAACCATTATAACTTTTTTATTCATCCCTTTTCATACATCTCATAATGAATAGGGAGTGATCAAAATATAATATTCCGAAATCAAAAAATCTTGTTTCTTGTGCTCATGCAATGACGAATAACGTTCTATATGGAAGTCAACCGATCACAGAACAAATCCATCCTAATTGATGATGACGGTATCGGTATCTACTCCCAAGATTCGTCTATATTCTCCGCGATAGACTTTGTTCAGATATAATCATCAACGGAATTATATTATTAAAAGGCTTCATTGTGAAGAAAATGACGGTTTCTATTTCGATCGGTGTGCCTGTCGACTCACGCATTCCTCTGATGTCAGTCAATCGGTGGGTTCTTCCTCCTTCTTTTTTTTTTTTTTCTAGCTTGGTCATGGGAAATGAAAACGATCGTCCATCAGTCCGGTCTGGCTTGCTACGAATTCATCCATCGGTCGACGAAGCTGTACGACTGCCTAATGAATCCTCGTGGATATAACATTACTTCTCGCATCATTTTTCATCAATCGCACCCGTCTTGACGGAAATCCTGTTTTTTTGGACTATATTCTCACATTGGAATCTGGCATTTCACTCAGACCAAAAATCACGATAGGCCTTTTTTCATTTTCTTTTATTGAACTCTCATACAAACGTCCAATCATACTATTTTCTTTCAATGCATTATTTTAATACTCATACATTTGAAGTGTTTCTCTAGTCCATTTCACCAGAAATTTCACCTCATATTCAGATATTGGTCCTCATCTAACTCTCGAACACTTAACTATCGTATGAGAATATTGATTCTCCAAAGAACATCGAAAGTGACTAGGAAAAACAACTTCGAAATGTGGTAGATTCCAGTAAAACCATTATCATCTTCAATATTCAACAGCTATGGATGTGAAGATTAGTTATATGTATCTGGATTCAGCTGAGTTTGAAAATTCTTATAAAATTTTTTTTCATTTTTCGCAAGATATAAGTCATTTCAGTCAGTCGACTTGCTTTGGTCCTCAAATAATTGATCTCATGATAACAAATGAAACTTCTAGACAGGAATTTATCGCATTTGTTTAATTTAGTGAGAAATTAACTTTTTGAACTAACGAGGTTTGTTTCCATCAACGCTCGAACTTCACATACACAAATTGAGTTATGAAATCTTACTGCAAAAACTCGAAACAATACGCATAAGAACATTTTATCATATAAGGCTCTTAAATAGTATTTCTGAAGATGCAGACGTGCTTTGACATGTCTCATTAATTCTCGATGTGAAATGTTGAGAGCCATCAGATTATACTTATATAATGTATATAATAATGTAGCAACTGATACTTTTATGGCATATACAAATTACATGGAAGCTAGTAAACTTGCGACTCTGTAATAATAGTGATAACAATAAATATGGCCGTAATGATCCGCAAGGATAGTTTAAATTGACCGCCATTTGCATAATTACCCGAACATACACTCGATAATTTATTTATAATTCGTATACTTTTCGCCTGCCCAGACCACTTCGGTGCTCAGTTCTTTCGACGATGATGTGCCTTTGTTTCAATTACCAATATTTCCATATAATACAGACAATAATGTTTTCACAGAAAAAAAAAACATTGGACGAAACAAATCGCATACAGGATAGTTAGATTTTCGGGTATGAGCCATTGATTAGATCTCATTGTTTCCATGTTATTCTTTCATTCATAACCTAACTTACGGCCCTATCGAATGTTCTGGTCGTGTGAAATGTTTGTTAATTCGTTCATTTGTTAAGTTTAGTTCGATCATCTCATTTTCGTCTTAGAATTCTGTGGCATCATTTTCGTTTCAGACAACACCCTATATAGCTCCGAGCAGGGCGAGTGAGTCAGAGTGTGCCGTGCAATAATAATTCGAGAGTCGTAGGGGAGGCCGTGGGCTTTTGCGCCATTGGTCCAACGGAGACTGGCTAAACGGCCGTTTTAGGTTTTATAGTGCGCCCGCCGCCGCCTGCCTGTCGATCGATTCGCGTTGCCCTTCTTCCAGGCTCTCCGAGGCCTCCCTATATACATCCGAGCTGCCTGGTTATCATCATTATTATTGTTTTTCTTTGCCAAATAATAACGCATCGACGCCAAGGCCGAAACTACAGGGTGGCCAGTTCAACCCGACAAATCATTTACCACAATAGATATTCGATGATAATATTCATTTTTTACCACTAGCACTATATATTTCAATCATTATATTAGTAGTATTACGTTACTATACTATGAAAGTATTTCTTTTTTATTCTAATAGAAATCTAGTAGCCATGACCATGACAGCCTCGAGCAGATCTAGAAAAAGGACAGTCATTATTGAAAAACCAAGTCATAATAATTTTCATTGAATGTATACTTTCGAAATATCAGTATCTATTTGCCCTGGTTCAGCTACAGGGTCTTTTTACTCTTCGAATATAGTTTTAATCTCAATGGAACAGTGGATTTAAGTTTGATAATAGATTTACGAACTAGTAGTTATTAGGACCGTGCAAGGTAGAGAAATTGTCTTTATAGGGTCTTCAAAGTACATTAAACATAATGGTAGGTTCTACATATAGCTAGTGGTGGAAAAAAACATAACATTAATGTTTTATCAACAGGACTATACCAATACGTATTTTTCTAAGAAAAAACGATAGTGCAAGCAAGCAAGCGCCAACTAAAAATCAAAGTGGAAACAATATATGGATAATTAGGAATATTTTTGATGAAGTTTGAAGACATTCATTTTAGGTCCGTTTCGAGTTGAGAAGTCACCGAATTAGGCATTAGAATCAAAATGAAAGCGATCCAAGCGATCAGGACGACCTGACTGCTTCGTTTCTTGAAAACACTGAACAGCACTTCCTTCGGAAATTGTTCTAGAGACAAAGTAATACGAGATTTGGGTCTGTAATATTCGTCAGTTCTGGTTGTATCTGAAATGCATGAGACTGTGTTTTCGAATTCCTCGACTTGGCCTCCGCCGTCAGAATTATTGCCATAATCATCAATTCAATAAAATAAACAACCACAGCAACGATAATGATTATATATGTTGTTTCATGTCCGTTTCCATCAACCATGCAGTCACAGCTGTTCTAGATAAAATGTCAAAGTGCTATTCAAATATGATGTACCACACCACAATGTATATAATAATGAATACACGGTGGACGATGTAACTCGAGTGATACTCATGAATGTTATTAATTGAACGAATTGAAGAAATTCTTCATACTCTGGGGATAGTAACATATTGTTCACTAGTTGACGATCAATTTTCGAAATGCATACATCAACCGAGATCCTCACAATGTTTAACTTGCAACAAACGTTCGCCGTTTTATATAAACAAGATAAAGTCAACAATTAACTTCATTGTCAGACAGCATACCAAGCGTTTTATCTGCATGAGATAGGCATAAATAAATTTCCAATGAATGTAGTTATGCTCAGAGAGCGTCAAGCCATGAACTGTGGAACGCAAGTTCAGTTCTTGTCGACGTTAATTCAGTGCGAAACATTTTTCATTTGACTGCAAAATCATTAATTCAGAAGTTTTCGAGTTGTGAGAGGTGGTCAATCCAATACAATGCATTTTTTTTCAATCGCTAATAATATGGAATCCTAAGGGTTCGCTCCGAAAAATAGACGTAGTAAGCCTAGAAATTTGTATGAATATGATACAAATTTTTTCAAGCGCCCACTAGAGTATATTGCAGTATATGCATGAATTATTTTCCAGAAGGGTACCTATAAATATCTAGTCTACATGAATAATACAACGGCGGCAAGTCCGGCGGTGTTTCTTTTTCATTTAAAAATGTACCCTCATCGAGTTTTAGTTATCCCGATGGAATAGATTTCGATAATAAATCAAATTATCCCTCGCCGTATGATAGAATAGAGCAGGGTAGTAGCTCTCAGCTCTTCGCCCTCCTCCCTCGGACACGTTTTATAATTCAAATGAAAAGGATTGAAACGTGGACGGGCATTGTGTGATCCTGATAAGTCTGATTTAGTATGCGCATCTGGGATGGCCACGTTGCCAAAATTTTCACTTTTCCTCTTGTATTTCACTTTTCAAATGACTAGTAATTTATGATCAGGGTGCCACTAGCGCCCTCTATCAGCAGTCACAAAAAAGCTTACAAAGTCGTATTCCTCATGTCAGAAAACCTCTCGAAATTTTTAAATAACATTTTTCCCTTGAACTCTTTGTATCTCCTAAACCAGCGATATTTTTATGAGGCATGTCGGGCTGAATCTTCGTAATTTTGTGAGTGTGAGTGGATTTCTGTAGAATTACGATCGAAAAGAAAAAAAAAACATTTGAGAGGCGCCCGAAGCGGCATAGCACGATCGAACCGGTTGGGACCGACCGTTGACGATCCGGCAACACTGTCGATTCGACCGGCGAATGCATCTCTCTTCGGGCCCATAAATCGAGGCCCGAACGACCGCCCGCCCGCCCTTCCGCCATATGCGCGGGCCATCTTTCGAATTATAATTTTATCATTCAGAACGTCCCAGTTGGCCGTGCATTTATGTTATATATGGCGAGGACATGATGTGTTTGTTGTTGCCTTCTCGGACAACGAACGAGAGATGGCAGATCGTTGGTAGAGTTTGCATAAAGGAAAAAGCAATGCCTATTCATAAGACGATTTCAATCACCGGTATTATGTTTTAAAATGAGTTGTTTTTTTTACATATAACAGAGAAGGTTCATGTCATCAGTATACAAAATGCTCTAGAGCAAAAATCAAGAAATGCATGAGAAATCTCAGGGAAATAAATCCGAAAATGTCTCAATGTACCACCCAGTGCTGCAAACCTGTTTGGTTCAATTTTTCTCGATTTGTGGGAGCCAGAGAGGAATCCCGAAATTTAGGGAAAATTATGAGATATATGATAACATGAAAAGTTTGTGCGTCTGGACAGCATACCTAATAAGATATCTAGAACACCGAAACATGCCAAGGCCAAGAACTCTTCACGCGCGTTTTGTCAAAATAATCGGAAAAAAATCAATGGATCGAAATATTTTGATAGTTGAGTTATTTGTGGGAACAACAACAACAGCGAAATTTGCGAATATTGTTTTGTCACTGCCTCACTCAAATGCTGAGGCTGAGGCTGAACAATTTTCCATAAATTCTGATGTGAAAATGAAAAAAGGGAAACCGATTTTGGTCAGAAATATTGATGCAATCTGTATGATAAGAAGTTCATTTCAAATTTCTGAAATCAATTGTCAAAAATAAGTCAAATTATGAGTGGTCCATTCAGTATATCATAGGCCACAGTAATCACAACTCATGGAAAGTATACTATAAACGTATTGAAATGTACCATTTACTGCATCTAGGCAAGTTCAAGTAATTACCTATTTTCAGTTATATAGACAAACAAATCATGGGCAAAAAAAATCGGTGATTGAATTTCTTTTCAAGATACCGTACGAAATACTTATCATCTATACTTATCTGTAAACTACGATACATGGACGGGACACAAAAAGTTGTAATTGGAAATTTAATGGTCAATTTTGGAGGAAAAAAAAATGATTTACGTGGTTTCAAACCGATGTGGAGAAAGTTGATGGAGGTTACAAAACAAGTCCACGTATAAAGGGTCAACGTTATTTGGTTTTCTGCATTTCTCCAACGATTATCCAGCAAGTCAGATTACTAATTATCTAGTGTAATTTTCACCAAATTATTGAGTATAGAGTTGAATTTTGACGAGAATTGATTTTTTTAAAATTTCTGATGATATGAAGGTATTATCATCTATTGTGATTAGATTTTTTTTTAAACAGGTACACCAGATAGCATAAAATTCGTAGTGATTTCGGAAAAAATGTTTCCGCAATAATACTTATACAGGGGGTTCATTAATATTGTAAAAAAAACCGTTAAGATTCAGAGAGGGTGACATCTACCTCTCCTAGTGTCCCCCTTGAAAATCTATCTTTAAAACCTATTTCTTTTTGTTTTTTCATATTCATTTTCATTCATTATTCACTTGAGGGTGGTAAGTTTCAGAATATAATCTATAATGTATAGATATACCAAATCAAAGGATGACAAGTATTCCAAAATGATGCATAACATCACACAATATCATCCGCATCAGGTACATACCTACACACTTATAGTCACATTAAAGCCGACGTTGTCGGTAAATCCGAAATTGACCCGCTATTAACACCGAGGCTTATAATTAGCGGTGGCTTTAAAGGGGACGCGTCGCTCTCTCGGACGCAGCGCGTCGCGACGCCGCGCCGAAACGGTACATCCCCTTTAAAGCCACCCCCAAAGCCGTCGTCTACGCTAATCGTTTACAGGCGCTCCCCCTTCGTTTCTCTTTACACGTCTCGGCCGATCGCCACCACGGCCGCCTTTTTCGCACATTAAACGTGACACCTTGACGCGCTCGTCACTTGTCACTTTTCTGTCGATGCTCGTCTGCCATCTATCTACCCGGCAGCCATATTGATTCGACTTCCTCGAAATATTCTCAATAACATGAAGGGTATAGGTACCCACTTGAAGATATATAATATGTACTGACACATTGGAGGGCGTATTTCTGGAGCAATTTCGAGTAGAAATGTTCAAATTTAGTACGTAAATTTAAATAACACCGTGTGTATCGCTCCCATTTTGACTTCTTAAAGCAACTTGAACTGTCTCACATAAGAAGTGAGACAAGCGAAAATTTTGTTTATTTTCGAAACATTATAACTTTGGATAGAATTGATTGATTATTGATTTCTATCGAGATTCTAAAAGCTCAGTTCATTATGTACAATATCAGTTTTGTTCGTTTTTTCACAATTTCGAAACAATGAACTACAGAGTGAAATCTGAAAGCCGCATTTTACACATGACCCCCTTTTATTCTGGAACATCTATCTAAATATATAAAAATCATTTTGACCGATTAAATTAGAAAAAAAAAAACCAGAGGAACAGTCAAAAATCGAAAAAAAAAAAATAAATTTTCTGATTTTTTTATACTTATTCATCAATTCATTATTAGACCATGTTTTGACGGATAGTCGGACACTTAGCCACTGTCAGATACGAAATCTTTTCGACAGGCGTTCGTTGCACTCTCGGCCCACACTCTTTGCAACCATTAATAATTCAATACTCACTTCTCTTCATGCCGATGATCAAATCACCAACCTTATGCAAATGTTTTTTATTCACTTATTAATGGGAGGGATTCTTTCGAGAGAGAAAAAAGAGAAAATCTCCTCGGAACGTAAAAATACCCGGTGCATGAATTCTTTACAAATGCTGGACGGGAATTTCGAGTTTTCTGAATGCATCATGCATATTATGTGTGAGTGTGTCGTCGTATGTTGAACGTATATCGGAGAGGCATCTCGAGATCTAAACAAGATATTAAATACTGGTTTTTATTTGCATTTTAACGGTACCGGTCCGGTCCATGCGGTTCGTATTTCAATACATCATGTGCACCGACAGTTATGGAGTCGGTTCAAAACATCCATGAACCATATGCGATGCATGCTACTCAATATGGGGCGAAACACTTTGGTTTTTTTCATCGAAGCATTACATTCATCTGGGTAAATATACTCAAGATACTCCGAGAACTAGTTTTTCTCTAAACTTTCAACAACACGAAATGAACGTTCGTGTTACGTCGTGTGAGCCAGCTGTGGAATGTTGGCAGAGGAGGAAGGTATTGGAATTTTGGCGGTCGTAAGCGTTGGCTGAGAATTCCCCAATTCTAATTCTTTGCTGTCCAATTAATGAATGATGCTTGGTAGAGCAAAGTTCAAAAGGTCTCCAACCTGACAATGTAGTAGTTGTGCATTATCTTTGCTATAATAATATCAAATGAATATGAAGAAGATTCATAATCGGTAATCATAGTGATTTGTAGGTATATCGATCAGATGATTTTAGATATCAGTCCAAATTTCATGAAAATGGCATCACCTACAACCGAAATGATCACCGGAGGGGCCTATCGCAGTGGAACACACAGTATACAACACTTGTATGATTCATAACCTGTTCTACTCAGCTTGGGAATGAAAGAAACAACCTTTTTCTGATGAACAAAAACTACATCAATGTACAATTTTCTCGAGGCATCTGTATCAACATTCTCAATTCTAACTATACTATAACTATATACAAATTCATTATTTTCGATTCAACACCTATAACATTTAAAACAAAACATGTTACAAAACTATTTGATTTTTTTTTTACTTTTCATATTATTTTTCCTCTGACTTCTCCCATTATTTGATGTCTTCCATAATTCAAGGAGATATTCAGTGAAATAATGTCAAAGCTTTGATTCACTCTTGGATATGAAATATTCAAAGTGATGAATATTGTCAAATAGTGAAAGTTTTGATAAAGTCACCCTTAGTGATCTCACCATCGTTTCACATACATCTTAGTTGCTGTCTCGACGAGAAATTCGCGAATCTAGTGACCGTTGCATTGTTATGGTATGCGCGCGCACTTGAGGCAGTCGTAGCACAGATTTTCGTAGTCTGAATGTCTGTCTGTCCAACTTCTGAAATGATTTGTTTTTTTGAATAATGCATCAACGCAAAATCAGAGTGAAAAGTAGTGATTTTCGGAGAATTATAAGTGTGTTATTTGAAACCTGATAGTGATAATCTATCATGATAAGTGATAGATTCTATTTCATGGTGAATTTTGCAGTTTTAATCAAAAGGAATTTCCATGTGAGTAGGTTAATCAATTCGATATTATGAAGAAAATCAGTGGAGTCTGTGATTCAGAAAGTTTGGAGATCGTATTCTTCGGTATTTATCATTGGCATAACGAAATACAAAGAGAATTCTATGAAATTCAATAGACTTCCATGGTTCGGAAATAACACAGTTTATAAAATATACCTATAGTATTTTCTAAACTGTGGTTAGGTATATCGTAGGTAGATATTTGAAGGATCAACATGATATATTGCAGATAAGTTACCCGTTTTTTTTGTAAACAAAGGTAACTAGTGATCTTCACATACTAAGCTAAGTCATGTTTTTTCATCAGATGTTTAAGAATATTTGCAGATAAAAATAGGTACATACAGATATGTTTGTTTATTGGTTGGTTAGATTTTCATCTTGTAAAGTATATTTGAATAGACGCGATACGTAGCTGATCGAAGATTGCCGAACGATTTCGTTGATCGGTTTTCGTTTTCGGCAGAATTTGTGATTCAATTGTTTTTTGCCCAGCGCCATTTTGCTAAATTTTTTCGGCGTCTGATGCAAGGTGGATAATCGTTTATTCCTCGAGTGCAAGTGTATAAATAATTAGTGAACTTTTGTTTGTTTCTCATCAGGTGGATGTGTGGCCGAAAAATACACCGATGAAGAATGGACTTTTCGTCTAGCATCGTGGGTTTCTCAAGTTTTCACATTCTAGAATGGGTGAGTACCTATCTAATAAGTCTTATATGTTTTTACAATTACCTATATCTACCTACCTATGTTTATTGTCCATATATTGTAGAGTTTGCATGAGGTAAGGTTTCGATGTGAAGTTCAAAGGTATTATGGGAAATGTAATAGGCATATGATCACAGTTTTGAAATTTGAATAATCATCTACCTACAAGCCTAACCTATCCTCAATATGATGAAAATCCATTGTAGCCATATATAGGGTTCAAGTATGTGCAATAAATTTTTTTCGAGATACAAGGTATTCAACTTTGAAGAAGTTATGATTTTCGTGAACATCTTGAATATCCTTCACCCAATTTTATCGAGATTTGGCCTGACTGTTTTTCATGATATAGGGCTAATTCAGCTTAAACTCAAATTTATCAAGTCCAGTGGCTTCCCGAGCGCCACCTTTGATAATATTTTTGACAAAAAATATACGCGAGGTGCATATGGTAGTAAAAAAAAGTAAATATCATCGTGAAGTATAACTCATGAACTAGAAAAAAATGCCTAAATAAAGTTTGTTGACTGTGTCGAAAGAGAATCAAGTGAATTCATTGTCATTTTAAAACAATAAATATCTAGAGATAAATTTTCTGAATCTAAATTTTCTGGCAAAAATTCTACGAGAATTCTACAATGACAAACAACGTTTCAATAATTAATTTAAATTTGAATTAGATATATAACAACAAGAATATTGGAACTTTATTACTGAAATAGTTTTTCTATACTGATAATCGGTGACTTCACCCCGTATATATTCAAATTCTCGTGGGTACGGCCTCATGCATATAATAATTGGATATTGTAATTATTATTTTCATTATATGCACAAGCACAAGAAAATTTGTATAATAGTGCGTGTGGAATATTATTCGAAACGATTTGAATGGCTAATAACTCACCTTGAGGCCTAATGAAAACACTCGATTCGACTTACCTGAAACGGAAAAAACATATATTAGAATAAAACGAGTCGCATAATTGATATATGTATTTGAATATCGCCGAAATTTATGGAAACGAATACGGCAAATTTAAAAGTTTCGCAATTTCGAGATGCAAATTTTATTTGGAAGTATTTAAAATAATTCAATCAGTAAAAAGAAATTAAAGAAATGCACATATATTAGAGTAGATTGAAGAATGATCAAGTATACTTATATATTCTATACAGGATGTTCTATTAGTTTCATCAGTCTTGTCAGGAAAAACTCCGGGTAGGATCAACAAAAATTCAACGAAGATCGCTTGCTTTTCAATGCCCGTGATATTGCGGGAATAATTTCAGAATAGGCTGTCGAACTCAAAAGAAGTATAAAAAAATATAGAGTGTCTCTGCTACTTTCAATTATATAGCGTACGTTGCACAATTGAAGATGATGAGACTGACGTGATGTCTCCTTATTTTGGGAAACGTCGAATTCATGCAAACCTTGGCGTCCTTTCTGGTATAGCTGAATTGTCTCTAATAAATGTGCATCGGAGTTGGCGTTGGACTCCCTCCCCTATATCGAAGCGGGAGGGTCAACGAACTGATAGACAATTCGATTCTTTCATCTTCCTGTATGTACGTTTGTATGACGTGTATGTGTATAGGGGAAGCGACAATGTTTGTCGAATGACTGACTTGACTGATGGCTGCGATGTTCTGGCCTACTTCGTTCCATTATATATATATATATAGTTGCAGAGTTTCCCCACGCGCTAAACTGCCATTCACACCATTTTCCCCAATTATGTGAATATCCATGGGAAAATTTTAGAAAGAACTTAGAATCCTGACTTTAATCTCTGATGTACAAGATCTTCCTTAGAAAATCTGCCAAATACCCTTGGATCTTTTTCATCATACATGTTAGAATTTCATACGATGCTACTGATTTCTACAGGGAGTTATGAAAATATCAGGAAAATTTCCCGAAGGATACTGAGAAGATAATAGGATAGTAAAATGATCAATGACATAGGAGAATTCTTCAATATTTGGCGAACAATTAAAAAAAAAAATGTATGCTGGTAACTTCTTTCGTCAGTGTAGACTGAATGTGTTGAATGTAAATTAAAGATGTAGATTGGTAATGAAATATTTTAACGAGCTGCTTTGCGTATGGAAGAAGTATTATTCTCGTTTATCCAATGGCGGTGGTGTGAAAAAATGAGCCAGTCCATAAAGGTTGATCGGTCTCGAGTCTCGACTCGAGCAATTAAAAAGGCGACGAGACGAAGTCGAGAAATGAAATTAGCCTCGATAAGTTGAAATCATCAAGTCGCGTCTTCTTTCTCCGGAGCCGTTAACGGAACCCCGTTCAATATTTTATCATGCTGTTGATATGTGAGGAAATCGGCCTTTTCCTGGCGCCGCATACATTGACTTACTTCACTGATCAGCTGATCATAATATATGCCATTTCTTTCCTTCATGATGTGAATCGCATCATTACTTTTTTTACCTATTTCTTCGTTGTTTTATATTCAAATCCTTCTGCCCCAGAGCGAATGAAATTTTAAAATTCATCAAATTCAATCAATTGTAATGAATGACTATATTCATCAATAGATGATTTATATAGCTTTACTTCAATGATATAAACTTCCCATAACTTTTTTGTCCATGGTATAATATTCAAAACACTTTAATATATAACACTGAAAAACAAGTGTCAAAAAAAATACCATCACTTGCAAATCTAGTATGGTATACGGAAATGTTGTTATATATCCATCAGTAGCGTTTAATCGGACTCTCTTCCATCATGCACGAACACTTAGGGGCACCCTCCATCCTACACCCTACACCCTCCACCCTGTACCCTCTGGCTGCAACACCCCGCATGATGCTGCTGCCGGCGGATTATCATAATTCAATCGATGTTACGCCACCGTACGGGGGGAAGCGAAGGGGGGATTCAATGGGATAGATAGATAGATTGATGGTCATATCGCAGTTTGATAAATCGAAATATTTTCTATCTATATGACAACACCAACAGGTGCTATTTGGGGGTTTCCCACACTTCAGCCGAGTCTCATCAGTTATTCCTATTCATCAGGGTTGTTCGAAAATGCGGTTTTTTCGCTTACTTGAATGGCTCGAATGAATCAACTATTATCAATACCAACATTGATTTTGAAAATTGTTGGAACTTCACCTAACAAATATACTCTTTTCCAAAAAATTTCAATGCAAAACCCGTACGGACGCCACTGGTAGAAGAAATAAAATTGTTTGTACATCGGGAAATAAATGCATCTTGATCCATAGTAGTCATGTTCCAAATCTCATGAAAACATTTATAATAGTATCACAGTTATTATAAAAAATGTATATGTATGAAAACTTCACCACCCGGTTTCTCAAAGGAAAGACGTTTGGGACATGAGTTCATATAGAGTTTTTTTGTCTCGAAATGAATCCAAGAACGAAGATATTATGTTGGCATTGTCTAAACATTTTGATGTGTCATGCCATTGTATTGAGAAATACGACATTTTCAGTTATTTTCATTCGAATCGAGTTGGTGGTGTGAGATTATTCACTCAAGTTATCGAATAATGTTTAACAAATTTCGCACCTAGAAAAAGACGTAGGAATCCAACTGATGAAAACAGTAAACGAGAGAGAGAGAGGCAACCAGCAGTGATCAGATGACTGTTGGCAAAATTGCACTTTTTTGTCTTTTCTTTTTTTCAATGTCCGTTTCAATGTTCCTCATGATAGTAGAGATATAATATATAAAATCATATTTTTGTCCATGAATATCAGCACGTCATCGAACAGAAAATAATAGAAGAGGAAGCAATATGGCCGCCGCATGAACGGCGGCCATTGTGCCTGCCCTAATGGGCTAAATGAAGCTACTACAATGGCCCATCTTTTGGTCGCATCATTTATCACTGGTTTCAATTCCGTTCGACGATTCGCCATTATTATACGTTCACCTGTAGGCACGTCCCGCAACACAAAAGGGCACCAGTCACAGGCGGCTGGCTGGCTGGCTGGGTATAGAACAAGTGCCGATCACCCGAAATGCTAGGGGAAAACTGTATATCGCGGAGGTATAGGAGGTGGGGGCATTCTCGTTTTTGTTTTGTCTGAAAGGGCTTCCGCCAAATCACTTGCTCAATTATTCATATCATCGAAAAGGTTTTCGTGAAACTCCTCTGAGCGAAGTAATCTCAACAGCTCGAAACTGTGTGAAATCGCTCTGTAGATACCTATGATAGGTAAACATACAGACTTAAAGAATAAGCTTACAGATTTTCGTTCGACCTAGAGACCTATTCCTTTAGAAGCTATCAAGATGAAACTATTTCACCATATTCTTGATCACATTTTCAAAAAAATTTCAGTGAAATAAGTCAACGGGTTGTAAATTAGGTTTGGTTTGAAATCGCACACACACACTCTACTAGTTTTCCATCGTACCATTTGAAATATTTGTCGTTCCTAAAAGGCGCTACCGAGGTCGACAAACCTGTAATAGAATATAATAGAAATGGTTAGAAGGTCAAGACTACAAATCACAATTTTTGTTGCTATAATGCTAGTGTTGTTGCATTTTTAAAATCGATATAGTATAGGTAATTGCTACACCTTATTTAGTTACACAATGTACTTGTACTTTCGATTCAACATTTTTATGAATGTATCGAAATTAATTAAACGCTGCCGGTTTTTCATATTGTTTATCAATGTTATACAGTCAGTGTATGTGTGTATTATATCGCATAAAATGATAATAGTGTGCAAACTTTTTTTCACAGACATCACATTTATTTCGTTGTAATTGTAGGTTGTACTAGTTGAACGTTGTAGGTACTGTTACTTTTTGACTTTGTTGATAAGTTCTTGTATTTTTCATGGGACTATTGCAATATCAGCAACTTCATCATGTAACACGTTCATTAGAAGTTTTTGATACTTCTATTACTCGAATTTATTCTGAAAATTTGGAACATCACAAAAGTCAATTTGAACATGATCGATATCAATGTATTTTTTAGCAGAGAAGGCCAGACTGAAGATTTACAATCGATATAAACAATAATGTTATCTGTCAGGAATTCGTGAAATGTCAAATGTTTGGCCTCTTGAGATACTCTACGAGATTGTTGACCACATTGCATAACTTCTTGTATGATAGATGTGGTGGAATTTTGAAAGATTAAGCGTTAGATATTTAGTGGAAACTCGAAATTTTTCACGTAAAAATCGTAATAAGTATAGTAAACGGTTAAAAATCACTATAGGATCATATATAACATATGAATAGTTTTATGATATAATGCGTAATGATGGGTGTGCTATTTGAAAAAGTAAATCTTCATCCACCATGACGTTTACCATTTCTCTTTCGCTTTGAAAATGAAAATATTTTGATTCTGATCATCAATACCGACATCTCATTACACACGTGTCGGCTGGCAACGATATCGCTCACCCCTAAATAGCACACACGTGTCTATATTGCGCTCACAATGGCCCGATGTCGCTGAACATTTGCATTAAAAAATATTCAGCAAAAGATGGCGACCGGCGGTGTTATTATTATTCACCCACGCGGTGGTCGGCCCATTTCCATATTATCGAAACGATGCAGCCTCGAACGAATCATCCAGCCAACTATGATTCGTCTGTCATTATGCGTGTGCAGGCTCCCATATCTAGCTCGGCAAATAAATAATGTGGAAATATAGGTATTGTTGGCGCGAATTTCAAAGTTCTGAGACTTTACGGAAGATTTGGCAACTGTGCTTTTATCGGATCAAAAAGGTGTCAAGCGTACTTGAGCTCATGGTTGATTATAATCTTCTCTATTTTTACGTAAACGTTCAGTTCGATTGGCTCTTTTGCGACTTTTGGACGGTTTTTTTTTTCAATTCAGTCAAAATAGTAGTGCATTCGTTTTCGTTTTATTTTCGTATCAATTCATCGAATTTTCCACTCAGGAATATGTTTCCTTCAACTGCGACGGGTTATACCAACTGATATTTTCATCATTTCCTTAGTTGCTTGTTTTTTCAATTGGTTTTCTTCTATCTCCTATCCTCCTCACACAATGCTGGCACGCGTTTAACACTTTTTTTTGATGCGTTCCTTTTTGTGTTTTTTTTTTATTTTCAAATTATCATGACGACTACTTTACTTGATATAAGGGTGTTCATCAATTCACCATTTCTCGCAGGTTTTTCTACCCCTGCAACAAAGATACCCTGTATAGCGCTGATCTCCACTGAGCATTTCCTAATCAATCAATTTGATGAAAATTTCCAGTTCCATCTGGTTGTATGAATTTGAAATCGCAGAAAAACACGACGTCATAATGTAGAGCAGAAAAAAAACCATGAAACTTTTGTAAGGAATATTTTTCTGAAGGGTATTATATGAAAAGTTTTCATTTCCATTTCATTGTTCGAATTTTAAGTCTTAGAAAGAGTAGAACAGGTATCTCAGTATATACCACGGTTTCGAATTCATCTATCATAAACCATCAGTGTTGCCAAGCGTTGTCAATATTTCTTGCCAGAACTCATTCATCATTTTCATTTAAAAATGCAAAATAGAGAGAAAAAATGTATGTGTATGATATACGTTTCTTGGGAGAAATTGTAGCAAACTCGTGCGTCAAAACAAGTCTAATAAAACTTGTATATTTCGTGCTCACACAAACGTTCGTTACTCATCCAAGAATTATTCAAAAGAATTATTCAAAAGTAGGATGAAAGGAGAGGTAATTGGGTCCAAAAGTACGGAAGTTCTTTCCGACACTCGTCTGAAATTATGTTCCTTTCATTGTCTGATTATCATATTCCCGTGGCTCGGCCTCCAAAAAGTCTACAATCCAATTCGAATTCCCAACAAGAGGTGCTCGCATACCGGGTGTCCCAGCATTCCCGTTCCAATGGAATTTTTCATCAGCCTTTTCACATGAAACACAATTTTGAAATAATCACGATTCGTTATATAAACATAAAACATCATACATCATATAGTATCTGTGTCATATCGTGAGGATTTTCATTTTCGGAGATAGCAGAGATATCCTGTGCAGTGGGACACCGGGTAGAGGTGGAAAATGTAAATACGCTCATTGACAATGGGCCTAATGAACGATTGTTTTACGGCAGAAACGTCGAAAGCATCATCGGTGGAATACAAATGGATTTTTGTTTAACGGTATGCACTTCATGGAAAGACAGAAGCTCTGTATTCACTGTTTGCTATATATCGCTAAAAGTATGTGATTGTTCATTTGACACGAATGAATATAGTAAATCGAAATTTCAATAATATGAATAGCGAGAATAGAAAAACCATAATTACACTTATAACACCACGAGAGCTAAAATTATTCTCCGAACACGAAAATTCTGAAAATTCGTGTTCTCGAAAAATTTTCCGGTTCTTGGTTGAAGCTAAAGTGGTATTCGGTAAGAAAATTTCATACCGAGATATCAAAGAAATACTATAGGATAATGACGTTTTTTGGTGGTATATTGACGCACATAATTTCCTGCGACCATCTATGACATCAGCAAATATCACATTGTTTTGTTATTCAGAAAGTAGTTGACTTCTCTATGGCAATAGGAATGTCGAAAGTAAAACGTACTAGTGTGGAAATATTTTGAAAACGCACGTTCGCGGTGATTGATGAATGTAATGATATTTTTACCTCGCGATTTTACTTGCTTGGTGCAACTTTCCGATTGTGGCAAAAAAGATCAACTCACGGTCTTCATAAACAGATAATTATTATTACCGCCGAGAGTGTATAGCAATTTTGATTAAATTGTCTGTTGTGGGTAGCTATATCAAACAAAAAATGCATAGAAGGTTCAATTACTATAGTATAAAATCAGTGTAATACGAGAGACTTTGTCGAATAAGGAAATAATGTGCTGTATATTACTGCTTGCCGTGAGTAAGTACCTACATAATATATTCATCCAGCTAGTTCCACGTGAATTTATCGGAGGGCAAGTCAAAGTCGATTTGTTATTTTGTTTGAGCTACCTTTATACCCAGACCCACCTACCTACACACAAGACGTAACTAGGCTATAGAAATGCCACCAGCAGACTCTGCTAAAATAAATACGTTAATCTCGATGCGGTTTCTTTCATTTCTGAAGTCTGCAGCTAACGGGATTTTCATTTCAAAAATTACAGAAAATCGACCCGTATATTGATCGAAATAGATCATTCATGAATCCTGAATCTTGTTATGGCTTCATAGTTTTGTTGTACAGTGGCGTATGGCAAATGGAGGCACTGAAAATGTTGTTTTTCCAGCACCTTTTATATTATTATTCTCTCGTACATCGTGCAATGAATAGCCACGAACGTCGACAAACAATCAAACAAACAACAATGAACCTGTATTCTCTGTGTGTTGAGCTTTCAACATAATATTATTTACTCGAACAAAACGAAATAGAGTCATTGTTGTCGGTTTCTTGGAGCAAGATTCAATGAAACCGTACCGTGAAAATAACTCGAAGGAAGGTATAAATGAAGTTTGAATTACAGTATTAATTTCCGATCACATCCACAGTATGTATTACAGAGTATGATATTATACTTCGTCCAAGACTACGAAATAGTTCTTTCTGATGAAAATCTTCAGATTTTCATTTCATAAAATGTTCTTAATTTCAAGAGTATGCGGTTTGTCTATAATTTTGTATAAAAAATATACCAGCGATGATTATATCAATCAGAACTTGAAACATCGAGAACCTAATTTTTTCGTCTCATGATTCAATTTTGCATTGGAACTGCCCGAAATTTTGATTTTTCTAGTAAGCTATGCATATGTCTATTGACGAATGAATGTCAAGATGATGGTTTTGGTTTTTCGGGCTTCACTTAGAAGCTTGACACTAGCGAAGATTAAAGGGGTCTATCATAATCATAGGAAAGACGTGCGTTCTGATGCGCTGCCCTGTTCTATCTTCATACTAATATTTATTTTAGTTTCCAGTCAAGCTGGATCAGTTCCATCCTAGATTCATGTCAGACCGGCGTTATTTCATCTCATCGTCTGTTTGTAATAATTCATTAATTTCCCTATGCAGAGATCTTCGTCATTTGTTTCAAATTATAGTAGATAATGCATGAATACAATAGTATACAGGGTTCATCACGTAACCCGTTGGTCAGAAGTTTTCGATGTTATCCATGTGAAATATCGTCGAGTACTTCCGGTTACACCGGAAGTGGACGCGAACGTGCTTATTTCAAATGGAACACCCTCTATTTTATTTCATTGTGTTGTTTATATATCGCTTGCGACTGTTTGGTCTGGCCTACTTTGTTATATCAATCAATCAATCATATAATTCGAATTCTCATTACGTTTTTATAAAGAAACCCTAATAACGTTTGTAGTTAGGCAAGCGAAACCCTATACCAGTCGAAGCAGAATTCATTCGTGTGTTCAGTTATTTGATGATATACAGGGCGTTTGATTTCGAAAGGAGCTTTCAAAAACCTCCAAATGATGAGATATTTTCGACTACACTATATAAGATCTGTCGATAGAGATTTGAATGATTCAACTTTGAAAATACTAGATAATACCTACTAGTGCAAACTCAACATTTTCCACAAAAATCGTAATGATTCGAAAACGGTTGAAAGTTACTATAGGGACATATTATAAGATTTCTTCGAAAAAAATACGTATATTTCAAAAATGTAATAAAATACAGGGCGTTCGAGGACGTTTTTTCATGTTGACTGTACGTGTGATGTACCAAATTTTCAAAATTTTACCCGAATGGGAACATCGAAAACTTCTAACCGACGGGTTACGTGATATATCTATCTTTTTCCATATGCATGTTATTAAATTATAGGTAGGTATCTACTTTGTAAAAATATTTATTGGTGTAGGTCGTATTGATGTAGTTGTTGGAAATTGTCTCCCATAATATGACCAACAACAGTAAAACGACATTCTGTTTTCGTTATTCCGAAATAATTAT
Source organism: Gastrophysa polygoni (assembly GCA_963576655.1). Classification (NCBI taxonomy): domain Eukaryota; kingdom Metazoa; phylum Arthropoda; class Insecta; order Coleoptera; family Chrysomelidae; genus Gastrophysa; species Gastrophysa polygoni. The sequence continues at coordinate 28,988,133 of OY755087.1, read as the reverse complement.
CGCTAATTATTCGTAACGGCAGTCGGCAGCTTTTCGGCCAATTTGAAAGTTAAATAGTGACGAATTAGTGTTTTTACAATGGTCCTTGATGAATAAATTCGGACTAATTAGTTTGTGGTATGTGTAAGATGGTATCGCTTATGGAAAAGAGCCGATGGCTTTTGTTTCACGAAATGTCCGGTATTGCGGTCCGGTGAATCATCTGATTGCCTTTTATCTCGAAATAATCATCATGAATGATGAATGAATTATTAAATATACCTAAATGCTGCAACATAACAAGTGTAATGATAATTAGGTTGAGTATTGAAAATAAGGTAGGGCATAAGTGTTTTTTTTTTCGAATCAACTTTCCTGAGTGAATATACAGGGTGTTTGCTAGGATTTTTAGAGCACTGCGGAATGAGTTGAGTTTGCTCAGTATACAAATATCGTAATGGCATCCGTATTTATTCAAGATACAGTCGATGATGTCGCAACTTATATATTATGAAAAACATTACCAATTTGTTGAAAAATCTAATGCGATACAAATCGAATTCATCGAGCTGTATAACCAGGGGAAAAATTGGTTTCGGTTCGCATCACCCGGTATCGTATGAATTTTCGTATTGCACATGAATGGAAAGTTGCATGGGCATAAAATCGTCTCTCGAGCCAGAATCGGTGATAATTCAGTGGAGAGCGCGTTCGAACTCAAAGGGTTTCATTCAACAATAGATTGTCTCACATTCAGCTCCTGACATAAATAATACCCGGCCCGTCCCGGCATTGTGCCCATCCCTTGGCGAGGGATTTAATTAGAGATATTCGGAATTTCATTTGCAGCAGCCATCCAAGTCAGTCGAAAACTCAAGAACTCCACTATTGTTTATCAAGAATTTTATTCGTGAATGTCCGCCATTCGAATTCCTTTCGTCTTCTCCTCTCGAGATGCGTTCGTGCATTGGATGATGCTCATAGAACTTTCATCACCATCACAGATTAATACCGACAACCAATATACATATAGTAGTAGTTATTTTGCACGAAGCATGAAATTTACAACTCAATTATGCAATTATGCTGAATGCAACAAATATATCTACTTTTTGCCCATTTTGCATTCAGCAATGATTTACAGCCGAAAAAGTAGTAGATTTTTTTGCACGATCGTACAAAATAGTTATTTGTGTTTCATCCGATACAGAGTCGTTTCAAAATGGCGAGATTTGGCCAATAATCATTTTCAGGGATTGAATCCTTTTCTGCATGTGTGAGTCACAACTGTTTTTCGTCTACCATATAGACAAAAACGGAAAATATAACGAAAATGTTTGCAGTTTTCTTCTCTTGGTGTTCCAAACTTTGATTGTTTGATGAAATTTTTTATGAAACGTCACCACAATACGCATCACGCAAGTGACAGTCATGCAAAGCTAGTGGAAAACTACAAAATCGTGTTTTTGTGAGATTGGCAGCCCAATTTTATGGACATTGTAGATTACTTTCTGTCATATTGAATTATATTCGGAAAGAAGTCTTGCATCACATGAATGAAAATATCACGACAGTTTTCTCATATGATTAAGACCGTATTGATCGATAAAAAGTTGTATATCTCTCATTTATTTACCCTCAGCGAAAAAATACTTGCAAGAAATATTTTTCCAATGTATAAATTTCTCGAGAACATTCCATCAGCACTGAGGAGATTATCAAATGACACTTTTCCCGTTTTTCTTCAGTCACTCGTATACGCCCACCAATAATTCGATGTCTTTCTCTAAGATTGATCGACATCTAAAATAGGTGAAGTAGGTCTCGTATCCCCATCTGGTTCATCATTGATATCGGTTAGATAAATAGGGAAGTATACAGGGGGTATCAGATTCAACGTTATCCAACTTCGACAAGCATCAGAAACAAAATTCAATGTAATGTACGGAGTGCCGGATTCCGTTGAATTTTTCGGTTTTGAATTTTTATTCCTAATGATACGAAAGCTTTACTGTGGAAATATGATTCAACTCATATATAGCTTCACTGGATATCATTTGTTCCAGGCTTCTGATATTGTACCCTGACGGTTAATTATGGTTAACTAGTGGACAACTATTCTTATATATTTCTTCAACTTATTTTATGTTTTTCATCTACTTGGATATCTTTCTTCATTTTCGAGATACTGAGCAAGGATTAGTTTCGAGCATTTTCCTCGGATTTTCGTAAAAGTAATCAGACCTCTCTCTGATACGTGTATTTGATACCGAACCAACAGTTCATGCGATTGACAATCAGAGTAGGCGTCCCTACCGGGAGGGTGGGAGGGAGGGAGTGAGGGTGGCTGTCGGTCGAGATTAGCCCGGGATGAAAACGGCCCATCAAGAGTTGAATAAACTTGGGCACACGCGATCAGCTTACCGGATTTCCAGATCGAGAAAGCCGTGCTTGCTGGCAGGGGATGTGGACGGGGATGACGATGCTACCGCAGTGACGGTACGGGGTTTTTCTCTATATTCTTGCACCTCACCAACTGGGGTTTCATCAGGAAATGACGGATATAATTTTTCATTAGAAAATTCATTATTTCGTTGACACTTTTTCAAAGGTACACCCTGTATATTATATCTGGAAGAGAGAATTTTTACTAATTCTCATTTCATTCATCCGTTTCCAAAATATAAGCATCCAAATATTTTGAAAGAAATAGGACATGGCGCTATTTTTCTTGTTTACCTGTGACTAATACTAAATTTGAGTTTTCATACAAATAAAATTCAAATTAAAAATCAAATAAATAAAATTCAAAATCCTGTTAACTTTATTGCCTCTTGAGTATGCTGACTTACTGTTTTGTTGCACATTTCTTATGTGTGAAAATAATATTTATATAGGGCATTTCATTGAAAGTTGGCAACATGTCAAAATATGGCATCTGCCGAAATAATTTCAAGTTTTTGACAAGAAATACTGACGACTGAGGCAAAATTATGGAAATTTCGTTTTCATTACTTTCGAAATGCCTCCTGTAGATGGGGTGCAAAAATAAACGAGAAAACCATGTACCTTCTCGAGTACCTTTTTCTCTCGGCACTTTCAACATGAAGCCTTCTGTGACTCTTCCGACAAAATATCAAATTGAATGTTGCCGCTCTGAAATATCTTCAGAATTCTTTATTTCGGACAATTCAAACATTTGGATCCGTATTCTGGATGCTCCAAAAAAATAGTGGCATTCTCATTAAACTATTATCTCATTTGACATCCAACAGATGTAACCACCACATCGTTTTCATAATATATAGATAAGTAGATAATAGATATAGATTCAGTTTCGCTACTTTACACAATGATTTACAGAACACAAAAAATATCGATGAGGTTTATAAAGCACGAATACATTAGCGAAGTGAATATATAATCGAGATGGAACGAGTTTCAAAATGAGTGTCAAAATAGTTTTACAATCCGAAAAAATTAAAATTATATCTTCAAGAATTCCTTCACACTGTGAAAACAGTTTTTCAGATAGTAATTTTACATATTTGATTTGAAATTTGTATATAATGGTAAGGAACAAAAATAAGACCTGCTGCTTTTTCAGTTTTGCCGCAGCATTATTTCAATTGAAGGGTCCGGTAAAGAGGGAACGGGAGAAGGATTTCGCTGATCTCTTGTAGTAGAAACTTCCCGGCGGTCTAAATCGATGAATCGAACGAATTCTCCACTGTTCCTGCGGTAGGTCGTGAAAAAATCGCGACTATCATTTTGTCGGATCTTTCGGAAAATGATCTCGCTCCGCCATTGGAGAGTGGAAAACCGGACGGTGTCGGGAATATTGGGGCAAGTTTATTGCCGGGGGGGAGAGGGATTGAATGCCTAATGCCTAGTGCGATGCCTAATCCGGCCCCGTGAGTCATGCACGCCCAGTTTCGGAGACAGATGATATAAAATATAGGTGGCGGCTCCGTGCGGCGACTTTCCAGAACTAACTTTACGCATTTTCCGACCCCCGCGTCCACGGGGGGGAGATGAACAATTCCTTTTTCTCTATGTAGCACACCGCAGGGAGATTCGTAACAGCAGGGACGAAGGAAGAATACACAACATTGGCCAGTGATCTGCGATCGAAATTATTCCGCTATAGTAGTCGTCACGTTAATCTGCACATAAAAAAAAAACACAAAAACTTCGCTTTCAAATAACTTATTGCTTTACGATAAAACTAGCATTACCCACGTGTTTCTTTTTTTGTAAAAAAAAACAAAGCAAATAAATTGGCGATGACTATATGGTGAGAGCACTCTCTCATCTCAAATTATGGAACGATCACATTTTTCAAAAACACTGTTTTATCGCATAAAACAAAATTCGACAATAGGGTAATAAATTAACCTCAAATCAGCCTCAGAATGTGGCCATCAAAGAAAAAAATTACTTTTCCAAGGTGGTTCTGCTAGCTTTTTGGAGGTGTGAGGTTTTTGTTGGGATGAACTCTACTAGATTTTCAGATTCTCATTTCAAAATTCTTTCCAGACCTTCATTTGAATTTCATTTTCTTTACAATCAGCGAAAAACTAGTGCATTTCAAAACATTTCATCTCCTATTAAGTCGAATTGGAATATAGCCGTGTAGATATTACGTTGACAGGAATGGATCTCTGGATGGAGGTAGAATCTCTGACAGATTCCAAAAATGAAATGATTCGACCACATGTGCGTACCCAACTATTAATTCCGAACAGTTTTAATATCGCGCGCGTTATTCCAAAATCACATTCGATCATAAGTATAGGTTAGCAAAAATGATTTAGTCCGTGCAAGGAGCCAGATAGGCGTTTGTCCGTTCGTCTGGGATCCCAAATGAGATTCCGGCGAAAACGAAATGGCGGTCTCTATACATATATATATATATATTATTATTCCTTTCAAATTATTGTGAGTTTGTTAGGGAGGAGTTTGTTGGCCGCGCCGGTATACAATTTCGAGTTAATGAACTTTGATAACTCAAACAGGTAGTCGGGTTTTTTGTTTAACCGCGCATGGACCAATTTCGACCGAACGGCATGATGAGGGAACTAGTAAATTAGTGGCTCCTATATACGAAGATTGATTTTTATTATTTTTGTGTAAACTGCTTGCTCGCTCGCTTTCTCGCTCGCCAGTTGAGATGGTCCTCGATATATGAGACATAACCTCAAATTATTTTATCAGTGTGATAGATTTTAGTTGTTCAGTTCGTTTTTGAATATTTCAAATGTAATATTTAGATCACCAATATGATTGCAAACAAAAGTGTACACCACTGACTTTTTCGAATGTTTGAATGAAATTCATAGACAAAAAAAATCGGCAATTACACCTTTGAGTAACACCCTGTATGCATACAAAATAAGATATCTATGATAGTTTCAACATAGGTTTTGATACGTATCATTTTGTATTTTAGAGCTTGCAATGCAAATGGGACACTCTCTATTTTATGTCATTGTACTTATTGTATATTATTCTTCATAAATAAGAGAATTTTTCGTGGCAATATTGCAAATGTTTCAAATGTAAATTCGATGGTTCTATTAGATGTAAATAGATTTAAGGAAACACAACGTGTCCCTTTTTAAATTGAATAGTTGGAGTCTATCCGGAACAACCGGAAGTACAATTATGAACAAAAATTCATGAATTGGAAGATTTCTTTTCTAACGACATCAAAGTTAGAGGGTTGCCCTGGCCCTGGCCCTGGTTCTCGTGACCACCCGGTATCTATTATCATATTTTCATAAGCACGAAAAACACGAGTATGCATAAAACATTCGGCATTGATGGGGGGGGGGTATAGTTGATGGCGAACCGTTATACATTATGTGTGTATCTATTTAGATATTTAGCGTTTTATCGTGTAGAGAAAAAGCTTTCAAACTGGCCTGAATAATTTAAAATTGAAATTCGAGGATAATGATGACTTCTGCGTCATTTCACAACTTCGCTGTATATTCCGATGGGACGGGACGATGAGACGGGAAGTAATGATACATTATTAAAAAGCAATTTGCGCAGAGTAATAGAAGTACCTATATACTCCTCAATTTTTCAGGTGCCACGAGGGTACACGGAAAAAGGCTTTGTGACAGTCATATACAGGGTGTTCCGATGATCATGTTACAAACTCCTAGGGTAGATAAAACACACGCAAATAAGAAAAAAAGTTCATGTGAACATGTTGGGTCCGGAAACGCTTCTTCAGGGAGCTTAGAGGGCCCTTCGAAGATGACCTCCAAAAACTACTTTTCGTTTTATAGCTTCGGTACTACTGCAGCTATCGCAACCAATTTTGGGACATGGAATCTAGTTCGTGGGTTCATCAATTTGAGCCTTCCGGATTTTGTCACCTCTAATCAGGGGCGTACAAACCAGGGGGGTATTTGGGTAAATTTGACCCTACTCCTCTTAGGCTTCAATTTCTTACCATTTTTATATCTGATTATGATTCTCCAATGCCTTTTACATAAAAAAGGTACTCTTGTAAAAATCGCTATCTGTCACCGTTTCCTCCGAAAATGGCTAAATCCAATCAATAATAAATTGATGGTAAGAAATTAAAGCCTAAGAGGAGTAGGGTCAAATTTACCCAAATACCCCCCTGGTGTGTACGCCCCTGGTTGAAGGTGACAAAATCCGGAAGGCTCAAATTGATGAACCTACGAACTAGATTTCATGTCCCGAAATTGGTTGCGATAGCTGCAGTAGTACCGAAGCTATAAAACGAAAAGTAGGTTTTGGAGGTCATCTTCGAAGGGCCCTAGCTCCCTGAAGAAGCGTTTCCGGACCCATGTTCAGATGAACTTTTTTTCTTATTTTCGTGTGTTTTATCTACCCTAGGAGTTTGTAACATGATCAATGGAACACCCTGTATATATATATAGATATGATGAATGAATGTATTTACCTCTACGACGGTGCGTGAATTCTGGTTTGGCACAAAGACCACGGCCCCATACTCCTATACTGGGTGATCCTTTCAACTTTAAACAGTATCTAAACGTTGAGAACTAGGCATTTTATGAAGGAAAAAAATGCTGCAAAAGGCAAAAATAACAGATATTTTTATACTGAATACAACACACTATATTCAGCCGACAGTACGAACAAAACACAAAACCAATAATTCTTTTTCAATTCGTTATGAAGTGAGTGCAAATGTAAAGTACTTATAAATACGAATAACTTGGAATGAGTTTGACAGAACAACGCTGTTGGAACATTTTGTCATCTGACTTCATTTGACAAATTGAATTTTCTCTTATATTATCCATGATTTTTCAAATTCCCATCAAGAATTGGTAGATAGTATCGAAAAAACTCTACAATTTTTGTGAGTTTGGCATGGTTTCCGAGATATTCTGTCTCAAGTTAGATGGAACACCCAGTATACAATATGTATGGATTATTCATCAGTCTGCTGCACGCCCTTTTGTGCCCTATTCACACACACCTGCATGCCCTTAAGAAAAGGTCAGACTCCACAACAAATCTGTCTGTATTTTTTCAACGACTTGTTCGAATTTCATATGAAGTCAAGAAGTTTCGGAATGAAACAGTTTAATTGACCAAAGAAATTAAACGGCTGTAGCTTTGTCCAATATGCTATAATATATGTTTAGATGGAGGTTTCTCTCAATTTTTGCTGTAAAATCGCTCCCTGATATAACTGCTAATCTGCTCATAATATCATAACATAATAGCTACCTCTCGAATGTCACTTTATGAACTTTGTCGCAACCATGCACCGTTATTAAATCATCCATTCTCATCATAATAAGTATATATTGAGTAAGTATTGTGGCAAACTGGCTGCATGGACAAAGAATGACGACTGTGCACGCCAGAACAAAAAATCATTTTCGTTGCATACATCGATAACATCTCGAGAGCCGAAGATTCGGTCTCACGTTTTCGAACACCTGGTGAAAGAAAGCAAAAGGCATTCTCGATGCAACGGCGGTGCATAATGCGAACCTACCGGGAAGAATCGTACCCTCTGTATGTATTCTTTTCTCTCGGACCCTCGAAAATTTCTGCGCCAAATGACTGCGTACGTTGAAAGGCTTTCGAAAAGCCATGGCACAATGAGTTTGCGAAATTTGAATTCGGCTGTGATGGATCTTGAGTGAGAACATTAAAAGTGGTTTTTATAGATGTTGGAACCATAAGAGTTCCTTCCCAATCTATGAACATTTGTCCGAGATGATTGCATGTGCTCTAGAAAAAAGCCTGTTGATTTCGTGAAAACGAATTGTCGAACTAGAAAATTGATAACTAAATTGGGATACAGTATATCGGGTGACCACTGGGTCCTTCCGTCACAAGTACTTTCACCGAAAGTTAAACAATCTTTTGTTTCAAATCGAACATCCACTATTTTATCGAATCTTCAGAATGAGATACACATTATTTGCAATATTTTCTCCGAAATTTGAAGTTGAATCGGATTGGAAATTTAAAAATAAAAATTTGAAAATTCAAAAAAAAAGTTGCGAAAAATCATATTTAATTATATTCTTAATGGGACCATCTGCTACATCCAGTTTATAATCCTATTTTTGCAGATTATGGAATCAAAATTTGATGAGAATGATTGGTTTTCCGTTTTTACGATTTTTCCCATCTACGTGTGAAACGGGATTTTTGGCAAACACTCAAACACTCAAAATAAGAAACTTTTACTTTCGAATCACATCCTGTATGTATGATATCATAAAATTTGGAGTAAAAGTGCTGAAAAACATGCTCTCGTTCTTGTATGTTTCGAAAACGAAATACTTCCTTCCGAAAAGAACAAGACACAAAAGAGGCAAGGTACAATAAGTACCGAAAAGGGTCGAGAGGGAATAAGGGCTCCCTAAACACGATGGTTAACCTCCCCCGCGCGCCGTCGTCGCCAGCAAACAATTGGCTGTGCCACAGTTTCGAATTCCGAACGGAAAAAGGGCAGATGCATGCGTCTCTAATGGCTCGAATACCTTTTCTGAAGACGAAAGTTGTGGTAATACACTGATCAGTGAAATTAGCGCGCCACCTGAACTGTCTATCTCTTTTTTGAATTCTTCCATTCCGCTTCGAATGATCTTTCATTCTGAATTTCTGGTTCACGCCTCAGAAAAGTGAACATGCTACTAATTTTCTCCCACCCATCGATTTATCTCAAATTTATTTTTCTACGTCTGAGGAAGTTTTCAGCTCGATCTGACGGTTTTTTCGGAAGTTAGTGCATATATTGGTCGCACATGGTCGGATTCTTCGATAACGTTTCATCTAAATTTCAAACGATATGATCATGAAATACGAAATTCCGTTCATGTCAGGAGATCACTAGTACAAATTTATCGGAAGATCGTAGCTTAGAAATTTCGAAATTCCTAATTATAGTTGAAAAATCTGAAAAAAATCACAACCACCAAGTCGGACCCGTAGAAAACGAATCTACGATCGAAATTTCTGAATTCCTCTGGATAACGGAATAATCTCGCTCCTAAGTGCGTTTTTCGCCAAAAACCGCACTATTTTCACTTTGACGCGTCATATCTCCGGAACGGTCGGTCTTACGGACTCGATCGATCCACCAATCGATTCCTCGTTCAATTTTCATATAGATTCCCAAATTTCAAACGAATCGATTGAGAAATGAGAAATTTCGTTTATGTCAGAAGATCCATGATACATATTTATCGGATAATCGTAGCTCGGAAATTTCGAAATTCCCAATCATTGTTTGAAAAATCTGAAAAAATTCACAACCACTGAGTCGGACCCGTAGAGAACGAATCTGCGATCGAAATTTCTGAATTCCTCTCGATAACGGAATAATCTCGCTCCTAAGTGCGTTTTTCGCCAAAAAGCGCACTATTTTCACTTTGACGAGCCATATCTCCGGAACGGTCGATCTTACGGACTCGATCGATCCACCAATCGATTCCTCGTTCAATTTTAATCTAGATTACCAAATTTCGAACGAATCGATTGAGAAATGAGAAATTTCGTTTATGTCAGAAGATCCATGATACATATTTATCGGATAATCGTAGCTCGGAAATTTCGAAATTCCCAATCATTGTTTGAAAAATCTGAAAAAATTCACAACCACTGAGTCGGTCCCGTAGAGAACGAATCTGCGATCGAAATTTCTGAATTCCTCTCGATAACGGAATAATCTCGCTCCTAAGTGCGTTTTTCGCCAAAAAGCGCACTATTTTCACTTTGACGAGCGATATCTCCGGAACGGTCGATCTTACGGACTCGATCGATCCACCAATCGATTCCTCGTTCAATTTTCATATAGATTCCCAAATTTCAAACGAATCGATTGAGAAATGGGAAATTTCGTTTAAGTCAGAAGATCCATGATACATATTTATCGGATAATCGTAGCTCAGAAATTTCGAAATTCCCAATTATTGTTTGAAAAATCTGAAAAAATTCACAACCACTAAGTCGGACCCGTAGAAAACGAATCTGCGATCGAAATTTCTGAATTCCTCTCGATAACGGAATAATCTCGCTCCTAAGTGCTTTTTTTGCCAAAAAGCGCACTATTTTCACTTTGACGAGCGATATCTCCGGAACGGTCGATCTTACGGACTCGATCGATCCACCAATCGATTCCTCGTTCAATTTTCATATAGATTCCCAAATTTCAAACGAATCGATTGAGAAATGGGAAATTTCGTTTAGGTCAGAAGATCCATGATACATATTTATCGGATAATCGTAGCTCAGAAATTTCGAAATTCCCAATTATTGTTTGAAAAATCTGAAAAAATTCACAACCACTGAGTCGGACCCGTAGAGAACGAATCTGCGATCGAAATTTCTGAATTCCTCTCGATAACGGAATAATCTCGCTCCTAAGTGCGCTTTTCGCCAAAAAGCGCACTATTTTCACTTTGACGAGCCATATCTCCGGAACGGTCGATCTTACGGACTCGATCGATCCACCAATCGATTCCTCGTTCAATTTTAATCTAGATTACCAAATTTCGAACGAATCGATTGAGAAATGGGGAATTTCGTTTATGTCAGAAGATCCATGATACATATTTATCGGATGATAGTAGCTTGGAAATTTCGAAATTCCTAATTAATTTTTAAAAAATCTGAAAAAATTCACAACCACCAAGTCGGACCCGTAGAAAACGAATCTACGATCGAAATTTCTGAATTCCTCTGGATAACGGAATAATCTCGCTCCTAAGTGCGTTTTTCGCCAAAAACCGCACTATTTTCACTTTGACGAGCGATATCTCCGGAACGGTCGATCTTACGGACTCGATCGATCCACCAATCGATTCCTCGTTCAATTTTCATATAGATTCCCAAATTTAAAACGAATCGATTGAGAAATGGGAAATTTCGTTTAGGTCAGAAGATCCATGATACATATTTATCGGATAATCGTAGCTCAGAAATTTCGAAATTCCCAATTATTGTTTGAAAAATCTGAAAAAATTCACAACCACTGAGTCGGACCCGTAGAGAACGAATCTGCGATCGAAATTTCTGAATTCCTCTCGATAACGGAATAATCTCGCTCCTAAGTGCGCTTTTCGCCAAAAAGCGCACTATTTTCACTTTGACGAGCCATATCTCCGGAACGGTCGATCTTACGGACTCGATCGATCCACCAATCGATTCCTCGTTCAATTTTAATCTAGATTACCAAATTTCGAACGAATCGATTGAGAAATGGGGAATTTCGTTCATGTCAGAAGATCCATGATACATATTTATCGGATGATAGTAGCTTGGAAATTTCGAAATTCCTAATTAATTTTTAAAAAATCTGAAAAAATTCACAACCACCAAGTCGGACCCGTAGAAAACGAATCTACGATCGAAATTTCTGAATTCCTCTGGATAACGGAATAATCTCGCTCCTAAGTGCGTTTTCCGCCAAAAACCGCACTATTTTCACTTTGACGAGCCATATCTCCGGAACGGTCGCTCTTACGGACTCGATCGATCCACCAATCGATTCCTCGTTCAATTTTCATATAGATTCCCAAATTTCAAACGAATCGATTGAGAAATGGGAAATTTCGTTTAAGTCAGAAGATCCATGATACATATTTATCGGATAATCGTAGCTCAGAAATTTCGAAATTCCCAATTATTGTTTGAAAAATCTGAAAAAATTCACAACCACTAAGTCGGACCCGTAGAAAACGAATCTGCGATCGAAGTTTCTGAATTCCTCTCGATAACGGAATAATCTCGCTCCTAAGTGCGTTTTTCGCCAAAAAGCGCACTATTTTCACTTTGACGAGCGATATCTCCGGAACGGTCGATCTTACGGACTCGATCGATCCACCAATCGATTCCTCGTTCAATTTTCATATAGATTCCCAAATTTCAAACGAATCGATTGAGAAATGGGAAATTTCGTTTAAGTCAGAAGATCCATGATACATATTTATCGGATAATCGTAGCTCAGAAATTTCGAAATTCCCAATTATTGTTTGAAAAATCTGAAAAAATTCACAACCACTAAGTCGGACCCGTAGAAAACGAATCTGCGATCGATATTTCTGAATTCCTCTCGATAACGGAATAATCTCGCTCCTAAGTGCGTTTTTCGCCAAAAAGCGCACTATTTTCACTTTGACGAGCGATATCTCCGGAACGGTCGATCTTACGGACTCGATCGATCCACCAATCGATTCCTCGTTCAATTTTAATCTAGATTACCAAATTTCGAACGAATCGATTGAGAAATGGGGAATTTCGTTTATGTCAGAAGATCCATGATACATATTTATCGGATGATAGTAGCTTGGAAATTTCGAAATTCCTAATTAATTTTTAAAAAATCTGAAAAAATTCACAACCACCAAGTCGGACCCGTAGAAAACGAATCTACGATCGAAATTTCTGAATTCCTCTGGATAACGGAATAATCTCGCTCCTAAGTGCGTTTTTCGCCAAAAACCGCACTATTTTCACTTTGACGAGCCATATCTCCGGAACGGTCGGTCGCTCTTACGGACTCGATCGATCCACCAATCGATTCCTCGTTCAATTTTCATATAGATTCCCAAATTTCAAACGAATCGATTGAGAAATGGGAAATTTCGTTTAAGTCAGAAGATCCATGATACATATTTATCGGATAATCGTAGCTCAGAAATTTCGAAATTCCCAATTATTGTTTGAAAAATCTGAAAAAATTCACAACCACTAAGTCGGACCCGTAGAAAACGAATCTGCGATCGAAATTTCTGAATTCCTCTCGATAACGGAATAATCTCGCTCCTAAGTGCGTTTTTCGCCAAAAAGCGCACTATTTTCACTTTGACGAGCGATATCTCCGGAACGGTCGATCTTACGGACTCGATCGATCCACCAATCGATTCCTCGTTCAATTTTCATATAGATTCCCAAATTTCAAACGAATCGATTGAGAAATGGGAAATTTCGTTTAAGTCAGAAGATCCATGATACATATTTATCGGATAATCGTAGCTCAGAAATTTCGAAATTCCCAATTATTGTTTGAAAAATCTGAAAAAATTCACAACCACTGAGTCGGACCCGTAGAGAACGAATCTGCGATCGAAATTTCTGAATTCCTCTCGATAACGGAATAATCTCGCTCCTAAGTGCGTTTTTTGCCAAAAACCGCACTATTTTCACTTTGACGCGCCATATCTCCGGAACGGTCGATCTTACGGACTCGATCGATCCACCAATCTATTCCTCGTTCAATTTTCATATAGATTCCCAAATTTCAAACGAATCGATTGAGAAATGGGAAATTTCGTTTAAGTCAGAAGATCCATGATACATATTTATCGGATAATCGTTGCTCCGAAATTTCGAAATTCCCAATTATTGTTTGAAAAATCTGAAAAAATTCACAACCACTAAGTCGGACCTGTAGAAAACGAATCTGCGATCGAAATTTCTGAATTCCTCTCGATAACGGAATAATCTCGCTCCTAAGTGCGTTTTTTGCCAAAAACCGCACTATTTTCACTTCGACGCGCCATATCTCCGGAACGGTCGATCTTACGGACTCGATCGATCCACCAATCGATTCCTCGTTCAATTTTCATATAGATTCCCAAATTTCAAACGAATCGATTGAGAAATGGGAAATTTCGTTTAAGTCAGAAGATCCATGATACATATTTATCGGATAATCGTAGCTCAGAAATTTCGAAATTCCCAATAATTGTTTGAAAAATCTGAAAAAATTCACAACCACTAAGTCGGACCCGTAGAAAACGAATCTGCGATCGAAATTTCTGAATTCCTCTCGATAACGGAATAATCTCGCTCCTAAGTGCGTTTTTCGCCAAAAACCGCACTATTTTCAATTTGACGCGCCATATCTCCGGAACGGTCGATCTTACGGACTCGATCGATCCACCAATCGATTCCTCGTTCAATTTTCATATAGATTCCCAAATTTCAAACGAATCGATTGAGAAATGGGAAATTTCGTTCAAGTCAGAAGATCCATGATACATATTTATCGGATAATCGTAGCTCAGAAATTTCGAAATTCCCAATTATTGTTTGAAAAATCTGAAAAAATTCACAACCACTAAGTCGGACCCGTAGAAAACGAATCTGCGATCGAAATTTCTGAATTCCTCTCGATAACGGAATAGTCTCGCTCCTAAGTGCGTTTTTTGCCAAAAACCGCACTATTTTCACTTTGACGCGCCATATCTCCGGAACGGTCGATCTTACGGACTCGATCGATCCACCAATCGATTCCTCGTTCAATTTCCATATAGATTCCCAAATTTCAAACGAATCGATTGAGAAATGGGAAATTTCGTTTAAGTCAGAAGATCCATGATACATATTCATCGAATAATCGTAGCTCGGAAATTTCGAAATTCCCAATTATTGTTTGAAAAATCTGAAAAAATTCACAACCACTAAGTCGGACCCGTAGAAAACGAATCTGCGATCGAAATTTCTGAATTCCTCTCGATAACGGAATAATCTCGCTCCTAAGTGCGTTTTTCGCCAAAAACCGCACTATTTTCACTTTGACGCGCCATATATCCGGAACGGTAGATCTTACGGACTCGATCGATCCACCAATCGATTCCTCGTTCAATTTTCATATAGATTACCTAATTTCGAACGAATCGATTGAGAAATGGGAAATTTCGTTTAAGTCAGAAGATCCATGATACATATTTATCGGATAATCGTAGCTCGGAAATTTCGAAATTCCCAATTATTGTTTGAAAAATCTGAAAAAATTCACAACCACTAAGTCGGACCCGTAGAAAACGAATCTGCGATCGAAATTTCTGAATTCCTCTCGATAACGGAATAATCTCGCTCCTAAGTGCGTTTTTCGCCAAAAAGCGCACTATTTTCACTTTGACGAGCGATATCTCCGGAACGGTCGATCTTACGGACTCGATCGATCCACCAATCGATTCCTCGTTCAATTTTCATATAGATTCCCAAATTTCAAACGAATCGATTGAGAAATGGGAAATTTCGTTTAGGTCAGAAGATCCATGATACATATTTATCGGATAATCGTAGCTCAGAAATTTCGAAATTCCCAATTATTGTTTGAAAAATCTGAAAAAATTCACAACCACTAAGTCGGACCCGTAGAAAACGAATCTGCGATCGATATTTCTGAATTCCTCTCGATAACGGAATAATCTCGCTCCTAAGTGCGTTTTTCGCCAAAAAGCGCACTATTTTCACTTTGACGAGCGATATCTCCGGAACGGTCGATCTTACGGACTCGATCGATCCACCAATCGATTCCTCGTTCAATTTTAATCTAGATTACCAAATTTCGAACGAATCGATTGAGAAATGGGGAATTTCGTTTATGTCAGAAGATCCATGATACATATTTATCGGATAATCGTAGCTCGGAAATTTCGAAATTCCCAATTATTGTTTGAAAAATCTGAAAAAATTCACAATCACTAAGTCGGACCCGTAGAAAACGAATCTGCGATCGATATTTCTGAATTCCTCTCGATAACGGAATAATCTCGCTCCTAAGTGCGTTTTTCGCCAAAAAGCGCACTATTTTCACTTTGACGAGCGATATCTCCGGAACGGTCGATCTTACGGACTCGATCGATCCACCAATCGATTCCTCGTTCAATTTTCATCTAGATTCCCAAATTTCATACGAATCGATTGAGAAATGGGAAATTTCGTTTAAGTCAGAAGATCCATGATACATATTTATCGGATAATCGTAGCTCGGAAATTTCGAAATTCCCAATTATTGTTTGAAAAATCTGAAAAAATTCACAACCACTAAGTCGGACCCGTAGAGAACGAATCTGCGATCGAAATTTCTGAATTCCTCTCGATAACGGAATAATCTCGCTCCTAAGTGCGTTTTTCGCCAAAAAGCGCACTATTTTCACTTTGACGAGCGATATCTCCGGAACGGTCGATCTTACGGACTCGATCGATCCACCAATCGATTCCTCGTTCAATTTTAATCTAGATTACCAAATTTCGAACGAATCGATTGAGAAATGGGAAATTTTGTTTATGTCAGAAGATCCATGATACATATTTATCGGATAATCGTAGCTCGGAAATTTCGAAATTCCCAATTATTGTTTGAAAAATCTGAAAAAATTCACAACCACTAAGTCGGACCCGTAGAGAACGAATCTGCGATCGAAATTTCTGAATTCCTCTCGATAACGGAATAATCTCGCTCCTAAGTGCGTTTTTCGCCAAAAAGCGCACTATTTTCACTTTGACGAGCCATATCTCCGGAACGGTCGATCTTACGGACTCGATCGATCCACCAATCGATTCCTCGTTCAATTTTAATCTAGATTACCAAATTTCGAACGAATCGATTGAGAAATGAGAAATTTCGTTTATGTCAGAAGATCCATGATACATATTTATCGGATAATCGTAGCTCGGAAATTTCGAAATTCCCAATCATTGTTTGAAAAATCTGAAAAAATTCACAACCACTGAGTCGGACCCGTAGAGAACGAATCTGCAATCGAAATTTCTGAATTCCTCTCGATAACGGAATAATCTCGCTCCTAAGTGCGTTTTTCGCCAAAAAGCGCACTATTTTCATTTTGACGAGCCATATCTCCGGAACGGTCGATCTTACGGACTCGATCGATCCACCAATCGATTCCTCGTTCAATTTTCATATAGATTCCCAAATTCCAAACGAATCGATTGAGAAATGGGAAACTTTGTTCAAGTCAGAAGATCCATGATACATATTTATCGGATAATCGTAGCTCGGAAATTTCGAAATTCCCAATTATTGTTTGAAAAATCTGAAAAAATTCACAAACACTAAGTCGGACCCGTAGAGAACGAATCTGCGATCGAAATTTCTGAATTCCTCTCGATGACGGAATAATCTCGCTCCTAAGTGCGTTTTTCGCCAAAAACCGCACTATTTTCACTTTGACGCGCCATATCTCCGGAACGGTCGATCTTACGGACTCGATCGATCCACCAATCGATTCCTCGTTCAATTTTAATCTAGATTACCAAATTTCGAACGAATCGATTGAGAAATGGGAAATTTCGTTTATGTCAGAAGATCCATGATACATATTTATCGGATAATCGTAGCTCGGAAATTTCGAAATTCCCAATTATTGTTTGAAAAATCTGAAAAAATTCACAACCACTAAGTCGGACCCGTAGAAAACGAATCTGCGATCGAAATTTCTGAATTATTCTCGATAACGGAATAATCTCGCTCCTAAGTGCTTTTTTTGCCAAAAAGCGCACTATTTTCACTTTGACGAGCCATATCTCCGGAACGGTCGATCTTACGGACTCGATCGATCCACCAATCGATTCCTCGTTCAATTTTAATCTAGATTATCAAATTTCGAACGAATCGATTGAGAAATGAGAAATTTCGTTCATGTCAGAAGATCCATGATACATATTTATCGGATAATCGTAGCTCGGAAATTTCGAAATTCCCAATTATTGTTTGAAAAATCTGAAAAAATTCACAACCACTAAGTCGGACCCGTAGAAAACGAATCTGCGATCGAAATTTCTGAATTCCTCTCGATGACGGAATAATCTCGCTCCTAAGTGCGTTTTTCGCCAAAAACCGCACTATTTTCACTTTGACGCGCCATATCTCCGGAACGGTCGATCTTACGGACTCGATCGATCCACCAATCGATTCCTCGTTCAATTTTAATCTAGATTACCAAATTTCGAACGAATCGATTGAGAAATGGGAAATTTCGTTTATGTCAGAAGATCCATGATACATATTTATCGGATAATCGTAGCTCGGAAATTTCGAAATTCCCAATTATTGTTTGAAAAATCTGAAAAAATTCACAACCACTAAGTCGGACCCGTAGAAAACGAATCTGCGATCGAAATTTCTGAATTCCTCTCGATAACGGAATAATCTCGCTCCTAAGTGCGTTTTTCGCCAAAAAGCGCACTATTTTCACTTTGACGCGCCATATCTCCGGAACGGTCGATCTTACGGACTCGATCGATCCACCAATCGATTCCTCGTTCAATTTCCATATAGATTCCCAAATTTCAAACGAATCGATTGAGAAATGGGAAATTTCGTTCAAGTCAGAAGATCCATGATACATATTCATCGAATAATCGTAGCTCGGAAATTTCGAAATTCCCAATTATTGTTTGAAAAATCTGAAAAAATTCACAACCACTAAGTCGGACCCGTAGAAAACGAATCTGCGATCGAAATTTCTGAATTCCTCTCGATAACGGAATAATCTCGCTCCTAAGTGCGTTTTTCGCCAAAAACCGCACTATTTTCACTTTGTCGCGCCAAATCTCCGGAACGGTAGATCTTACGGACTCGATCGATCCACCAATCGATTCCTCGTTCAATTTCCATATAGATTCCCAAATTTCAAACGAATCGATTGAGAAATGGGAAATTTCGTTTAAGTCAGAAGATCCATGATACATATTTATCGAATAATCGTAGCTCGGAAATTTCGAAATTCCCAATTATTGTTTGAAAAATCTGAAAAAATTCACAACCACTAAGTCGGACCCGTAGAAAACGAATCTGCGATCGAAATTTCTGAATTCCTCTCGATAACGGAATAATCTCGCTCCTAAGTGCGTTTTTTGCCAAAAACCGCACTATTTTCACTTCGACGCGCCATATCTCCGGAACGGTCGATCTTACGGACTCGATCGATCCACCAATCGATTCCTCGTTCAATTTTCATATAGATTCCCAAATTTCAAACGAATCGATTGAGAAATGGGAAATTTCGTTTAAGTCAGAAGATCCATGATACATATTTATCGGATAATCGTAGCTCAGAAATTTCGAAATTCCCAATAATTGTTTGAAAAATCTGAAAAAATTCACAACCACTAAGTCGGACCCGTAGAAAACGAATCTGCGATCGAAATTTCTGAATTCCTCTCGATAACGGAATAATCTCGCTCCTAAGTGCGTTTTTCGCCAAAAACCGCACTATTTTCACTTTGACGCGCCATATCTCCAGAACGGTCGATCTTACGGACTCGATCGATCCACCAATCGATTCCTCGTTCAATTTCCATATAGATTCCCAAATTTCAAACGAATCGATTGAGAAATGGGAAATTTCGTTTAAGTCAGAAGATCCATGATACATATTCATCGAATAATCGTAGCTCGGAAATTTCGAAATTCCCAATTATTGTTTGAAAAATCTGAAAAAGTTCACAACCACTAAGTCGGACCCGTAGAAAACGAATCTGCGATCGAAATTTCTGAATTCCTCTCGATAACGGAATAATCTCGCTCCTAAGTGCGTTTTTCGCCAAAAACCGCACTATTTTCACTTTGACGCGCCATATCTCCGGAACGGTCGATCTTACGGACTCGATCGATCCACCAATCGATTCCTCGTTCAATTTTCATATAGATTCCCAAATTTCAAACGAATCGATTGGGAAATGGGAAATTTCGTTCAAGTCAGAAGATCCATGATACATATTTATCGGATAATCGTAGCTCAGAAATTTCGAAATTCCCAATTATTGTTTGAAAAATCTGAAAAAATTCACAACCACTAAGTCGGACCCGTAGAAAACGAATCTGCGATCGAAATTTCTGAATTCCTCTCGATAACGGAATAATCTCGCTCCTAAGTGCGTTTTTCGCCAAAAAGCGCACTATTTTCACTTTGACGCGCCATATCTCCGGAACGGTCGATCTTACGGACTCGATCGATCCACCAATCGATTCCTCGTTCAATTTCTATATAGATTCCCAAATTTCAAACGAATCGATTGAGAAATGGGAAATTTCGTTCAAGTCAGAAGATCCATGATACATATTCATCGAATAATCGTAGCTCGGAAATTTCGAAATTCCCAATTATTGTTTGAAAAATCTGAAAAAATTCACAACCACTAAGTCGGACCCGTAGAAAACGAATCTGCGATCGAAATTTCTGAATTCCTCTCGATAACGGAATAATCTCGCTCCTAAGTGCGTTTTTCGCCAAAAACCGCACTATTTTCACTTTGTCGCGCCATATCTCCGGAACGGTAGATCTTACGGACTCGATCGATCCACCAATCGATTCCTCGTTCAATTTCCATATAGATTCCCAAATTTCAAACGAATCGATTGAGAAATGGGAAATTTCGTTTAAGTCAGAAGATCCATGATACATATTTATCGAATAATCGTAGCTCGGAAATTTCGAAATTCCCAATTATTGTTTGAAAAATCTGAAAAAATTCACAACCACTAAGTCGGACCCGTAGAAAACGAATCTGCGATCGAAATTTCTGAATTCCTCTCGATAACGGAATAATCTCGCTCCTAAGTGCGTTTTTTGCCAAAAACCGCACTATTTTCACTTCGACGCGCCATATCTCCGGAACGGTCGATCTTACGGACTCGATCGATCCACCAATCGATTCCTCGTTCAATTTTCATATAGATTCCCAAATTTCAAACGAATCGATTGAGAAATGGGAAATTTCGTTTAAGTCAGAAGATCCATGATACATATTTATCGGATAATCGTAGCTCAGAAATTTCGAAATTCCCAATAATTGTTTGAAAAATCTGAAAAAATTCACAACCACTAAGTCGGACCCGTAGAAAACGAATCTGCGATCGAAATTTCTGAATTCCTCTCGATAACGGAATAATCTCGCTCCTAAGTGCGTTTTTTGCCAAAAACCGCACTATTTTCACTTTGACGCGCCATATCTCCGGAACGGTCGATTTTACGGACTCGATCGATCCACCAATCGATTCCTCGTTCAATTTTCATATAGATTCCCAAATTTCAAACGAATCGATTGAGAAATGGGAAATTTCGTTCAAGTCAGAAGATCCATGATACATATTTATCGGATAATCGTAGCTCAGAAATTTCGAAATTCCCAATTATTGTTTGAAAAATCTGAAAAAATTCACAACCACTAAGTCGGACCCGTAGAAAACGAATCTGCGATCGAAATTTCTGAATTCCTCTCGATAACGGAATAATCTCGCTCCTAAGTGCGTTTTTCGCCAAAAAGCGCACTATTTTCACTTTGACGCGCCATATCTCCGGAACGGTCGATCTTACGGACTCGATCGATCCACCAATCGATTCCTCGTTCAATTTCCATATAGATTCCCAAATTTCAAACGAATCGATTGAGAAATGGGAAATTTCGTTCAAGTCAGAAGATCCATGATACATATTCATCGAATAATCGTAGCTCGGAAATTTCGAAATTCCCAATTATTGTTTGAAAAATCTGAAAAAATTCACAACTACTAAGTCGAACCCGTAGAGAACGAATCTGTGATCGGAATTTCTGAATTCGTCTCGATAACAGAATAATCTCGCTCCTAAGTGCGTTTTTCGCCAAAAAGCGCACTATTTTCACTTTGACGCGCCATATCTCCGGAACGGTCGATCTCACGGACTCGATCGATCCACCAATCGATTCCTCGTTCAATTTTCATTTAGATTCTCAAATGTCAAACGAATCGATAGGTAAAAAGCGCATCATTTTCCACGTTGACGACAACATTCAGACAACAATAAATAATCAGCTTCAAAAGTATAATTTAATTTAGTCAGATCAATCTTCATTGAGTTCAATTAGTTGCTGATTTCAAGTAAGCGATCAGATCGCTCCTTTCTCCAGGTTTCTTCAAACCAGCAAACACCATCTTGGTACCGGGGATATATTTCTTAGGATTTTCCAAGTATTCGAACAAGGTGTCTTCACTCCAAGTGATCGCTTTAGCTTTGTTCGCGTCCGAGTATCGGAAACCGGCTGCCTGACCAGCTTTGCTTCCGAATAGCCCGTGCAAATTAGGCCCGACTTTGTGTTTGCCCCCGGATTCCACCGTGTGGCATTGGGCGCATCGTTGAACGAAAAGCTTCTTGCCTTTTTCTACATCTCCGACCGGGACACCCATCCTACGTACGATCGATCACAAGATTGATCACAATTTGAGAACGTTTATACTGAAAATTTACAGTTGCTTCACAGAAAAACCAAATAGAACCGAACTGTCAATTACACGACATTCTGTCATCCTATACCCAAATACCGGAACTTGATGGAATACACTGACCAAAAAAAAATCATTATTCCTGAGGAATAAACATATTGGAAAAACGTTAAAACTAAACTCATCGAGCTGAAAGTTGAAGAAAGTCGAGAAATGAAATGCTAATTTTAAATTTATAAAGTCGCTGACCAAGGCTCGTACTGCTAACTTCCATTAGAGTGAGAAATGAGTATTCCGTGCGAGTTTCACACTATATTTTTTCTACGGCGATGATATATGATGACACAAGTTGAACTTCAAATTTGAGTTGAGAGTTGTCAGGAATTATTGCTGTTGTTCGTTTTTATATCGTGCGTAGCTCTTTTTGTGAGTGACCCACGTAGTTATTTTTATGGTTACGCGCTACTACGGCTTGGACTTCTAAGTTAACTGCGAACAGGGGACGTCTCAGACTTGGCTTACTTATTGTTATTTTGTCTGTTTTGTTAATACTGCAATCGAATGACGGCTCAAGATGCCGACGTGAAAATAAATTCATGTGTTCCAATTGCGACCTCGGCCTATCCGTGCATAATTTGAATGGAAAAGAAATATTTCAAAGTCGCGTAAAATTTCAGGGTACTTTTGCTAGCCACTGTATTTTTTTTCTATGTAAACGAAATAATATCAAATCGATACCGAGTCGGGGTGAAGAAGGGTGAGGCAGCAACACGCATTAATTCGCCGATATTTCGTTGACTTCACAACTTTTCAAAATTTCCCGAAACCATTTATATTGCGGCGTCTGCCAGCTTTGTGTAACGATCGCTCCCGATGAAATATATTCTTTAATAAAATTTAAATTAAACCGACACATCAATCATGCGTTCCCGAAAATGAATTAATCAAATAGAAGCACAAGCAGTTCGACATTGCCAGATCGGATATACGCGAGGCGGAATTTGTAAACAACATTTAAATATCTGCTACTCAAAAATGGTACTTGAAACACTCGAAACTAGTACGGGTCCCTGTTGATCACATACAAAATTTTCACTACTAGAAATACATGAAGAATAAAATTCGGTACTTGGAATACTGAAACTGGTATGAATCATATTCGAATTGATTTAGTTGGTAATAAAAATAACGTATTGAATTATAATTGATGTTTTTAAAAAATTGTTACTCGAATAATCAAGCTCCATGGTGTACAAACTCTATGTCAAACAAATTTCGATACTATCAGGAGAGCACTAACACGAATCAATATATTGAATTGAAGATGTAATTCTTGAGAAACTGTTGTGTAATGACTGTTGAATTCTTCCAAATCATGTTTTGATTTCCATTGTCATGGTTTTCTTTGGCTCCACTTGGAGTTCACTCGGTTTCTCTCCCGTCAGCACCGAAAAACCGAAATATTCAATCGATCTGACAATATGCGGATTCTCGTCGTTCGACACGGCCTGCATCATTTATTTTTGTCTCGACACTTTCTTAATGAAAAGCCTGTGGTGTATGTACAGGGTGGTCCGTCCAACTTTATTCGTAAACAATGCAGTCGAGGAAGTTGGAAGTTGTTCCATTTTAGAAGCAAAATGGAATAGTCACTGCATATTTTGACCTTGAGGTCTTCTTCGAGCACCGTTTATTTCACCTTGATTTGATAAGATGACGAAAATTGAAACAAAAATTGATCAAAAAAAATTAAATGATGAAACGAAATTCAGTTTCAGAGTAGTAGAAGGTACTCATCATCATTTTGCTGAAGTAGGTACCCATATCATCCAATCAAGTAAAAAAAAACTCCTGTGAATAACCATTCGATACGCGAAGAGAATAAAACACAATGCATGCCCAGGTATTTGTCGATGAATTACTTCAGTTAAACTGAACTATCCAATTTTTGCCCTCGCGATCTCTGTTTTCTTTTTCGAATTCAATCATCTTTTTCTTGTTCGAAGCCGCAAATAAAAATTAACATTATCAAAAAATATCCAGTGGCGTAGGAAATAGGGCAGGTAAAAAAAGCACACCTATAAGGATGTAGCGATAGGATAAGGGATGTAGCGATTTTTTTTTACCCATGCATGTCGTGTGTTTCGATCAACTAATGACGAATAGTTCGATACGAATACATTCGTATATAGGCAGAATAGAAGTGAAAACTGACTGTCTAGATATAGATTATTGATTATGCTTTCAGTAGGTATATCGAAATTATGAGAGTGGAATACTGATGGGAATGCACTTGATCGAATGAGAATCTCCTCTTCTCTTCTCTTCTCTTCTCTTCTCTCGCCAGAGTCAAAGCGAGTTATGGCAGGAAGGCCTTTGATCGTCCGCGTCCCAAAGAGATTCGTGATAACGCATCACATACATAATAGAATTCGCCCCGGAATCTCTCTATACAGGGATACAGGGTGATTCATGTTTCACCTCGGAAATTATAGGAGATACGACAAAAGTTTCGATGATGACAAAGTTGCAGGAATTATGAAAAATATGATGAACTTATTTTCATTATTTTTCTCTATTCGCCTGATGAGTCATCTGCTTCGGCGACTTGTTTTTACAGCAATTTATAATTTGATTTGAATCACGATGATTGTTCAGTTCTGAGCACTGTTCTCAAAGTACTTCCTGAGATCTCCGAAGGAAATTGATCATTCCGTTTTTATTGTTTTTTAACAAGCTATACGAGGTGATGTTTTCAGATTCGCCCGAGGATTTACTTGCTATTCGACGTTTCATCTTTCATTCACCATTTCGTATGGGCGCCATATTGTTTTTGCTTTTAATTCTGCACCCTAGCAATTTTTGGTAACCAACTTCACTCAATTGACTTGACTGTGTAGTTTTGTTACGCAAAATGTAATCGATTCATTCATTTGCGAAATGAATCTGATGATGTGAGAAACACCATACATATGTTCATGCCACCAGCAATCGTGCGTTTTTCAAATATTTCCACACTAGTACGTTTTACTTCCTACTTTCCTTTTGCAATAGTGATATGGGCTAATACTTTCTGAATAACAAAACAATGTTGAAAGTGCCGTTTTCATTAGCGATGTGCGTAGGAAAATGAATTTCCGAACATCTCCATACTCCCAGTATATGCTGTTATATCACAGAGGATAATGGGTGTTTCGTGAAATTCATTTGATAATCGAGAAACCCTCGAGGCTGCGACAAACCACACCAAACCGGCGTTGCTTTCCTGTCGAACAGGAATCATTAGAAGATTTCTTTCCGTCTCACCTTGGTATACGTGCGTGGTCGAAAAAATTAAAGAGGATCTATAAACTACCTACATGATAACGATTCAGTAGCCCGTAGCGGTGAATTTGAGATCGTCGAGGCTTCTCTGCGGAAGACCCTCAAAAAGTAATCAGTCTGCCGCAAGGATTACCTCATCATCAGACTCATTATTAAGCTCAACATATAGAGGAAGTTGTGGAGATTCATCGGTAGGTATATGTACATTAGGGTGGAATGAGATAGGCCAATAAGGTTCATCAAAAAAACCTTGCCAACATTCACAGCTAGAAAAGGAGTACAACTAGAATACTATAGTTGTACAAAACATGATAGAAGATCGGCCTAGCAGAAGAACCATTGTGCAGATTTTGCAAGGAAGAAGAGTAAACAGCAGTACACATACTTTGATACTGCGAAGGTCTATCAAGACTCAGGTTTCTGACGATGGAGAAAAAAAAACAAGAGCTTCCAGAATATATAATAACCAAGAACTCGAGGTGTAGAAGCATGCAGCACAAATAATGTGCCCCAGTCTAATCTAATTTAATCCAGGGTGTCCCTGAGAAGTCTTTACAAAAACCTACCACATGTTCATCAGACCGAAACATTTC
The DNA here is from genome assembly GCA_963576655.1 of Gastrophysa polygoni. Taxonomy (NCBI): domain Eukaryota; kingdom Metazoa; phylum Arthropoda; class Insecta; order Coleoptera; family Chrysomelidae; genus Gastrophysa; species Gastrophysa polygoni. The sequence continues at coordinate 28,961,738 of OY755087.1, read as the reverse complement.
GATTCAGGCAAACTTAGTAAAATATCTCGAGCCGTCTGAAGCCCCAACTAAATAAACTAGGTTTGCTTGAATCGAATTGTTTTGGTCTGAGCAAACATGTGGTAGTATTTTTGGAAAACCTTTTAGGAATACCCTATATATATTTACCGAAATATTCGGTCTTTATGAAGTCTTTATGAATGGGAATATATTCACGGAAGGAAGTCGGAAACAGTGGTATTTAAGGAAGGAAATGACCAGAACATACTCAACTGGCGAACGAAGAAGACTTACGTGGTGCACGTGACAGTGGAAAAGTGGTAGAAAGAGAGAGTTGAGGGTCAATTTCGGACTGTAGAGGGCGCTGACGCGTGTACGATTATATATTTTGATCGGCTTTTTCCTGTCCCTGAACCAAACGATTGTTTCCTTCGTTTAATTGAGGAACGTGGAAAAGAACAGATGCGTGGGGGGTAATGAACTTACGAAGTTTGAAAAAAAATTTTGAATTTCGAGAATAACAATCAGCATCGAAATTCGGTACAGCGTCAACGAAAAGATAACAACATCCATCGCATTGGCCTTGCATCTTGCCGCCAGTAGCGTAGCAAGTGGTTCTTGGCTCCTTTTATTTTTTAATCAGCACATTTTGAAGCTCGAGCTAGTTGACCCTCGTTTTTGTTTATGACTTTTAACACGATTTTATTTTCAATTCTGAATTCAACATCTTCTTTCAATAACTTTTTGTTTTTAAATACAGACCTATTTTTTTGTGGCATACAATATGTGTTATCATTCCGAGTGAGGAGGAAAAAATGAAAGAAAAAGTAAGTCAGGCTATTTCCATGCAAAATTATCATTTTGTCCTATCTGACCTACTTCTATACTCACTAAACTGGCAATCAATATAGACAATAAAAATAAATGAATTGAATAAAAGTCTGAATTAGTGAAGGAGAATAAATATACTGAGCGAGGTACTGCGCCGGGTCAAGGAATATTGATGATTTCGAGAAGTTTTAGACCGACAATTATCTTGATGAAATTGTTGTAATCAATCATACAAGTTATTTTCGATTTGTGATTGGTCGATATGTATGATGATAGATCATCGTATGCATGATATGAAAAATATACTAATAATGAAGAAACATGTTATATTGAATGGCGTAAGTAGATATATCGTAACAGCTATCGCGGTTTCTCAATACTGACGCGTTATGCTGATGAGACCAAAGTAAGGGTTATCGAATACAAATGAAATAAACACACTGCAATACTGCATGAAACGTGTATAAGTCGAAACCGAAGCGGCATAATAAATTTCGAAAACGACCATTCACAAAGGTGTTCCTGATCGACAGTACTGTTTTCCGTTATATGGAAAGTAGTGGCCCAATGGTACGCCCCTGCTTTCATCGACCGAGAGCAGGTATAGAGTGGAATAATAATTATTTTCGGTCTGACGAAGGAATTCGACCGACCGGATGGATAGAGAGGAGGAGAGGAGGTGCTCGTGCTCATCTTTCCAAACCGAACTGGCATGAAACATCACCATACCATGTCCTTGTGCCATCATCGTTCAGAAAAGAATGTGTTGGTTGTTGCCAACTATTTCGAGAATCTCTATCAGTAATTTTGAAAAAAGATGAGCTTGAAAAAACGTACTATATGACAGAGTGGCAAGTTTTTCACGAGAAATTTGTGGTCACCAAAAGATTGAGCCCCCCATTTAAAACATATATCGAAGTCTCTGATCAAAATAATCAAAAATACATGCATATTGATTTCGTGTTCAGTAGAACTACGTATCGAAATAATTGCTTGTGCAGTCCTTTTATTTTTCCAAGTTAAATATTCTTTTCAAATCATATATCCATTTATGTTTTCGATGAGTAGCTTAATCCAAATAAATGAATATATAAGTATTATCAATTTTTATCAACTTTTTAATCATTCAGGTTAATCGGATTATTTTTCAACATTATGTTCATTTGAATGATATGCATAATACAGAGGTGAAAAAATTCCTGATATCGTTTATTGAATTTTTACCCCTGAAAAATAAGAAAAAATAGACGATTTTTCCTAAAGCACTAAATTTCAAAAACCAGTATTTTGAAAGGTTGTTGGATAAATGAAAATGTTTGTGTATAATACTAATATATTATGGAACTTTTCGGATGTTTTTGCATGTTCAATATAACGTGGGTATTTATAAGAAACTGAATTGTGAATATACTAGTAATAAGTATAGTGGGCGTGGACTAGAAAGATCTCGCGTAAAAGAATAGCTTTAGACGAGCCTTGTTTCTATATGATGCATATTTCTGATTCGGAACATTCCCAATATGAAGAAATTACGTATTCATACAATCTTTTGGATTTTGTTTTCATCTATCAAATAATAATACCTATCACGTCATCGATAATAATATTGCATGTTGATGGAAGTGATCTACAAAAATAATAAGCTGTGAGATAATTCTCTAGAAAAATTTGATTTGCACAACAATCTGCTGTTGAAAATATCGTCGTATGTTTTGTTATCGGAAATTTTGGTCATTCCAAATAATCGAAATCTTGGACAAACACTCCTCATACATGTTGCATATATATATGCGTAGTTGAGTAAAAGCAGTTCTCGAAATCACTTTTCTGAATACAAAGTTTTTGAATTGACTTGATATCCATTCTTATATTATATGAATACTTTGTACATCACAATTCTCAGAACTTACACAATGACCATCGAAAATGTACATACAAAGAGTTTCACTCATTTATTTTTGTGTCACCTTGTGAAATCTTTTTTTTTTTTCATTGTAGAGCTTCATGGATTTGATTACATGACCAAGAAGCGCCACATTAAAACAAAATTCAACTACGCCTACTACTTCTAAAAGGAATAATATAGCAGTTTTTCCTGAATTTCAATAAATAATAATAAATATTGTTTCCACGATTTTTTGGGATTTTTTTAGGGCACAGCACTGAATGCCACATTCCGTATCGATAGAATAATAAATAATAAATAATTCTATTTCTATTATATTTCTATTAATGACAAAAGAAAATCGTCTCTCAATCTTCAATAATAATGATCAACAATAATATGACCTATCATGGCAAAAAAATCGTGTTTTCTTCAAATTTTTTACAGTTGAATAAGTAGGTAATTGTTTCAATACAATTCGAGTAGCTATCGCCCAATTAAATGCGTCATGAATTCATGAGACTTCCACAGGAACGTGCGAAAACGTAATTTTCCACGGAATATCATGCATGATGTGTTAGAAAAAATGAAAAAAAGTATTTGGTACTGACCGACTTGCAGTACTGCGTCGACGCAACCGGTCTCGAGCAGTTTGAGGCCCTTGCAGAAGGAGAGGTTTTGAGGCTCTCCGCCGCCTCCGTTGACGGTCGGTGCCCGTGACAGCGATGAATACATGCAAATGTCGCGCTCGTTCCTCGGAAACGACCAGAACACTATCCGCCTTTGCACCGGCTCCGGAATGCGATCGTACCTGATAGAGAGAAAAAAAAACAAATATACATTTTTTTTTCTTACTAGGATTCGGTTTCTTTGATGTCATGGCATTGCATTCTTCGGCGAATCGCCCTGTATAATAATTATTTTAATTTCGTAGTAAGTACAGATCAATTATCTGCGTTTGAAATTTGACTTTCAGATATCTAGAAGAGAACTTCCTTGCTCATATAGGCAGTGACATCACACGTATTCTTGTGCACACTCCGCGTCATTTTCATTCACTGAATCATATCGCAATAATCGTGAGAGATAGAAAAATTCAGTTTGAGTGGACACATTCGATTTTTGTCCCAACCTGGTCACCCCTACACTGTCAGGCTCGAGACCTGTCGAACATCGCTATACCAAGCATCATTCATCAATAGACCGACAAAGTTGTGGAATTCTTTGCCTAGTGAAGTCTTTCTTGATGCTTACAACCTCCAAACTTTCCAGGAAAAAGTCCAACACCTTCCTTTTCTCCCGAAATTCCACCGCTGGTTAACACGATGTTCCTCGTTCCTCATGTTGTCAACAGATAAAAAAAAAACGAACGGTCCCAACTTCAAAAATCTCTTTTCCTCCAATTTTCTGCCAGACAAAATGGATGAAAAAAATAGCAATAGTGGAAAGAGCTAGAAGATAATGAGATTGGCGTATCTGGTATTTCTAGAGTTTCTCAGTAGATTTAATCCGATCATGAGTCAGATTGGAATCTAGATTGGAATTTAAATGGAACAATGGCCGACTCATTATTCTCGAACTTCGAGGTCGCATTGATGATAATATTGAATATTTGGAATAGCCTTCGTCCCATCAATAAATAATTTCAATCGATTACTACGATATTGTGTCAGCATTATAAACATTCTATGTATGTAGTGCAAAAAATGAATGCGAAGAAAATTCGACGTGTCTACAAAGTTTTTAAATATCTGTGAGAATCCAAAAAAAAAAATCATCCGGTAGCTATAGAATATCTAGAAGGCTAGGAAAGAGATTTTGCATTTTTTGCATAGATAGGAACATTAAACCATCATAAAATTGAAAAACAGCTGATGCCATAGTAATACTTGAAATTGTGTTTTTATCTTGTGATTTTTCTCAGTTTTTCTGTTGGGACTATCATCTCTGGAAATGTAGAGACAAGTACTTATATGACATCAGCATCAGTAGCTGGAATTTTCATACTCTACATCATAAAATACCTGCACCCAATAATAAAGAGATTAGAGGAGTATCGCTTATACGAAAAATCTAGGTAGGTAGAAGTATTAATAGACTAAAATCACGAGTAAAATGTAGTGTGCATAGAAATATCTTTAAAAAAACCTCTTACGAATCACGGAAAAATGTTGAATAATCATTGTGATAGGGGACAAGTGAATTATGCATTATCAGCAAAATGTCCGACTCATCGATCAATAATTTTGAGTCTATTAATAATTTTTCACCGTCGAGAATTCTTTTGCTGGTTGGTGGCCAACGAAATATGATGAACGATTCAATGATCTTCAAGGAAATTCTCTTTGGTATCAGGATGTTGAATTTCAAACGCACTAACATTTGATGAAGATTTTCTTCCCTGTCTCAAAGATGTCATGCCATTCAATTCAAAATGTTGGTCTGACACCCTTCCAAACGCCCTGTAGTAGTTAAGACAAGCAATTCGGTTTAAATAAGACAATAATAATTATTAATGTAGGTACTTAATGCTGCATCAGCTTTCATAGCCCATTTTAAAAATATCACTCTCGAATTTTATCACAGTAGTAGTTTCACGAAAATGAGATGGTGGTGCTGCTTTAGCCTAGAGTTACATCACGCTGTCCATATTTTTAAAAATACCCCAACTATTGACGTATTTCACTACTTGAAGTGGAAATTAACCAAAAAATCGACCCCCAAATGATAGTCTGAAGATGAAAATCGATGATTTCGATGTTCTTGTATAATTTTGAATTCATTACACAGCTGCAAAAATCGATTTTCGACAAATCTGTTATCATTCATGCGGACTGGTGAAAGAAATAAATGTGGGAATATCGTATTCATCTTCTTCATCTTCTTCAGATTATAATCATTTGGGGGTTGATTTTTTCGGTTGATTTCCACCCCAAATAGTTGTAATAAATTTGTAAGGAATTTTCATTTGTGAAATACGTCGATAGTTCGATAGTATTTTTGAAAATATACATGGTGAGGTGCAGCTTTAGGCTGAAGTTGTCTCAATTGAAGAAAAGCGTTTCCATCTCTAATTAAGGCCTAAACGACATTTTTTCATAGAAGCCGTAGTTTTATGAGCTCTGCTATGAGGCAAATAAATCTTCTGCAAAACTTCTACTAAGGGTTCATTAATGAAGTTTTTCAAACATGTCGATGTTCTTCGCTACGTGATATGACACTTTGATCGAAATGTCACATTTTGATTGGCGGCGGGGGGGAGGAGGATTGTTTTTGGCGCAGAACAGTGATCAGGTTGACACATTATCGGCACTACTACAATGGCAATGTCTGCCTGTGCTGTCGTACCGTTCCTCTATCCTTTGGAAGGGAATGTTCTCGGCGACCACCTTGGCGGCGACGTCGAGCAGCGCGTCGGGGCGCCTCGGCGGGCCCCTCGGCAGCAGCGGGGCGGCGGGCGGGCCGCCCCCTGCCCGCGAACAACACAAGCGCCTGCTGGCCTGCGCCATCCCACTACCACTCTCACTGCAAGCGCGAGCACTGTCGCCTGGCGCGGTCACAACGAGACTGAGCGCGGCGAGCGGCGAGAGCGTACCGTCCGTCAGCGCCGTTCGTTCGACAAGAGCGACGGGGTGGGGCGGCGGCGTTGCCGGCTCCTCGATTTCGGCAGCGGCTCCGCCACGTCGGAGTTCTGGGTGCTGGGGCAGCGAGCCGGCAACCGTGGAGCGAATTACGGAAGCAGAGTTACGATTTTTCACATGTAATTGACGTTTTGTCTTAGTTTCGAACACCCTGTTCATGTTGATTTTTTTGGAAAACTCCATACAACTGTATGCAATTGCATATCAGAATTGCTACACAACATTGAAGCGAAACAAATATGCATGAGTGAATTCCAAGATATGCTCTAAAGTTGAAATTCGTATATTGTAACAAATAAACAAATATTCATTATTTCTCTACATTTCCTGGAATTTTCTATCTTTGTTTCTGAAAATAAATAGTAGTTATAAGTATTATAACAATTTATTTGTAATAAGGACAGATTTGTGATCTAACCCAAAAAATCTCATAGCTTGAAATTCAACCTTCAGATACGTAAAAGAGAAATTCTCCACCTTGCTTTTAAAAAATTTGCGTATACAAGTATATATTTTTGATAAAAAATATAAAATTTGTACATATCTCAGTGAAGGTTTCGTAAACGGTGGGTCATTTTTAGTTTTCAGACAGTGAAATTGTGGATACATGTACATTTTCCTTGACCCTTCTACGCATCCGTACAAATAACCCTGGACAATTCTATAATTCGTGCCCATCCACTACTCGGGCGAAATTTGAGCGATGTCGATCCGTCCGACGATGCCAGACGCTGAATCGCATCGGCCGTCGGATTTCTGGTGCTGGCGGCGCGAGCCGGCAACGCCGCTTCGATCGCGCCTGCGTATCGCTCGCCCAGCTGACGCGACCCCCGCGTGCGTAATGCGCTTTGTTTATGTCGGCCACATGGCGCAAGGTGCAGGCAGGGCGGTGGGCGCCACCGAGCGGGCGGGGGGGGGCGACAGTTCGGACGGCCGGCACTTCGTCATCTTTGGCGAGCGGTGATGCCGCTCCGTCGTACGGGCGGAGATCTCCGATACATGGGATGGTTGGAGTTCGAGGCTATGGATCGGGGTCTGGATACCGGGTGGGTTGAATGGAGGCGCAGTAGCGTATTTCGCAGGTCGATTATTCAGTGAGCACGCGCAGGTTGGAATCAATCCATTGAAATATCTATGAGGCAATGCTTCAAATTCTTATCGTTCTATATGTAGAAAAATAACACCGATGATGTCAGATAACGCATTTATGTAACACAATTTGAGCAAAATAAAAATAAAGTTGACGCGTCCGAGCGATTTTTTTATTAGCTCCATAGATATTTTACTGAATTTATTCCAACCACTGTTTGATGATTAATTATCGAAATTTCACTATTTTTGTTGCTTCCAACTCGATTATTTTCATTTCCATTGGAACTTTGTGTTTCATTGAATCGAGTGAAATACCTACATTCCATCGCTCAAAGACATTTCTCTTAATCACATTTTGTCTTCTTTAGACGTGAAGAGATCGATGCGCCCGTGTATTGTTGCTGGAAACAATCGCCTTTAGAGGAGCCCTCGCGACGACCTGAACCCATCGACCCAAACAACACCACCCACCCACCCACCCTCCTACCCATTCAAACAATACGGCCGCGCCGGATGGTAATCCCCCATTATAAGGTTCTCATCTCGGTGGAATTGGAGGTGGAAGAGAACACGCGCACTCATTAGTCATACACAGGGTGTCCCGAATTTAGTGTGCAATTCTTCTACTGAAAATGATAAGAGTTTTAATGAGTGCACGGTTTTTCCTGAACGAATCGAGATAAATCTATAAAATGCTGAATGAAATAGAAGCAAAATAATTTTGAAATTATTATTCAGACTTATTCAGACAGAAGTTTTCTGCAATTTGAATACAGAGAATATTGAAATTCTTTTTTCTAAGAAAAGGTGCTCTTGTTTTATTCTGATTGATTAGATACGCCGTTTTCGAGAGAAGTCGAGTTGAAAATTTCACTCCATCATGATTATATACGCACCGACAAGATATACTTACCAGAGAGCTTTGATACGTCTCTGAATGAAATTTCAAAATTATTTTATCGCTCATAATATGTATCAGTTGAACCTTGTAGAATTTCATTGATTCATCTCAATGGGTTTTCGAAAGTATTCAGAAAAAAAAAACATATTCAGGACCCACTCTTCAAACAAAGAGTGGGCCTCAAAACTGATACCAGTTACCAGAGCCCACTTTGTCATTTCATTTCAAATACAAAATAAACACCCAAAACACCACATTAGACCTGGAAAATAAAAATGATTAGCGACTCCATATAGTGTTTTTCAAGAAATCGATCAGAAATTACCATCTATAGAGTGGTATGATGGGAATTACTAGAAAAATACTATGGAGTCGCTTCGACCTGGTTGTCGAAATACGTTTTTTAGGCGTTCCTGAATATTGATGTGGTGTTGTGACTGTTTATTTCCACATCGATATTCAGGAACATCTAAATACGTATTTCGACAACCAGGTCGAAGCGACTCCATAGTATTTTTCCAGAAATTCTCATCATACCACTCACTCTAGATGGTAATTTCTGATCGATTTCTTAAAAAACACTATATGGAGTCGCTTATCATTTTTATTTTTCAGGTCTAATGTGGTGTTTTGGCTGTTTATTTTGTATTTAAATAGTCATATTGGAAATAAACAGTCAAAACACCACATCGATATTCAGGAACATCTAAATACGTATTTCGACAACTAACTAGATTGATAAAGCGAAGCGACTCGACATTTTCGGATCTGGCCACCGGGCTGATTGTACGCTGTTTTTGTACGCTGCATTTTCGAAGAGAGAACAATCGAGGAGTTACGAAATTTCCAAAGCATCTTTGAGAAATATAACTAATCTTTTGGTGTTCTGGCATCGCATCGCATCACAGCCATGTCGACACAGTCGACTCTCTAGAACCGACTCGGCGTGTTGAAAGAGATCGATAATCTGTGGCAAGCAAGCAAGCAAGCAAGCGAGATCTTTGAATGCCGCCGCCACCCCCTGTACCGAATTATGCAAACCCTCTGTTAATAGTTAATCAATGAACAATGTTGGTTGGCATTACTACCGCCATACGCCAGGCCCGTCTTCCACATACCAGGTTTCATGATGACAACTATATCTTCTAAATCTACTTTCTTCTTTATTTCACTCATTAATTCTTCTTTATTAACAAATAGATTACGGCAATTGTTCGAAATTTCGACCATGCAACTTCAATGCAAATATTACAACTGCAACTAATCGCAAATAGTTTTCGGAATGTTTTTGCAACTCGTGGTGAACTTAATAAAAAACCGAGTAAAAAACTTCTTTAATTATTTCCGTATGATTCAAATTGGGTTCTTCTCTACGGACCAAACGGCTCATTTGCGTACATATGTTCATATAAGAACAAAAATGTTTTGATGTCCCCTATTACCCCTTCAAGTTTCGTTGGTATCTTTATGGGACACCCTGTATATAAAAGTTTGTAACAACCTTAAGCGTGGATTGAAAATTCGATCAACGAAGCTTAATACTTATCAGTTTAAATATCACTAATGAATATATTGTATGAAATGATGGAATTTCGACACCGTGCATCGCTAAACTTAATTTATTGAAAATACAAAACATTTTTACATTCCTATGTTAATTTATCGTTGAATGAAGAAGTCAACAAACCAGCCTGTAGGAAATGTATCGACCAGCCGTTTCCGATGAACGGATGATTTTGACCACCTGCAACAGGAAAAACATTTGAATTACCCAATGCACGTGTACAGGGTGTTCCACTTGGAGGTTCTCCCTGACTATCAACATATCTTGTCGTTCGCAGATTTGTTCAATATTTTTTCATGAAATTTCCAAACCTGAGTTTCTTCTCTACATCAACAAAATACCAAGGCGATTTGAAAATGTTCTTCAAAATAAAGTGTCCTTGTCTTGTATTTTGTTGATAGAGAGAAAACATGGGCACAAATTCGAAAAATTCATAAAAAAAACATTGATAGAAAATGTTGAGAATTGCAAGAATAAAGGGGGTTATTCAGTAAACACCTTCAAGTGGCACACAAAATATTATAGCAACGAAAAAGGAAATCAGTTTTCAGAGTGGGAGATTTTTGAAAATGAATTTAACTGAAACTATTATCATTACAAATGATTCCAGCAAAAATAAGGATGGAGTTCTCATATCTCTTTTCAAATATATATAGTTTAAAAAGAAATGGAGTTTTCGATTTTCTGTTAATCTGTTAAGGCAAATAATAATCAATCACTTGTTATGATGGTATAGGGAGAAAAAGGTTTTAATATTATTTCTCTTAAATAGAGCAAGATCAGAAAATTTTTTTGCAAATATACTCTTATATGTTTTATATTAATGAAAGACCCTACATAAGATGGCAAATGTTGCCGTTGTCCAATTTTCCCGATGGCACAAGAGAAAAAAAAATTAAACTTCGAAGAAAATCGTTATAGTGGTTGATTCACCTTCAATATTGAAACAGTTATCTTCAGCACATATAACTGTGAATAATGAATGAAGAAAAAAATAGTTACACCTGGCCGCCTCGGTAAACAAGTGAACAAAAAGGTCTCACATGGGCTTGTTGGATGCACCTGGTACCTGGATGGTACTTTGAAGAAAAAAGGTACAGAGTACCTATTACCTGGAACTACCTACCTACCCGCATTTTATATTAGCACACATGGCAAGGTGCACGTTTTTTTTCAATTGCACTTCTTATTTTTCATTAATTAGTAACTGACGAACATTTAATATGAAAGCGCTGGAGTACCAACAGCTTTTTTAAAATTTCATCTTTTTCGACCGCTTCTATTTTTTTAAGGAATCGACAGATTTTCACTTGCCATTTTTGGTATCACTGTAGTGTATCACAGAATTAGGAAATAAAAGTGATGCATTTTTCCAAAATAATTCATTAATGAAGACAATTCAACTGAAGTGTATGTATGTATACTATATCAATTAGGACTGTTCCTAAGCTTCTTAAGATTATGGTATTCACTTCTCTCCCTGCCTTCAAATATTTTTTGATATAATGTCATGAATCATTATACTTTGAAAAATGAGAGAATTTTCACCTTTTTTGTTCATAATAGTGTGTTTATGAACCTATCAGTTGATCTTCAGTTTAGTTTGCTTTGAATCTACACTTCTTTTTGAGTTTATTCTCAATTTTTAATAAATATTATTTATTTAGTAATGAATCCCATGTTGGATTTTCAATGAGTAATATAAGTCCTAGATATTTATATTCTTCAACTTATTTGAGCACATTCATTTATTTTTATTATCGGACTCATTTTTCTTTTCCTAATTGTTGCAAGATCATGTAAACAGGATTTCCCACATTCAAATCTAATTCATTATAGCGCACAACCAGTCATTATAGTGTTTGAGCTCACTATTGAAATTTTCTTGTGGTAGTTTACAATTATAAAAATTGAAAATATATGTAAATGTGGCTGGAACATAATGTGTAGTGAATCAGAATATAAAGGGTTTACCATAAAATCAGGTCTGTATTGCTCAAAGATGAACAGACACGGACAGACACATTGATAATACCATATTGAAGCGCATTGAACATAACTCAACAGAAGACATCATGAAGAATTATTTTTTGGGAATCCTTAAATTCTCAAACTTTTTCCCCATTTAACCAACCTTCAACCCAGTGTGAATCTTTCTTGGAAATATATTTCTTCTTTAAAATTCATTGATTTTCCTTCAATTTCTGATGGTGATTGAATTTTAACTTTCAAGAGATTCAGAAAATGAAAGAATAAAAATATACTAACCTGGCCTCTCTTCAATCCAAAATATCTGGCTACAGGATCCCCAGCTTGTATTCTCATCAACATGTTCTCCTTCAATTTACTATTCATGTGCATTAAGGAAAATAATTGGGAACAATACTGTGTATAAAAAGTCGAGATGATCAGGAATGATTTGATATTTTGTTCAGTCTTCAGTTTTTATGGATATTTAGGAAACTGATTATGAGAGTTTTTCATCTATTTTTCTCTACCTAACATATACAATTACTGACAGTTAATTTCATAAGTAGCCCATGAGATGAGTAATAACAAATAATAACATAAGGATCAAGGAATATTAATTGATCGTTTTGTCGAAATGATAACTGTCCCACAGTTTGAAAATAATTTTTGATGATAGATGAAAGAGCACTCGCCTTTGGCGAATTCCATCTTCATTGATAATATTCATTGTCGAATGCTTGTTGAATATTATACTATTATTATGCATTATACAGTTAATATGGTGAAATGATTCATAAAAGGATACTATCTAGCCAACAATTCTTGTTTTTCCTCAGGCGTCATCACCACATGTTCAGGAACCAGCTCATGTTCAGTGATGTTGATCAACAATTCCGATTCGAGGAACTGTTCTAAGATGTATTTGGGGGCCATATCCACTAGAGACTGTTTGGCTGACGGCGTCATACTAGCTTGCACCACGATGATCGCTCTGTGGATGTTCTCATCTTGCATTCGTGAACAGTAAGTTTTGATAGTTCTTATTCCTATTTTTGGCTCGTCCGGAAAAAATACGAACATTTGATCTGTGGGGTCGTCGTTGTGAGCAACCAATACGATCAGTAGACTTCGACTTGGCCGTTTTTCGCTGAGAATACAGATATAAACATTCATATACAATGCATAGGCATAACCATCAAATTTACCTTGGTTTGTCTCCAAACTGTTCTTTGAATTGTTCTAGAGTCTGGTCTAATTCATCCTGTGTTACTAAGTATCCTCGATCGTGGCATAACTAAAGAAAATTCGGAAATATAAGTTCGAAATGTGCACGAAAATTGATTAGGACATACCTGCATCACTGTTTTTCGGATTCTCCAGAGTTTATAGGTTTCAGCTTCGTCATCCATCTTCTGCTACTAATTTGTTATACAATAGATCTTGCAAATATTTCTCAACAATTTTTAACTAGAAATTGTTGCTGAACACTGGTAACAACACAATCTGAATAATTCACAACATCACCAAAGAGGAGAAGGACCTAATGTAACCCCTCTTCTGTGACATCACATTCACTTTACTTCTTCTTCTTTATTTGAACCACAGAACTGTGTCTCATAGAACACAATGTACAATGTGTGTTCTATGCTTTTTTAAAAATTTCAAGATATTGGTAGCAATGGCACTCCATCTGCCTACTCATCGCCGCGCTGTCTAAAAGTCCGCTTATAGCTCAACTCTGTAAAATATAATAAACCTGCCAAGGATGTATCTACTGTTGGTGACAAATCGTTCTTTTAACTGGAAAGATTATTCCTTATCAATCAAGTGATAGACAAGGAATCATTATTCTTTATCAACGAAGTGATTGACAAAGATTTCACTAGAAAGATAGGAAACTATTTGGCACTTTACACTTTAATCTAGCTACTTACTGGTAGCGATGCTGTTGAGATATATTCAGAGTAATTAGATATTTGTTGCTCTGTACACTAGTTTGCAAACATATTTGAATATTTCTGTTCAAAACTTCAAACATTTTCAGCACAATTCATGAGGGTATGTAGTTTGCTCATAATGAAAGAAAACTCAAATTAAAAAAAAGATTTATTCACTTATTCTTCTGCAATTTCAAGAGAACCAGCTTTGATTTCATCAATAAGATCATGAGGACCTTTACCATCGATGGTACATCCCACTGATTGTGCTGTTCCCAAAACTTCCTTCACAGTTCCGGACAAGTTCTTGGCCATTGATCTTGGCCTCATTTGTCTGGCTATACTCAGGATTTCATCAAAAGTAATGTTGCCATTGTGTTTAACTGAAAATTGATAAGTCAATATTGAAAATGTATGTTGCATGAATCTGCATTCAAACACTCACTGTTCTTTTGCTTCTTCCTATCACGTGGAGGTTCTTTAAGTGCCTTGATGATGAGGGAAGCAGCTGAGGGCACAACAGAAATAGTCGCCTGACGGTTTTGAATCTTTAGTTGCACTGTTATTTTCAAGCCTTTCCAATCGGCAGTGCCTTTGGCTATGTCATCACCCACTTTTTTGGGAGACTGAAATGGAAACATCCAATAAGTGACCTTTCAAATTTTTCGCCTTCTAATGAGAACTTACCAAACCCAGTGGACCGATTTTTGGGGCCAAAGATGAAGTGGCTCCTACTTCTCCGCCAACACATTTCAAGTAAACTATAATAACAGAACAGAAGTTAGGTTATAAATTATAAATTTTAATGTGTCTTTACAAACCATATTTTATTTCGGTGGGATCGAATTTTGGTGGCATTTTGATACGATATTTGTTCAAATACTACTTGAACAACTAATATACCTTGCGATGATCGAAGATTTAAATTCTCGAGAAAACACTTCCCGAAAATTGTTTTTGAGAAAGAGACAGTCGACACGGAATCACAGTATCACAGAATGTAGATTTTATCCATCCCAGACCCATAATTCCCGCGGTCCGAATCGCATTCAAAGCGCAATGAACACGCTGAGGATTGGTCCGATTAACGCGTAGAACGCTCAAAATATCTACTGCGGGACATATATGACGTCATGGATTACGTCACTTCTCGCGCTCAGAGTGCTCACAGTTGAGAGGTGAAGCGGTCTGAGCGCTGCTGTCATTAATGTCAATTAGTCGCTTGAAAAGTAAACATAGAAAAGTGCTATATTCGTTTCAAGTTATTAGAAGATTTAATAAATTGTTCATTCGATGTCTGCCTCACAAAGTAACCTTAGGAATAATCCAACCACATCTGTTTATGTAGAATTGCCAGTTTTACTGGAGGACCAAAACGAACTCATCACACTGCAAGTATCTCCAGCTGATGCAGAAAGAGCAAGTATAGGTAATTTATTTATTTAAACATGCATGTATACCCAGGCTATTGTTCTTGGGTTATTAACTACTTTTACTATATTCCATTTGAAATTGGCAACTGGGTCCCATGATCCATTCTTGCATACTTCAGTAATCCTCTCAACAGTACATCAGAGGAATCTAGTATGGACCATGTCAACACTTTTTTATGATAATATAGTTGCCACTATCTGAAATATTCATTCAAACTGTGATTTGTATGTGACTTTCATAGCTAGTTGTACATTTCAGATGCTCAATATCTACAACGTTTAGTGAATGATCACAGTAGTCTTAGAACAATCAAGAATAGTGAACAGGTTCCAGCAACCTCAAAGACTAACAATGATGAAGGTGCATCAAATAAAAATGTATCTGAAAAATCAGAAAATGACTCACTATTCATATGGACTTCCAATTGTGTCCATCTACTCCTCTCCCTCTATGAAGAGTATGAGAATGAATTTAACTTGGGTGCCAAGCGGCGACAAAAAATCTGGGAGAAAATAGCTATGGAAATGAAACAGCATGGGTATGAAATCACTTGGGCACAGTGTCAATCAAAAATGAATGGGTTGAAAAGGACCTACAAAAAAATTCTGGATCACAACAATGTATCAGGAAATGATAGGAAAAACTGGCCTTACTTTGAGGTATGTTGTTAATTTAGGATATTACAAGTTATCATTGGATCCATTTGAATTGTTCCCTTTCAATTTATCCTTATTTGATTTTGCAGAAAGTGAATGAAATTTTTGGATCAGCTGGCTGGGCCCAGCCCAAAATGCTTGCTACAGAAGCAGGACCATCTTGTGCTGCAGTGAACTCCAATACCAGTGCAGAAGAGAAAGAAAAAACACCAAAGAAAAGAAAATTAGAAACTCTTTTGGAGCAGTTAAATTCTGACATGAAAGTCAATCAGCAAGCTGCAAGAGATGAGAGAGAAGCTAAGAGACAGGAGTGGAATAGTATCAAGTCTAGAAAGTTTGATGAACTCATGGCTCAGAAAGAGAGACAACATAAAGAAAAAATGAACATGATGCAGCTGTTATTGGAATCTGTTTCAAAAAACCAGAAATAATTCAACTTCTAATTCCCAGCTAGTAATAACTGTTTCAGAATTGTTAAGAATTGAAAGGACGTTTTGTTTTGATGAACTCATTTTCTGTTATCAGAGGTTTATTTTGTTGTGTTCATGTCTTTATCTTGTTTAGAATACATATTATTGTTTTGTGATATTGCACTGTTAGTTCCTTGTTTCTTGACTGATAGATTTATTGATAAATAAGGTAACATAATTAAAGACTGCAATATTTTGAAGATTTATTTTGGAATTATCTCTTATTTTACCTCACGAATCAATTGTCTCTGATGATCAAATTATTCATGATTTCTGTACGTTTCAATGCACCATCTACACCATTTACTGCAATTAGTCTTCCTCTTCTTCTAACCCTTGCTACCTCATTGAAAGGCACCAAGTCTCCTTTCAAAATACATATATTATGCAGAACACAGGTGGCTACTAAATATTCTGGGATTTTTTCCAATGTAGTCATTGGCAAACAGTCTTGAATACTACGCCATCGAACCTTCCATAGTCCAAAGGCACGTTCAATAGAAATTCTAGCAGAGGACAAGCAAAAATTAAAATTTTTCTGTCTTTCTGACAAATGACCATTATCTTTGAAAGGAGTCATTATGTTATAATGTATTCCATAAGCCGAATCACCGATGATATGGGAATAATCAGGAAAATAAACATCAGGTGCTTGAATATATCCTTGAACTGGAGATATCCGGAATACACGGGCATCATGAACACATCCTGCATTGCCAGCAAAAACACTTGTGAACAGTAGCTGCTGGGTACAGACAGCCTGAAATAAGTTTGAAAAATATAGTAAATGGATTCAAAAAGTCATTCAATGATATTACCTGCACTTGTATAGAATGATAGTTTTTGCGGTTTATGTATGACTTTGCATCACCAACAGGAGCTTTAATCTTTATGTGGGTTCCATCAATGGCCCCAATGACTCTAGGGAATGCACTGAACTTTTCAAATTGGTCCATAACTTCTCTGGCTCTGTCCCCTGTTGGCCACTGAATAAATCGGGAAGCCAAGCAATGAAGTGCATAGGTCACTCTTCTCAAACTTCTAATACTAGTTGCCTTTCCAACGTTGAATTTTTCGCAAATAGATCTGAGATTTACAAATTTATTGATATTAGATATTGAATCTCATTTGTTGGTATAATTTTACCTGAATGAGTCAGGAGTTGCCATTGCCCATAATGATAGGAGAAGTTGTTTTTTTGCAGGTATTGGTTTCCTTCCACTAACTGTGGTAGTTTTTGATATTGTGGGGCCTATGAGACCAAGAATAAACTCAAATGTTTCAGGATACATTCTGCAAATGTTAATATGTAGTAATAATATTTATGTATGTTAAGTAGAGTTATTTAGTTTGGAGGTGAAAAATGGTATCCTTTCACGAAAATTCATGCATACCTGAAGTGTGACTTGAATTCTTCTGCAGAGTACATGGGGACAACTCTCTCAACATAATTTTCGATACGAGGTCTTAAAACTAATTCATCTCTATGTGTATGAAATTGAAGGAGAGCATTACATACAGCTGCATGATCAGCATCCTCATCATCA
Source organism: Gastrophysa polygoni (assembly GCA_963576655.1). Classification (NCBI taxonomy): domain Eukaryota; kingdom Metazoa; phylum Arthropoda; class Insecta; order Coleoptera; family Chrysomelidae; genus Gastrophysa; species Gastrophysa polygoni. The sequence goes on along the minus strand of OY755087.1, from coordinate 28,943,830 downwards.
CTACTTGAAGAAGAGGTGTCAAATATCCTTTCGATATCGCTATCGTCATCACTCTCAATAATGAGAGAAACTGCTTGCACCAAAGTTTGTTTCTCCATTCCTGTATCGACTATGACCTATCATTCATGATTTTAGTTTGTCATTTGATAATGTTTGATGTTTGGCAAGTTTAGTAGGAAAAATATTTTTTGTGAGGTTATGAGGATTCAAAAGCGCGCTCAAAAATGGTCCGAATCAATAGCTGTCAAAGCGTGCAAACTAATTCGGACCAGCGGCGACTAACACCAGCGCGCTCAAAACAAGAAGCTCAATTCGGACCGCGGTAAATGTGTACTAGATTTTTCATTCACTCGGATTGGTAGTTCGGGTCTGGTAACTTATCTCGGACACAGCGGCATGGTGATTGGTGGGTGAGTGGAACAAACGATGCCACTCCTTCCTTCATAATATGAGTCTTTACTCTTTATAGTCAACTTAGGTCCTCTAATTTCTCCTCAGATATTTTATATATTTACTTTTCGATAATTGAAATGATGGATTGGCTGTTTTGTTTGCACCATCGTGAACGTTATGAGAAAGAAACTCTCATCTTTACTCTAAAGATATAAAATCTTGTACGTTTTCCTGATCATTAAATATTGTTCCTTGGATGTTCTTTTTCAAAATGGAAACTGGCAATGCTGTCTGTCAGTACTTAAGTAGTGAATGTTGAAGTTTGACGTTTACTTAAATCATGAAAATTTCAACTTTCATTCATAATAATTTTTTATTTATTATAGTGTAGTTATAGAATAATAACTAGTAACAAAAGGTGAAATTGCGATGAGTCAGTTTCTATTAGTATTGTTTGCTGTCAATTCTACGAAAATTGTACCTTGAATGTTTGCCGTAACTTCATTATGAGTGTAATAAAATCGACTATGAGACTTGAGTCCAGGTTGTGCCTTCAAAGAAAATAATCAGTGATGCAAGTGCACTTTTGTTATTTCTCGGTGCTGCAGTTTGCACATTTCTTTTCTAATGATGACCATCCTCTATCAGACTAAAATGTGTGATTCTGATAGAGATGATATCGATAGGATACCTTCCAGAGATAGAGCAACGAACTTGGATATAGCTGGATTCATTTTCTCCATAATCAGCCACATAGCCGATGTATTTTTCGATTGTAATGTCGCCTACAGATACTATGCTGCAGGACAGTTGGATTATTTCATAACCACAATGGGTTTTATTATCATTCCTGCTATCATAAACACAGTATTCAGTGTGAGAATGTATGTTTTGGACCATGACGTCAACCGCAGTACCACACTCACGAAGAGATTCACAAAGAGAAGACTGTGCTGTATCTTGGTCTTACTATTTCAATTAGCTCCAATTCTGAGATATTTCGATGCCCTTCAGTATGCTCTCAAGTCAAAGAAGGCAGAGAAGAATAAGGATGTGGAAAATCAGAGAAAATATTATGAACTGATGGTGAAAGAAGATTCAGATGTGGCCTTATTGAGAGTTTTAGAATGTTTTTTGGAAGCTGCACCCCAGCTTATATTACAGCTCTCTATCATTTTTTATACTCATGGAAAAGATATGCAGAATAATACTTTCACATGTGAGTCAATGGTTTTGCCTTTAGCTTGATGTTTTTTTAGAAAAACTATTCAGTGTTGACTTATATACCATATATTGAGGCATCTTCTTCACCAATTTCAGAATTTTAGACCTTATTTCAAATCTCATGAGTACCGTCACCATCCAGAATTCATAAAATCATTCTATTTACACCCTGTTCTTGGAGACATAGTCTCCTTCCAGGAATATACAACTATTTTTTCAGATTTATGTAAATGATTGAACTGTGGGAATTTGAAAAAATATATATATATCAACTCTGTCTGGGAATGGGACAACTTATATAATATGGCTGAATACTCCAGCTACAATTTTTAGCTACTCTGTGAAAATATTTTGTGATGTAACAACTACTCTGGAATAAAGATAGTGTTATTATATTTTGGACACTGCAGTAATGTTTCATGATTAATTTTATGTTTTTCTAGTGATTCATCAACTGCTCTCAATCGGTAGCTCTTTTGTGAGTATGGCATGGTCAATGGCTTCCTATCAGAGACTTCTCAGAGTTGCTCTGAAGACGAAAAACAACATTTCCTGGGCTGGCACCATTGTGCAATTTATGTGGCATTTTTTGGTAACAGGTAAGTCCAAAATTATCTCTTTGTGTTGTCTCAATTTTCATTTTACGAAACATATGTAATTGATTTAGAAAAATTCACAAAGCCAGTAGTATCTACTACAAAAACAAATTGTTTTGGATCAGAAATGCTCAATATTATATGGGAATTGAATCATCTAGGAATGTCAGGGCAATAAACATAAATTATATTCCCTACTTAATGAAACAAAAACAATGATAAGGTGGTGAGCAAACATGTGTTATCTAACCATATGTTTCTTCAAAATAGATATAATAATCATGTAATTCATTGTGTGGGCTTAGTTTTATCAAAGATTATTTATGAATATCTTTTGTTCCAAACACAACGATCATTCACTATGAACTTGAAAAATTTATTATCAAAACATGAAGTGTTGTCTTTTCACCAACAGAATAGTGAATAGAAACCACTGAATGAAAAAAACAGCTATAGACAAAAGGACAGTAATGTTATTTGTCTCTCTTGTTGAGAAAAACACTTTTTGCACAAGTTGTACACAGAATCTTTCCTATGTTCTTCCATATATTCGTCATTCTTAATTTTTCTGATTCAAGGTATTACTGGGCATGAAGCTGATAGAATCGCCTTGGAAAATATAGATTTTGCAAAATATGGTCAATAGAAAATTTTTCATTAGGTTTTATCATTCTGTTCCAATCTCTCTGGCCATATGGTATATATGGTATACATATATGAAACTTTATGAACCATCATTGAGTATCAAAAAATATATTCAGAAAATAATGAATATCAAATAATACAAACTCATAACAAAATTCTATTGACATTGAAATTTCTGCAGACAATAACTTTCAAAGATGTAGTTGCAATAGAGATTATAGAAAATGCAAAAAATTAATGATTTTTTTTTTCAATTCGAATGGTTCATTCTCTTTGTATCTTCTATTTTATTGTGTGTATGTGATCACAAACCACAACACCCTGTTAATTTGAAACTTGTTTTTCAAAAACAAAAAATCGATAATAGTGTAATATTCGTATCATTAACGAAAACTATTGTTTGTTGAAGGGGTCGAAGTTTCGAGAACGACTACTAGGTAATTTTTGTTGAAGAAAATAGACAGCCTAGAAAATTTTAGGATTTGATACTTTAATATTTTGGAAAAAAAATGAATCAAAATCAAGATGAAACTTCGAATTGAAGGATTCAATGTATTTCTTTATTGAATGACCACTTCACCAGTTAAATAATCTCCTTGAATTTCAAAACAGGGTAGATCAAAAAAGCAAAAATTCTTCGTATTTCAGCTGTACCTGAATAGGCTGTACATTTATTCAAACAAAAATTAGTTGTTTTTGAAATTTCGACCTTTTTAGCAATCCTAGTAGTCCTCGAGAATAAGAATATTTCAGATCTGTTTGAGAGATAAGGCTTTCTGTCAACTAGTCACTTTTCAGTGTCAAAACAATCTCACTTTGAAAAATTTTGCAAAGAAAAAATATACGAATTGTGTTGAAAATGGCATCAGATTCGTTTCCGAAACTAAGATAAGTAGAAGTTTTGTTTTTATTAAAAGTATATTTGTATTTCCAAATTTTTGAAAAATAACAAGGTGTCACTGTCAAAAAGTGATCTTCTCTTTTAGGTTAAATTTCAAGCGCAGTGACATTTCGGAGCAGATCCAAAATCTGTTCTTACTAAAAATATATTGAAATAATTTTCTATTTTATTGTTTAGAATCGAGGGGAGAAAAATCCCGCACAAAAAACATCTAAGAAAAATGAAGTAAATTTTTCGTTTTTCTCTTCAGTGTCTCGCATCCTGTGCATCAGCGCCATCGCTTGGAAATTCCCCACCGAGACCATCGTCGTGCTGATCGGCCATTGGTTCGTGATGACCGTCTGGGTGGCGTGCACCTCTGCGAAAAACAACTTTTGCGACCACAACGGCCTCTACGACTTCCTCTTCTACTGCATCCTCGGCGCCGTCTACGTCTTCACGCACGTGGTCCTAGTGGAAGGGCCGACTTGCTGCAAGTACCTGATTTTCTACAGCGTGTTGTTCGCCGAGAACACGGCGGCGAATTTGGTTTGGATCGTTACGGCGGACGACGCGCTGCGAAATATGATCTATTATCTTCCGATAATTTTTCTCAATGTTATTCCGTTCATTTTCGGCATTTTGTTTATGATCCTGTACTATAAGGTGTTCCATCCGAGCACGGGGTACAGTAGGCAGCATGTCGTCGCTGTTCCTAGTGGGCCTAGCTAGCGATATTGATTGTTTTCGTTTGAAAATCGATGCCAAAATGACCGGTTTTTCGAGCTGCCATCGAGGAAAGTTTGGCTTCATCGTGTGTTATAATGTTTGATGAATTTATTGCTGGTTTCAACTTTCTACTGCCCTCTCTTCACAGTTTATACTCATCATTTGATTCTTATTCGACTTTTTTATAAAGAGCTGGCAATAGTTGTTCACTATTTATTAGGATCGTGTCGATCCTAGACTGCGATGACCTCTAGTTCCGTTTGGAATGTCGAGTTGATCGTGATTGGCGTAATTTTGCTGGTTTTGAGTCAAGGTGAGAACTTACACCTACTCGAAAATTAGTCCCTTTACGTTATATTTAGACATTCTTCTATGTTTCCCTCAATTTGTCAATGAAACAAAAATAATAGAATTTTGCTTCTAAAGCCATGCATTTCTTGATATTTTTCTGTAGTGTTCCACATACGTTGAATATTGAGAGGACCTTTGTTTTAAGAAAGTCAATATGGAAGATGAATGAAAAACTGTAGAAAAAAAAAACTGTAGTAAATTGATTGTTTTTGTTTGGAAATCGATGCCAAAATGACGGGTTTTTTGAGCTGCCACCTCAGGAAGTTTGGTTTCATCTCGAGTTAGAATATTTGATGGATGGATTTCCGTACGAATAACTTTGCTGGTTTCGAGTTTTTACAGCTTATATTCTTGCCCCTCATTACAGTTCACACACTTGACTCTTCATTCGATGTTGGTGAGAATATTGTTGAGAAAAAAATCAATGAATGCATAGCCTTACAAAACATTTATTAATATATTTGTTCCAATAACGAATTAAGGAAAATTCCAAAAACTAACTTTTTATCAGAAAGTCCAGGTAGCATCGCGAATGTAGACCATAGTGGAATGGTTCCACTTCACACCCTGTGTTAATTTCTTAAATTTAGTTCTTAGTTAGTTGAATATGTTTCCGAAAACTCGGTCAATTCCTTCAAAAAAATGCAGGTTGTCGAGAGTCAAATTATGAGTGGAGAATTTTTTGTTTCATTTCTAGACGAATGAAAATTGGTAGGCAAACAAACATCTACAAACTGTGCCGAAACCTATCAAAATGGGTGGCGGAATTTGGAAGTGAAATAGAGGTGTTCAACAACAAACCAATTTAGAGGAATTTCATAGAAAACTTCATTTCCTATGTGAAACCTTGAAAATGGCATTTCCTAATTAATTATTTTTTTCGTGTGATGCGAAATCGAAAAATCTTCGTTCCTTTTCGGAAAATACAAAAAATTGGAAAAATTTAATTTTTGTTTTTTTTTTTTGATTTTGTGTGTATCAGAGCGGAACACTTGTACCAGAAATGATGGAAAACATTCAATGATGGAAAGTATAATTATTAATGTTATCGTTGATGTTTGATGTTATGTCTTAGTGGGTAATTGTTTATTTCCACTAGTGCCAGAAAATATTGATGAAATGATCTTCATCAATTAGGCTAATTACAGAAAAATGAAAGGAACATCACCTGACTCACAGAATTTTAGTTTGAATTATTTTTTTTCCTAGTATGCTTCACTTCCTCATAAACTGATTAATTTTTTCACTCAATTTAACTGGTTTTTTTTCTCGTGGTGGTGTAACCCTATTAGAATCATTTTATTCCCATGTGATATTTTTTTAATAGTATTTAATTATATTTATTTTATGTTTTTCTATATGCCGTACATATTATATATCACGTCCTTCCCTCGTTTCACATTGATTAATAGGTATTTTTCTTTGTTCATCGTGATAAGGAGCTTGACACTTTGGTATTGAAAGTATAATTATACAGATTGACTTATTCGAAAGCCCATTGCTCTAAAAAAAGAAAAAAATTATTCAAAAATGGAAATTTCAAAGCCTTCTTCGAATTTTCGGTACCGTAGTAGAGCTGTTGGAGCTCTGCTGCATAGAAAAAAAAATAAATACTGTGCATAGAGGGCTGTTCCAATTTCCAATGAATCAGTCTGTATATTTTTAGGCAATTTGATAAGCAACCCGCAATTTCGTTTTTTTGTTCAATATGTTCTGACAGCATTAGGAGTTTATTTCATCCAACAGCGAAACACCTGAGGAAAAAATCAATTAGTTAAAAAAATTAATTTCATTTGTTTTTTTTTGCTATGTTTTCCTATCAAAGGTTCAACGTTCCAATAGCAGGTTAGGTTAGTATTTATTCTGCAATTTATTTATTTTGCTGGTTCATAATATTCATTTGTTGTAGAATAGACGAATCGTAAATTATTAAAAAAATATATTTCTACAACTATTGAGTGATACAATCCAATACGTAATATACGATCTTTGACAGAGAATGACATTATTAAATAATGATGATAAAAAAATATTACTCAATCGTTTTCTCAAATTTGTCATTAGTAGGTCATCGTCATTGTAGATCAAGTTTAGTAACTATTGAACTATAGTTTAATTCAGAACAATCAATTTTTTTATGATTGAATTTTGAATAACTTTTTCAACTTTGCAGCGAATTTGAACATTTTTTGTCAAGTTGTTAGCTTTTTTATTTTAATAATTATCTGATGATCTTCATTTTTTATAGGCTAAAACCGGAAGTTGAATTTCATCTGTATTATTATTTCAGTAGTATTGTATTTTATCAATATTCTGGACATTCTGTGGAAAAAATTCGAAGACACTGACGTGTTTATATGATTTTCGAACTCCATATTTTCACATGTCTTTTGTTGAATCGTATCAATATCTTCATTCTAAAACTGATATAAAATTTAACATTTTGAATAAAAAACGTAAACAAATCAACAAACCCTAACCTGCTCAATGGGGTTCAGATCATGCCTTCAGAAAATGCAACTTCCTGTTTTATCCTATACAACACAAATTTCGAAAGAAACGTAAGCAAAAACAATATTAAATATTGATAAAGAAAAAAAGCTCGCTATCTGACGGAAAAATAACTACAATCGATGCAAAATTGAGAAGATTATATTAGAGATTGATTTTCAATAAGAATTGATTTTCCGGGTTTTTGCCCAGGAGTATATTATTTTTTTGTGTCCGCGATTCACTCGCGTATACGTTAAATGAAATTTCTTGCCTCGTGAAACGTATTGGAATATTTAAGTCAAGGATATCAATTCTTGATTCGTCGTCTAGTCTTTTTTTTTTGGTCTCAATTTATAGTTAATTTTTCATCTGCATCAGTTATCACGAATCTGTTCATTCATGATTAATTATATCATCAGTAGCTAGCGAAATAATACCATGCAGGGTGTATCATTAATACTGTAAAGAATCCTGAGATGAAAAAATAAGATGTTATTTTATTTCTTTCAAAAACGAAACAAGATGAAAAAATAAAAAGATGTAATTCTAATTAATACTTCTTTCGGAAAAAAAAAATTGTCAAACAGTAGCGCGACATTTTTTTTACATTAACATCTGCCTGAGTCGCCTCCTAGCAATTGAACATATTTTTATCACATTAGAAGATGTATTAATGTTGAGAACCAACCTGCCAAATTTAAATAAAATCAATGTAAATGTAAAGCTCGTCTTACTCGAAATCTACCCTCGGATTACTTTTACAATATTAATGATACGCCTTGTATATTACATAATATGAACAATATACATCAAGTTTTGATCTTTTATACCGATTGAACTGAGAATCGAACTCACCAAAGTTGGCCTTGAATTATACAGGAGTCCTTGAAAGTTATAGTGGCTCATCCGGATCGGAAAATCGAAAAGAGATCTGGATGTCCTCATATTTTATATACTTGTACAATTTCGGGAACAACGGAGCTATATATTTTTTCCAATGTGAAGTATTTATGGATATATGTATACCTATGTATATTTTGAATATTTCTATTTATTATTCTATATTTAGAGATTAAATATGTATCTATTTCTCTAACCACGGTGTTTTCCATTCTTCCATGGCCATTATTCTTGAATGATTACACCGTTCCTTTTCCTTCATCCTCAATTTTCGAAGAAAAAAATAGTTGTAGAAATATCTAATAACAGATATCTGAAAAATTCGTAGTTTTATCGATTCACCGGCACGATTTTCTAGTAACAGTTCTTCATGAGTTGATAATTACCATAATAACTTTCAGTATTACAAAAAATTAATTCTTTGTTGGCGTTTCAGAATTTGACTAGGAATTCATGTTGAAAAATTTTGGAGCTGAAGAAAATAGTTTGCTGGTAACTCAGAAATCAGTCTTCTCAGAAGAGTCCTTGACGAAAACGGCATTGAAATCAAGATCAAGTTTATGCAGAGAGGAAAATTTTGTGAGTACTTATCATATTTCTGTTGAGGTCTGGAAAATATATCGATATAACTTGTTCTAACTTTGAAAATCGATAGAATTAATAAATTCTATTTCCGGTAATTTTTCCAATGAATTGAAACATGCCTCAGGACTGAAGTGGGGATGCTCAAAATACTCTGAATCACAGGCCAATAGTGCGAGTCGTGAAAATTTGAAATATTTATTGAAATTTCATATATTTTAATATTTACCTACTATTTTTCTGATGAGCTCCAAAAGTTGTTGGGAGAGCTATTGAAGTAACATTAGATGGAAATCATCAAAAATAAATTAATTTTCTCGTATCTGCGTTCAATGTTTAAAAATAATCGCCTTTATTCATGGATAATATATGATATACTTCAATAAGGTTAAGACGAATCTTTCCTCTATACATAAAAAAAAATTCTGAATGAAAGACGTCGAAACGTTATTTCACAAATATGTCAATTTTGTTAATAATTTGATCTAATTCCTACTGGCGGATTCGAAACTCTCTATTTTTTCACAAATAAATGGAATAATCATAATACATAAAAAAAAGCAACAATGAACAGTCCCACATTTTAATAAAATACATACCAGTGTATATACAATAGAAATATTTACATGTTCATGATCTTCAATAGCTGGGCCCGTCTTCTAGATTATCGTCTTCGTCCTCGTAGTTTTCGCCGTTGTCGAAATAATTGTTGGCGTAATCCGTGCCGTCGTCCATCTCTTCGTCCTGGTCCTCCAACGATTCCAGTTCGTCGCCGTTTTCATCTTCGTTTTCCACTTCGACTTTGACCGTCACGCCGTTGGCCGTTTTCTGTTCCAGCTTCTCCAGCAAACTCAACCTGCCATTCACAAAATCCCGAATCAGGGTCGTGTTAGCTTCGTACAGTGAGTTTCAAAAAGTTTGCATCATGTGGGAAATATTTTTTTATCATCTATTCGTCAGGAAATTTTCATTCATTCGATTATAGCTCTTCATCAGCGATCACCAATTCTAATCAACAATCGTTCAACTTGTGAATGCAAAGTCAATATATAAAAATGAATGTTGGCAAAATGTAATTGAAATTCGGTTTAACCGAAAATTCATTCTCAAATCCCATTTATCTTTTCTTCTTCACCTCCTTCTCATCTTTATCTTCACCCTTTCTTACGCAAAATGAAACAATTTCAAATATAATAGATTTGACACAAGCAGTTACATCTTGATATGTACCTTTCAAGTTGAAACAGTTTGATAATAATGGGAAATTCAACTTCAAAAGGAGACACAATAGAAATTGTACTTACAGCAAGTATTCAAAAAATTTGCCAAGAACCAGGCGAAAATTAAAGACGTAGAACAGTGCCTTTTTGATTTGGCTATGAAATCATTATCACTCCAAAGTTTGCAATGAAATTTTGGTTCATGTCCGTTTTGAGAGGTATTGAATACCCTATTTTTTTTTTGAAAATTGTTCGATCCGGTCAAAATCACACAAACAATGGAGATTTTACAAGGCAACGCAAATACAACACTGGGGTCTGTTGTCTGAGGTCATACTGTGTGTACCTTTGTTCGATGTCGACTTCTTTGACGGGATTTTTCTTGACTCGCTTCGCCAAAACTTTCGGGCGTAATTCCGAGGGGAAAAGCGACCAATCGAACTTCTCTTTGGCGTTGGGCAGTTGCGCCATCAACTTGTCGATTTCCTGTTCAGGTTGTTGATTCTTGCTTTGGGGCATTTTCAAAAAGGTTCCGGACAGTTGCATGTGGTCGATGAAGTCTTGACGGAGGATGAGGAGGTAGTCCATCTCCGAAGAGTTCTGAAATTGACAAAATTTGGTAATTTTTTCATTCAAAATGCAATCAATTTTGCATTGACTTCAGTAAGTTTTTGTCAAGTTGTAAGCGTTTTCATTTTCACGACAGAAAATTGCATTATATATATATATATCTATAAAAAATCTTTATTAGCATCAGCTCTCAAGTATGAATAAAATAGTATAATAAAATGGTATAAATAAAACAAAGAATACACATAAATTACAATACATCTACAAGTTAAATTCTCTAAATGATGAGCATTCTTTCAATTCTCTTGGTAAGGAGTCGGAAAGCTGTAGGCCTTTGAAGAACACTGTGTTTGTAGCAGCATTAGCAATATTGATATAGAAATCATTCAAATATTGTGATTACATATTTTTTGATAATTTGTCCTAATATTCTGAACATCCTGTGGCAGAATGAGTGATAAATCAAAACTCAATTTACGAAAAATGAAGGCAATATACAGAATGATGAAAATTCAGATGAAAATAATGGAACATTGAATATGGGGAATAAGAATATAGAAATTGTGGAACAATTCAAGTACCTGGGAAAAGCATTGGATAAAAATTTACCTTTTGAGAAACACTTTTTAACAATGCAGACAAAAAAATCTGCAATCAGAAGAAGAGTGTTCAGTAATGCAACTTTTGGTTTAAACCTGCAAAATCAACGTCAGATAATGATAATCCTAATCACTTGACAGAAAAAATAACTGAAATCAATGCAAAACTCGAAACGTTATTCAAGGTCGAGCATTGAATACATTATTTTTACAATCTTTTGTTCTACTATTCTTACTGTTATTGGTACTGGTCTTCTTTCTAATGGCGGATACAACGGAGGCGGTTGAGTGACTGGCCCGGGAAGCACCTCATTCGCCCCAATGCCCAGAGAATTCAGTTGCTCCCTGTTGAAGGATTGGTTAGTTCTTGCACCTCTGCCCCCTCTACCTCTTGCGCTCATCATGAAATGGTTATTTGGCTACTTTGAGTTTTCTCAGCTCCTCAGTGAGGTTTTTCACTTCTCCGTGTTCCTTTTTGAAGGATTCCTGAAATTAATGCTGATACTATACATTGGTGAAAAATTGTCATGAATTTATCACGGTTTGAATCTTCATTTTTTTTCTGAATTTTAAAGCTCTTTAATATCTTCAACTATTCATCAAAACTTTTGAGCATTTCACTGTGTCATTTATTTTTCCAGTATTCAATTATTTTCTCACACACACGGGGGTTCTGTAGTGATGAAACTTATCCATTATGTTACTTACTATATCGTATATGACTTTAACGATCAGAGAGCAACTAGGGCAAGTGGCGGTTTCCTCTCCTGCTAGTAGTTCTTCCTGTGAAATTAATGTTAAGAGGATGATCTTTGTCATCATGCACATAACCTCATTTTATTGCGAGCCTAACCTTCGTAATTTCGAATCTGTCTCCACAAGGGCACGGATAGTGGTAGACTCCCTCTTCCTCGTCGAATTCAAAGTCTTCGATCTCGATTTCGTCGTGAAAAACGCTCATTCTAAAATCTCGGTTCACCAAATGGAAATTCAAATATTCGAGGTTATGTTATGATTATCTGACATTTCTTCAAAGTCGAATCACGTGCCTTCCTTACTACCACAGAATACGACACTACGAATTGGATGAATGTTGGATGTAAACGAGCTTTTAGACAGCGCTGTTTATGTTATATATATACTTCGTTGGCTATCCTGTCGAATTTATTTCCGATGACGTTAAGAAGAGTGCAAGGTGCAAGTAGGATAGCCAACTTAAGATTTCGATTCCAGAAAAATCAACATATATTAGAATGGAAAATAGGAGTTCTTCCTAAATTCCTGACACACTTCTGTACTAACAATATTTATATTTTACTTTTACACTCATACTCATACACCCATTCATTGCGATGTTTGAAAAAGCTCGTTTATAACACAATCCTGTTGATTAATGTAATGTTACACTGACACATTCCATTTCCAAAGTTATATCAAATTCAGTTACTGTCTTGAGTATGTTCTCCTATAATTGAATAATAAATGAGAATTAAAGAAACAATGTTTAATACCATTTGCGATTGAAAGAACAAGGATTTACTGAATAGTTCAAATTTGTGAAAGGGTTTTTGAAAAATTTACAAAAGAGTCAAATCACAGAATACGAAATTGCTGATGAGGCATCACTTGGATTTCTTCTGTTTCTTCTTTCCCTCTGTGATACTGAGCCTTTTCTTTTTAGATTTTGGAGCATATTTTGCCTCTAAATCTGACATAAAGTTACTAAAGTGAGCTACCCTTTTCTCCATGTTTTCCTGTATTTGCTTATCCAGTTCTTCCACTGAAAAAAAAAATAATGTTTGAATACTAACTTTTGTCAGAAGCTACAGAGAAAAATTTTACATACTATCAATTTGTTCTGCCAATTTTTTTTCCTTCTCGTACTTCCTGCGTCTCCTCATTTTCTTGACCTTGTTCTCATTGAAAAATGCTTTGTAATACTCCACTTCCTTGTTGTCCACCATTTTTTGCACTATTTCAGTGATTCGTGGCTCACTATCACAACTTGAGAATGGCACCATTTCCAAAATGTCATCCATGTTGCCTATAGGAATGTAAAAATAGTAATTGTTCAAGTTATCGGATATTTCAAAAATTTTCAAAGTTTGCTATAATTGTCAATGCTAATACAGAGTTTGAGATTGAAATTGTCATGAATTTATGGTGATGCAATGATTTCTTTCGCGACACCTACCCTTTCCTGCTATGTATGCTCTCTTGATGTCTCTTAGTTCAGTTTCTGATCCGATATACTCTTTCTCGTACTTTTCTATATCTTTAATTTCGATTTTCTTGAACATGTTCCTCCAATAGTCCATACAGTTGAAGGAGGTGTCCATATCATCGTCGAATTGACCTCCTTCATTATACAGATTACGTTTATCTGGATTCTGAAGGATGGAGTGGATCTTTCCCAGAGCCTTGAATTTCTCCGTGGCGATTTCTTTGTGGTCGTCGTCCACTCTGTCCGGATGATAGAGCAGGGATAGTCTGTAGTAGGCCTTTTTGACTGAAAGAGAATTCGTAGAGAATTTATTCGTTCTATTCGTTGAGTTGGTTTACTTACTTTCTTTGTCAGCGGCATTTCGATCTACTTTTAGTATTTCGTAGAAATCGCTGCAACCGAAATATTTCTCACAAAGGGAAGTAAAATCGGACATTGTTTCAACTAGCTAATTTTGATACGAGAAATATTACAAAAACGAATGCAATCAATCGCTATAGATTATGTATCTGAATGTGAATTGATGAATGCCATAAAACCTTCGTATTTTGCGATATTAATAACAAATAGTTTCCCGCTTTTACAAAGATTTTGACAGAGAGATTGATAGGTTACGTTATCTTCTTCTATATTTCGAACGGTGACCTTCCATTTCACCATCTGGACATAACCAGTTTTTAATACTAGCTTCTGTGCACGGGTTCTGTGGTCTCGCGACAGTTCTTTCTGTTCAAATCAGCAGCATTCGTAACGGTTAAATACAGCGGTGACAGCTTCCAGTGATGATATTTTGAAATATATGAAGCCATTTAAGGTAATAATAATGAGATGTATCTTCCTGTATATTTTTTCCACGTGTATTTTGTTTTATTTTTTTCCAAAAGACAATTACTTCCAGTGTTATTCAGTCAGTTTCGTGTTCTGTTGACCACTCCAGTATCTTACATCATTTATCGAAATTTCAGTTTGGACAGCATTGTTTCAAGCACCACTTGTTTTGTTTCTCGGTAAAATGTTTCCTGTGTTGAGAATGCTATGATCGAGAACAAAATAAATGACCCTGTATAAGTCTGATTTCACGTAGTTCGAAATTCAAAACAATTGGCGTAATCACAGAAGATCTTGTAAGATGCGCGCGCAGTCTCATTTTTTGCTTCGTTGTTTACTGTTCACAGATGGCGAAAAAAACGACCTTGAATCGATGTTCCTATGATTGTCTTCTTCTTCTTCATCGTTTTCGCAACGAATTGATATTTTAAATTCAATTGTGAGATTGTCGGTAACTTCGAAATGCGGGTGTTTTTCTTTTTCGATTATTGGTTTTTAAAAAAATAGGACAATTATTTTGTTGGAATTAGTGCCAGCCATGACGAATACATAGTGGATATACCTATTATATATTTTTCTCGAATGGTGAGTGCCAAAAATCGGATTTTTCAAACTGAAATCCCTGTGTTTTATTCCATATATCTGTTTTTTATTCAATTCTTTGTATAGTGTGTGTCGATCGGTTTGTGAAGAAGTCTACTCGTTTGTTGGATAGGTATTTGAAATTCTTATTCAACAAGATGAGGATTTCACTTTTGGGTTGTGATCGTGACCAGCTCTACGACCACTTTTATGGACCAAAATTTCATAATCTTCTATCAGGACTTTCTTCACGATAATGATCTCTTATCGTGAATCAGGTTCACTTAGAAACACGCACTTGTATACCTTTACATATTTTCATCATTATTTAAAACATATAAGGTGTGCGAGAAAATGAATTTGACTTTTTTGCAGATTGTGGAATTTTGCGAAACAACTAATGACATATTCCAACCGATTTTCTTCACCCGAAAACACAGGATGTCCGAGAAAAAAATTATTAGTGGGTTACCAATTTTTTTGATTATGAAATTCCTTTTCTAAACAAAATAAATTCTTCTAGTTAATGCTTATCTGAGCATATGGAATTGAAAGTTCTCACTAAGAATAATTGTTATTGAGAAAAAATTCACATAATATAATATAAAAAAATATTGAGTTAACCCATATTTTTTTCTCTGCCCCTGAGTTTTCGGATGATGAAAATCGCTAGGTATTCATTCGAAGTGATCCTCGATGATGAATTGTCATTATAGTATTCCTGCAAAATTCCACAGTGATCACTCATTCAAAAAGAATTAAAATTCATTTTCTCGATCACCCTATCGTTTATGATGATGAAAATCTGAACAGATATTTTTCGAATGGTGCTGATATGAAGAACACTCCATAATGGTACATTTTGAAATTTGGGTCCATACAAGTAGCCGTAGTTGGCCACGATTACACCCCAAAAATAAAATCGCCCTTTTGTTGGATAAGCATTTTCAAATATTTTCCCAACAAATCAGTTCCGATCAGATCGTATAATAACGATGTTATTACAGGAGTGGTAAGTGCTCAAGGTGGACACACTGTATCTGGCTTTCTCATAATGGCTCATTTTTTTTTTGGAAATGTCCTTGTGTTTTCATCCTCTATATAGTATCTCCTGAAATAGCTCATTGAATAGCTCATCTATATTGCGTATGAGTAAATAAATGACGCTATACATATATTTTGTACACTCCTGTATATGTCACAATATTTCCCGTACTTGGCTTTATTTTTTATGACACACTGTATAGATTCATTTCACAAGACACGCTTCCATCTAATTCGAAATGTCGTTGTATTTTAACCTCTCTGTGTATATTATTTCTTTTATGTATATCGAGTAGGTACAAATTTACTATGAGTAAATGATGAACGCCCTATATATCACTGTAATTGCGTAGGTGATTCTAAATTCGAATATATCGGCGTTGTCTAGTAGGTTGTGCTTGTACCTTTTTTTGCTGGGTTTGTTTACGATCCAGGTCGAGCAAAAAACCGTTGTCGACGCGATTCGCTTTTGTTTTCTTCGACGTTTTCGCAACGAATATGTGGTTAAAATTATTTCAGTTGGTGCGTGACCGGTGTTTCTTGATTATTGATATCGTGATTGATCGATTAAATCATTGTTATATCTGAAAATTTTCACTAACACAATTGTACGCAAGTGATTTTCTTTCTTTTTCGAATGATTTGTGAGAAATTGGAATGATATTTTGGTGCTATATATATAGTGGGGTGGGGCTGGGCCATGAAAAATGAATAATTTTGGACATCCTCCTCTTTCCCTCTGATGCAATATGGTGAGTGCCGAAAAGCTTTTTGAATCCTTTGCTGGACGATTTGTTTGGATAATACAAGATTTTAGGAAAAAGATGTGAAAATTTACCTTTTTCTTTCTTCAGCAGTTTTGGGTAGGCATAAAACCCATCATCAGCCTTTCATTCTCCTCAAAGACTCTTCATATCTATATTATACATTTAGTCGCATTTGTTGATAAGAGATATATTATTCACTTGACATTTTTTCATAAATTTTCAACCTTTTTCTCCAGGTTTTTCTCAAAGCAAATATTTTTGTGGAATCGTTGTTTGAAGAAATGGCCAAATTTTTCAAATATTCTGTAAATATTTCGGGTGTACCAAAACTAATTTATACAGAGTGTGTACATAATGAATACAGTCAGTTTTGAAGTACAATAGTCTACATATTTAGCATACAGGGCTATATATTGGTATGGCTGTGGATCGATGGTACAAAAAAGTTCCACTTCAAATAATCTCTGCTATATAGTTTCATTGAAAAAAACAAGGAACGAATCGAGATGATTGATCATGCAATAAATTCGTTTTTTCTTTATTGGACAGGTGATCGATTACATGATGTCAACCAACTGTATAGATCAAGGACTCGCCTGATTAGAGAAATTTAATCTAACCTAACCAAACCTAACTAACATCCTGTGCAAGATGGACGACAATCTCTTTCAATTTTGAGGATGACTAAAGGTGAGTCTTCATTTTAGATACCCTGAGAAGCTATTGAACATAAAGTGCCATAAGCACACTGTTCTGAATTTTTCCTACCCTTTTTTTGAAACCTCTTTTGTACGAATCAGATTTTTTTATTAGGGTTATACTGTGTGAGACTTGAGATTCCTGTTTTCATTCATAGTCGAAATTTCCATATAGATTCAAATTATTCTACTCACAATGCTTTTGCTCTCGAACAAATACATTCTGAATACACTTAGTATATATTCAATGGCACTTAATTTTCAGAAGAAGATGAATACGACATGGTGGCTGCATCCAACAAAACAAACTAGATCAAGCACTTTTCCGATGAGATGAGAGAGAAGTTGAAGTGCAAGATGGACTACAATCTTGATGTCTTCTTGGAGGTCCAAAGACTGAGATGAGGGTGAGTCGATATTTGTATTCAAAATATATTTGGTATTTTTTTTCTTTGACAAAATTTTCTCACTATTTAATTTTTTTTCTTGTCTGCATAAACTTTTCGTAAAGGGAGTGTTTCTTTTTCCATTTGTTTACGAATTTAAATAGTTTCAGAGTCTGGAGGTGTGGAAGCGAGGCCATTGTAGGAAAATCTGGTGGTTCCTGGATGATGATGATGATGGAGATGGAGATGGATATGAATTCTGAACTACGAACATATGATGATGTTAATACAGATTATTTCCGAATATTTCCATAACAATATATTAGCCTGATGGTGAGTAATATTTATTTAGAATTCATCCTTATTCATAATAGTTTTTGTCTAACTAGTTCAGCCAGGACAGCACAAAAACTTTGTTTTTCTTGAATTTCCTATAGTCTATAGTCTTTCATATACTTAAAAATATTCTCACACCCATTCTAACCCTTATATTTTAATTCTTGACTAATGTGGGCCAGGGAACTTTTATCAGTTTCTGTCTGGGAAAAATATTTCCGTCTGGATATGGCAAAAACCAAGTTTTTCTTGAATTCTTGAGTCTTTCTAATTTCTATAAAAATTCTCAGGCCATTTGAACCTTTTTTTCTGTCAGAAATAGCTCAGCCGGAAGAGCACAAAAACTTTCTATATCTATAAAAATTATCACACCCTGTCCAACTCTCATATTCCCATCGATGACTAATTTGGATCATGAAAATTATTTTTTTTTTCCTCATGAGTTTCTGAATAGGAGAGTTGTTTCAGTTGGCTCAGCACAAAACATTAGTTTTTCCCTGAATTTTCAGTTGAAATTGTGCTATATGGAATAGAGTTGATTTCCATCAATTTACATTAGTTCGTAAGTAGCCAATAATACAAAAAAAAAATTCAAAAAAGGAAATTAAACAATCAAACAATCAAACTAAGAAAAACTGAGTCTCATTTTTCATAAAACACTTTATTAATTTCGCTCCTGGTTTTTCTCTCAACAGCAATTTTAGGACAGGACAGCAGGAGCGAGCGACAGCCGACAGATGACAGATTGACGAGAACATCATGATGGCAGGCAGGCAGGCAGTCAGAGAGGAGGATAGCGAGAAAATTGGCAGCATCAAAAATAGCGCCATCTTCAACGATGCCGACAAATTTGGCAAGTCTGATTCAAACAATGATGTGAACAGATTTTAATCTGTTTTTCTGTAATTGATGCGAATCGAACGGAAAGTAGAGTTTCGAACTGCTGCTGTGACCAGTTTTTGTTAGGGGGATAAATACTCGAACGATATTAGTTACTAAATACTGTCTGTAAGTTTTTCGAGGAGGTGGTACATTCATTTTCCAGCTTTTTGTGGGATTTTCTCTCCTCGTTTCTAAAAAAATTAAGTAGAAGTTATTAAAAATCATTTCAATATATTTGTAGTAAGGACAGATTTTGTGATCTGCCCCAGATTCGTTCCCGAAACGTCCACCAAGACAAGTAGAGGTTTTATTCTTATTAAATATATTTGTATTTCCAAATTTTTTCTTTTCAAAAACAAGGTGTCACTGACAAATAGAGAATTTCTCTTTTAGGTATCTAAAGGTTCAATTTCAAGCGCAGTGACATTTTGGGGCAGATCACAAAATCTGTCCTCACTACAAATATATTGAAATAATTTTTGATAAGTTCTATTTTATTTTTTAGAAACGAGGAGATAAAATCCCACAAGAAGCTGGAAAATGTTATTAGTAGTTACTGTCTGAATTTCCATGAATATTTTTAATCCAGTTGGAATTTCAATTCCATTCCTCAGTCAGTTCATTTTATGTAAATATTGGAAGTGGGAAAATATTCAAAATTTTCAATACATAATTCATCATTATTGATACTGAGACGACTATCAAGTAGCTTCAATTAATGAAAATTAAGAAACTCAAGACTGTTTTGGTTTAATTAGATGTTTGTGGTATTTCATATTCTTCAATTTCACACCTACTAATAATTCATCTGAAACCACAAAAATTTCACCGAATATTTTATGAAACACCGAAAAATGTTCAAATGTTCTAGCAGCAACTTTTTTTTTATGGATTTTTCGATAATTTAAGTATTCAAATAATGTGCTATAGTTCATCTTTCTTTTTACTCGCTTTCCGTTCGAATGCCAGGAAATGTTTTCCACCGTGTTTTCCCCTTCTGGGCAGTGTCGGAAAACGTTTCTTCCGTTTGTTATATATACAGGGTGAGTCAGAATATGTCCGACAAATTTCCTACTCACATTCATCCAAGCATTTTAAATTGATATTTTTCTATCATATTCAACATGACTTATAATGCATTAATTTCCTTGAGATTGACACCTTCGAGTATTTAGTTCTCGAGATACAGGGTGATGCAAGTTGAGATTTTCTAATATAGTTTTTTTTTCTATATCTTGAAAACTGTTTAAAACTGGGTAAGATTTTTTTTGATACATTTTTTGTTCAACAATAATAACCATCTGAAATTTCCATAATTCCCTATTGAAATTTATTGAAAAGACATTTCTCCTCTTGAAAATTGTAATTTGAGAAAAATAATACAGATATTTAGATAGAATTTTCGATTTGCGAAACTTATTTTCCATCTATTCTATCTATTCTCATCTATTCCAACTATCGGTGTTCTTATTGATGATTCACTTTTGAAAATGGTAATGTCTAAGAAAAATTTCAATTTGTCAACACAAACTTCTCTGTATTCAGTAGAATAAACACTTGAGGACCAAACATTGTCAGTCGAATGCAGAAACACCCTGTATATACCTGCTATTATATACAATGTATATAGGTTGTTTCATTAATCTAACATGTATGAACATTTTTCATACTTTGAAGACTTTGTGCAACGTTAATGAAACGCCCTGTATAATAATAGATTTTTTTCATTGATTGTATTTATGATCGGTGTTTTGACATGTCAAGTTTCTCCTGTCTAATATTTTCAAAAAACAATTTGCAATCTGCTGGTCAGAAGAAAAAAATATTTTTTTATTTTTCGCATGAAAGTTCCATTTAGTACTATATTTTGAAGTTCACATTCGTTTTGTTTTTTGTTCAATTTGCAACAAACACGGAAGTAATATTTTCATAATATTTGAAGGAATTGGAAATACGCTGATGGAAACTTGAAATGTCTTCACACAGAGTGTTTTTGTCGCCTGGGCTGGCTCGACGTCAAATGGGTATATTATCTCACTGGAGAAAACTAAATGATTTACTTATTTGTTCCTTTGAATTATTCTTTAAAAATGAAAACGCGGTGGGAAATTAGTTCATTACGCCACTTTTCTTTCCACGCAGAAATCGATCCAATCTCGATTCACTTCGAAGAATGACGAGCAAATATTGTAAAAATTATTGTACGAAGTAATGATTATCGAGGAGTGGGCAAAAAAATTCATTTGAAGCATTCTATGATCGCCCATGTTATGTCTTTATAAATGCTTGTAAAATATTTTCTACTTTTCTTAAATGATATTTGTTTTGGTATACATTCATTTCCGAAATTTGGTTCGTCATACTTCGACGTGAATTGGGTTTCGATTGATTTCGTCAGCAATTTGATGAGAATCAGATTGACCCCTTCTGAAAACTTTATTTATTGTCATTTTTTTGTGTGATTTTTTTTTTTTTAGAATGAAATAGCTTAATTAGCACTACGGTGGTGCCGAAATTCATAATGAAATACAAAATTTCGAGGTCTACTTCTGATTTTTTTTTCTTCTCTAAAAATTGAAAACATGGGCAATTTATGGTTTTCTCGAAAATAAGTTCCAGAGAAATTTTTATTAGGAAACAAAACTTGATAACAACCTGAGTGAGTATTTTAGATTTTATTTTATAGATAATTTTGAGAATAGTATGAATTTCATTTAACATTCTATATTTCTGTTAGAAATCATTTTTTTTTTTCGTAATATTTTGTATTGAAAGGTCAGTGATTCTAGTTACATTTCATTCAATGAATTTCTTTTTTGGATTTTTGGAGATGAAGGGTCCTCGAAGCAGACCTTGAAATTTTGAGCTTTTGAATGGGTCATAGCTAAATAATTTCATTGTAGAAACTATTTTACACTAGAATTTTCTGTTAGATATGCCCATTATGTTTGACGTCTAGGCATACCAGGTGAGTTGATTTATGGAATATTTGTAAGTCGGCAAATCGGTCGCCTGACAGGGTGTTCGTTCTTTTTTGGACGGCGTGTAGCCGTTTTTTGACGCCCGTCGTCTCGACGCGTCGCTTTTGCGGTAGGTGCGTGTGACCGATATTTCTTTCTTTTTTTTTTGCCCCCCCCCCCCCCCCCCCCCAATGTGGACAGCGCATAAATGAGTTGACGATCGTTGGTTATCTATCGCTCGGCAAACTTTAAGCAAAACAGGTTAAACGGTTATATTTACTCGTCTAGTTCAGGTTTTAGGATATTTTTCGAGACAAAACTAAACATTCTATTTTTCTGATGTTCAGGACGAAGATAGAAATATTTAACAGGTTGTAAGGACACACGTTTCGATAATCAAAAATTATTAAAACTAACCAAATTTGTACAAAAAGTAACCATCACTTAGATAGTCAAAAAATAATAAAATCAATTTGAAATTAATATAATTTTTTCAAACCAGAAAAAGATCACAAGTTGTATTTGTTTCGAAGATGAGTGTTGAAAAGTAAGCTGTCGTCTCAGACATTTTTTCAATCTGTAATTGTTTAATTTCTTGGAAACTTGAAAAGACTTTCAAAATGTTCACTCTAACTTCTTGTAAGATGTTGTATCTATGTATCAAACACCATGTTTAGTACGTTCTATCATTTCGTATAATTTCATCGGGAATAAACAATATAATTGTTGAAAAAGTTTTGCTTAGAGTTAGTTGGACGATTTATGACGTTACAAGAGAGAGAAGGGGGTTGCCACCAAATTGGAAAACCATGAATTATCAGAAATTTTCAAATCGAACGCACTTTGAATTGAATTTGAGAAAATTGCTATTATTATTTCATTCATTTGTAGGTGCATCACATCAGATATAGAAATTATCGTACAGGGTGTGTCATGTAAGTGTGGTTTGTAACTTGACGATATATTTTCCTTTAAAATTTGAAAAAAAAAACAATTGATCCTATAAGAAAACTTCTTCATTACGAGATACTGAGTGTTGAAGATTTGATAATAAAATTATTTTTTCCAAATGAACATGTAATATCATCGCTAAATTCTCAATTTCCCCATAAGGTTATCTGTTTTGAAAAGTAGTTGAATAATTTTCATGTCCGAATAAATCGATGTTTTCTATTGTGGAACAAACAGTGCTATTTTTTCAATTGTTTGACTGTTTTAATTGAACTCACTTCATGTATCAAATGTACAAATGTAGCAAATGTCCTCCTACTAACTTGGATATTTATCAACCGTTTCGAGAGTTCGATGAAAGAGAATGGTTTAAAAAATAATCAAGTTACAGAGAGGGGACATTCATGGTGAATCAATAATCTTGTACATAAAACGATTTTTATCACGAAAAGATTTTTTTCTCTACACCAGGAATCAATTACGGGCCGTACCTGTGACACACCTTGTACATTTGGTTAGGAAATAGTTGTTGACAACCCCGGTTTTAATTGATGTTTCCATAGTTTTTTGTTTGCTTTCTTTGGAATATTTATATCCACGTGTATATTTTCGACCTGATTGATGAAATTTGACCTTTTAAACTGTTGAAGAGCATAATTTCAATTTCAAGTCTGTAAATTCATCAGAATTCACTCTTCCTCGTTTGTATGTTATTTGACCAGTTGAGTCATACGATGAACTACTCTGTGGCATTGCAAGTGAACCCTATCGAATATATTATATGTGAATGTGATCGGTTGGTAGAGTTTGGGAAATGAAAATTAACCAAATAGCATTTCCAAACGTGCTTTCCAGACCATGTAGAAGTTAACAACGAGCACACGAAGGTGTGATACTCTAGGCCCTTCCAGGCAATCCAATCAGTTGGCTTACATTCCATCTCTACTGAGTGATGGAATTTATCAATTTTTCAGTAAATATTCTTTTTTTTTTTATAATGCTAGATTACAAATAATAATCAGAAGAATTAATACTATGTAATGTCAGATTACTTGTTATCAAATCTGCCAAGGTGATGGCAAATAAATTTACAACCGTTCGCAAAAAATGCCCGAATTTTGCAAATGGTTCAATGTGATATTTTTTTTTTTCGATTATTTGTTATCTCATATCTTGTTGAATTGATCGGATTACTGATGAACTGATGGAAATCGATCTTCTCCAGAAGTGGAACGCATTCAACCACTTGGAGTGCATGCAGAGAGTAGAATTTCGAAACCAAAACGGTGCTTATTGCCTTTAGTGTTTCGAGTTTACGTTTTTCTTGGTTAATTTTCTATTTTACTGTAAATAATGTTGACTGACTGGAAGCAAATCTATTTCATATTTTTTCGTATCATTCCGATATCGTTCATTGTGTGAACGTCAAAAGTCACAAAAGTAGAAGTGTCATTCATTCCTGCTTTTAATTTGTTGATATTTCTTTCTAGATACTATTTTTTTCATATAGGTTTGTTTTTTTTTTTTCGAGTCGATTTTTTTTTATTATTGATTGACACTAAAATTTAGAATTTTCATCACAAATACGTGGTTCTTCAACAAATAAAGGCAAATTTAATCATCAGTCTGTGTCTTCCGTACAGGATGGTATATAATTATCATGTATGGAGTCGTCAGTGGATTCCTCGATTGGGAATAGACAGGAAGATGGTTTTTCCAAAATATGTACGGGCTGCCTCGCTACTGAAGAAAGCACCTCCGTATCTTCCATGATTATTGCAGTTGGGATATTAAAATTTGCAGGAGCTAGAAAAGTACCAAAGATAGACTCAACGACCTCGGTGATATACACTGCTCGCTAGCAGCAATGGAATGACCTGCCATTTCCGAAAGTGATATTTGGAGGCAAAGTAGGTTGAATGTCTCTTCGTACTCGGAATGTAGATATCTAATTTACTCGCCATCCAATTCGAAAAAAATACTATTGCGCCACTTCTCATGCAAGCACTGTGGTATCTTTAGTAGATTGCTTGGTACGTATGATTCTGAAATTTACAAGATCGAAACGGATGCCAATGGTACACTCAACGATTGAGTAAGATGAACACATCTTCAGTGATTTACAGTGCTCGCCGCCAGTTACCAGCTGGCGTGCACTTTAAATCACTGAAGATGTGTTCATCTTACTCAATCGTTGAGTGTACCATTGGCATCCGTTTCGATCTTGTAAATTTCAGAATCATACTTCAATGATAACGGTAGGTACGGGGGCGCTTCCATGAGAAGTGAAAAAGAAATTTGATTTCGAAGATACTTACAACCTATTTCATCTCCTAATATCATTTTTAGAAGTAGTAGGAGGTCATTCCATAGTAGCTGGCGAGCAGTGTATATCACTGAAGATGACCGAACTGGATCGATGAGTGTATCGATGGTACCTCTTTAGGTCTTGCAAATTTTGAGTATCCTTACTCGATAATTATGGCAGATGACGGGGGTGATCTGCCATCAGAAGTGAGACACTCTGTATATTAAAAAAAAACGGCTTTCGGATCAAATCTTGAAATTCGGTAGATGGGCTAAATTTTTCATGTCTCTCCAGTGTAAGAAAAAGAAGAGAAGAGGGCAGGAGGGAGGTAAATATTACCAGTACTGTATAACTTTTTCTCATTAAAACGTTGAAAATTTCAACGTTTTTCGATCTTTTTCGAGCGAAATCTTTTCAAACCTGCTCTCTTCAAAACTACCCTTTGAATGAAATAGAAAAATAATTTTCTTCCACCGCGTTTCGACATGAAAACATTGGCCCTTCCACGAAATTGTACGATTTGATACTGAAATCCTTTCATTCGATAGACCGTGTAGCTCACTCAAGTTTTATTTAAGCTTCTCTGTCTATTTTCAATTGAATAAGTCAATATCGACGTTCGACACCCTGTGTATTTGAGGGCAAGAAAATTATTGTAAATTTTTGAATCGGTCCTAGGCAGTTAGATACTTAGTCAACTCATTTATGCACATCAATGTCCAAAAAGTATAGGTTGATAGATTCGTGTTGAATCTGTTTTCACATTCAAGGCGAGCAGGAAACAAGTATCGGTCACACTTAATTTTCTACAGGCGGCATTGGCTCGCAAAAGCGACAAGTAGAGGCTTCTTCGGGCTTCAACAACAACAAAATATCACCATGTCAGACAACCGACTTGTCGACACATCTCTTCTTCACAGGTGTGTGTGCATGGGGGGGGGGAGCGTCCCGAATCGAATAGGAGGGTCGGAGAGTGAGAAGATACTCCTCCGACGCACGGAGGCTCTCCTTGCGTCGGAGAAGTGCTCACTCACTCTCCTACCCTTCTATTCGATTCGGGACCCTCTCGATTTAGGTGAGTGTGTGTGTGTGTGTGTGTCGGAGTGCCCCGACCGATAGGAGGGCCGGAGAGTTAGTACTCCTCCGACACAGGGACGACAGACTCGTCTGTTCTCCTCGTGCCGGGGGAATTCTCACACTCCTACCCTTCTAATCGATCTGGACACTCTCGGCATACACTCGTACGCTCCGACATGTGTCGGAGTGTCCTCTTCTGACCGAAGGACAGGTCGGATGGAATACTCCGACACATGGACGAGATAGGGTTGACCTGTCTTGTCCATGTGTCGGAGTAATTCACTCCGAACTGTCCCAACGATCGAGGGGACACTCCGAGATATGGCGAGGAAGTATGAAACGACGGGAAGGGATTGTAGGATGGTATATAGGAAGAAAACGAAAATAAGTGAGACATCGTTTTATATAATTAATATATTTTGTACAATTTATATATCATAGGGTACATGGTAGTGTAGGAGAATAAATGGTAGAGTAATAGAATATATGGTAGGGTAATAGAATATATAATAGTATAGTATAAAGGATAACGTTTTATTTACTCCCCCCCCCTCCCCTCCCTTCCCTTCCTCTCCCCCCCTTCCCTTCCTCTCCCCACTCCCTTCTCCCTCGTCTCCCTTGCCCGCTTCTTCTCCCATCCCCTCAATGGGACATGGGACAAGTCCTCTGCATACCGTGGCGTTCATTCCTTCTTCCACCGTTGATCCATCGGGTCCGAGCGATCCGTCTTTCTCTCGGTCGATCTCCCCTTGTGCATCGACGACGACGGTGAGTTTCACCGAGACGAAGGCGGCTTACCTTCCGAAGAAGTGAGCGAGCGAGAAGACCCGCCGCCGTCGTCGTCTCGACGAATCTCCCCGTCTTCGTCGCCGCCCGCGAAGAGATCGACCGAGAGAGGAGACAAGCCGACCGACCCCCGGTCGATCGACGATGGCGGAAGAATCGCCACGACGATCGATTTCGCCTGCCACAAACGCCAGCCGACCCGTTCGAGAAACGCGGGAGCCGATTAACGTCCCAAGTTTGTCCAGGACCATCTTAAGATGCCGCCCACCGAACAACCCCGAGACATCATTCGTCCCCCGAGTTTCCCCCCGTGGCCCGTTGTCGTTGTGGCCGGAGAACAACAACCGGCGGACTTGTCCCATCTCCCGATCGGAACCTAACAAAATACAAATACAATAAATACAGTGAATACAATGTTATGGTGATCAGATCGAAAAAGAAACAGCCGTTGTTAGGAAATGTCTAGGAAAACGGAAGAACTGCCGAGGAGACATATTTCGTCATGATAACGTTCGATGTGACATTAACCTCCATTTCACCAAAGCATTCTACTCGATTTTCCTAAACGGATCACCTCATGTTCTATCCCATCGTCGGACACACGGAGATATAGTTCATATTCATTTTTCCGTGTGCTGTTCGAATGTGACAGAGAAACTTCTCTAGGCGTTTCGACCCGGCCTCTATGTCACACTCATGCAGCATATAGAAAAATGAATAGGTTATATCTGCCAGGAGCACAGGGTGATCCATCAAGAAAAACCCAGCAGCATACTTTGGAGAAAGGCAAATGAATGATACACCAAATGCAATCGCGACGAAATGAAATGTTGAAGCAGTTCCTGACAATGGAGCTGTTTCCATTTCGTCTGACCACCCTGTCACCATTTTCGACATAAAAATGGCCACTCACTTCGGACATCACAATTATACAGGGCGAGACGACTTTGATTTCGAATTGAAAAAAGTGCATTTCATGACGAGATCAATCCAAACGATCAATTCTGAATGATCACTTTTACAGAGGACGCCTCAAAGTGTGACAGAGCAAAAAAGTTGCTCTACCATTAGTGGGAAACGGAAAGAACTTTCGACAGGTATCGAAACTTAAGAGGTAAATGTTTGAATTATCATTTTCATCTGAGTATCTAGTCCCAATCAAGTGAGATTGTTTTCGAATGGAACATCTTATTCATATTGTAGTTCATAGTTTCATTCAAACTCGAAACTCCATATGAAAAAAAAACACATTCATTGAGACTAGCTGTAAAATGGAAAAAAAAATGAACACCTGTTTAAATTCTATTCATACCCCACTATGGGCAGAGCAAAGCTTGCAATACTCGTAGTATCCTGTACACGTTTTGAAACTTCAAATAAAAAGAAAATTCAATTGGATTGGATGAGAATACTGACAGAAAAAACAATAATTACAAGTTTACGGTAGATTTCATGCTCATCGTAGAATGAGTTGTAATCTAAAAAAAAAGTCTAGTGTTATTTTTTTCTGAACCAAATCATCTTCAATGGATTGAACTCAAAAAGAATTCGAATGAAACTTGAAAATGGAATGCGCCGTAAGTATGCACACAGAATGGCAAAATTCAAAGTGCGGCATCAATCTAAAAACTCTATTCATTGTCCAGTTTGTGTGATTTCATTCTGAATGATAGAGGTTCATAGCTCTACTGTGGTGTTCAAATTCAAAACGAATTAAAAAATTCCAAGGCCTACTAGATGTGAATTCCGTCACTGAATTCGTGATCAACTGCATTTCATCCAAATTTTATTAAAAGACGATTCATAACAGAAATTTAGAAAAATAAAATTCATATTATTCATTGAGTTATCTGAATATCTGGATCTGGAATAGTATCAGATTGAAGGATTGTTTCCTCCCGACAAGCTGAATATCAACTCTTACATTCAAAAAGAAATTCGGACAAACCAAACAATGGCTAAAGTTTTTTAGAAAAATGTCCCACTTTCAAATATGTCACATGTATTATTGCCAACAAGAAGACATACAAGAAAAAAGACATCGATTCAGATTCTCGAGGATACAAAAGTCGTACTAATTCCATCCTGTATAAATGTATCACTTGCAAACTTGCAAAAATTTTAACCAAACTGTTCTGTGAATCATTGAAATTTCTCCGAGTGCCATTTTTACACCGAAATAGGTTACAATACAATAGAATACTGATACGAAATATAAACGATGCATTTTCTATTGTCATCGTCGGAAAAACAATACAGGGCGATTCAAATAAGACTTTCAAATACTGCTCTTCATGTGAAGCAAAGCTTAGTTTGGTGAAAATTGATAAAGAGTTGGAAAATTGGTGAAAAAATATGGAATACTGATATACATTCTGTGTTTTCCTTACACTCTTACTCTGAGGAAATGAAATATTATTAATGCAACTGAAACAGAAAATTGCGAGTCGCCCTGTACATAAATTAATTAATGTTTGCTGCATTCACTTTCACTGCCTCCGACGATACCGATAGAAAAATTCAACGTTGAAAAGTTGTTCGCCTTCGGACCTTTATGATTATTTCATAAAAGTCCAAAAAAGAACAAAAAATATACAATTCGATTTACGTGCGATTCCGAAATTGGCTGGCCGCCAAAATATCACCTAAAGCAAAACACAGGGTGTTTGAATTGAGCTAGCAACTTGAAACTGGGATATTAAGATACAGTGTGAGGAAACTGAGAGTAAAATAGTAAGTATAAATAACGAAATAACTTTTTCAAAAAGCATGATTCGTCGTAGATATTTTTTATCATTGATAGAAATGTATTGACAACAATTTGAACTAATTGAAAAAAATTAGTTTCCATATTATATGTGATCGAAAAGTACTTGGTTCTCTACAATTCTACTTCATAAACATTTGTAACTAGTAGTATAATAAAAAAAAATAAAGGTCGCTGAGGCTTTAATCGTTTAGAGTCAGACAAAATTTGACATAATACTTCATTGCGCCCTCTATTTTATTACTTATTCAATTAATTTCATATGTTTATGGAACGAAAGTGTAGAAAATTGAATCCTATTCGAATTGAATTCTTCCCAACACTTTTTCATCATATTAACAAAAGGCTAAATCAAAAAATGCTCTAAATTTCGACATGAACTAGGATTACAGCCATCATAGAGATCAACAAGCACATAAAAAGACGCCATTGAGAATTTTTTTTATCAAATCAAATTATAGAAAATGTTACAATGAAAAAAAAAAGTCATAACTGATTTTCCCTTACTGTTTGCTATTATGTCAGAAATTGATAGATTCACCCGAGTCTCAACGTCAAGAGAAGTTACAAAATCAAAAATCATAAATTCCAGTCGTCTATTTGCAAAATGCCCGATTCTTGCAAATGGATGACGGAAAACATCAAAGTGATTACAATGCAGATACAGCCAGTTCAAATGATCAACTAATTTTTTTTTGACAAATGTGCTTGTGAACCTCTAACTTGCTATAACCAAAGAATTGATGTGAACAATTCATGAACTCATTCGAGAGTTTCTGAGTAATTTAACAAATCGTAATTTTCTTTAGGTAGAATATCCACGCAAATTGCAAGACAAAATAATCAAAGATGAGCGATATTTTCATTTTTAAAAATTTTTGGGATTTTCTCTACTTTTTCCTGATAAATTTATATTGAAATTATAATGATCATCTTAATGTCTCCTTACTGCAAATATATTGAAATGATTATTAAAACTTCTATATTTATTTTTTATAAACAATTAAAAAAATATCCCAGATATAAAAATGAAGATAAATTACTTTCCTTGATTCAATGAAAATCCCTTGAAATTGACAGAATACTGCGAGGCGATATAAATCCGTAAAAAAAACCGCATTCGGAATCGCCGTGCACATGAAAATTCACCCTCTGCTTCACTTTTCCAAAATCGATTCACAGGCTCGACTTTCTCACTTCTGTTTTGAAAGAAACTAATTATACCATGAATTTTTAGTAAAGATTTTCGAGTAGTTTGACTTCTAGTTTGAGAAAATGACAGGTGGAATGTTGGGAAGGGAGGGATTGGAAAGTGGGATAGAAGATGTTACAGAGTACGCGTGGCGATTCATTTTTCCTTTGAAGTAAAGTGGTCAATTTCAAATAGTTTTCGATTTTTTTTTTCAGGATTTCCCAAAAATACAATTTCATCACACGTAAGCTGAGTTGAGATTGAAAGATTACCGACTCATCAACAGAACCTAATGACATTGTACAAAAAGTATCATCAAAGTAGTAATAATTTTTCCAAAACAAAACCTGAGAAAATGACAAGTATCATTCATTTCAAAGACAGCGTCCTGAACTCAGCATGTGCCCTGAGAATGGAATTTCTAAAAATCCTGAAGGAATTTTAATGAAGGAAAAATATTGTCAATCTTCTATTTTAACATCCTGTTGAATGATCATATCTATACCAAATGTATAAACAACTTTTGATGGTCTCAATTATCTTTAGTATTGTATTTGAATTTGAAGGACTTTGAATTTCCACAATTAATACATCACAAATCAATACAGGGTGCTTCATTGATATCGTAAAAAAAACCAAGGGTAGATTCAGTGCTAGAAAGTGAGAAAATATCAAACAAAGTATAAAAATAAACAAAATAATTCACAGTTAGTTTTTATTCACTTGGTTTTCCAAGAGCGTACGGAGAAAGAGTTTAAATTTTCATTTCTGAGACAAAGAAAGATACGAAAAAAAAAAAAAATTTGAACGAAAAAGTTGTATTTTGAGTTGGTCAATCTTGAAAAAATATTTCACTTGAAAAAAAAGACAGTGGCGTCACAATCTTTTCTAACATTATCAGCTGAATTCTATTGGCATCAGGAATATGTATCTTTCTTCTCTTCATGAATTAAAAAAAAAGTTTATGAGGACTATTTTCTTATTTTACAGCAAGGAAACTAGCTATGATGTCACAATATTATTGAAGCACCCTGTCTATCTAATTTTAAAAACAAACAATTCAAGTTATTTTCGAAAATATTTTTTTTTCTATGTAAACCAATGTTCCAAGTGGATGAAAAATTGTATTAAGTAAATCCAAGGTAAAGGAAAGCATATTAAATATCAACTTGAAATTCGATCGCTACAACTACTGGGTGGCCTATTTATTTCTCCAAATACTATATCAAAAGATAATCAATCCGCTTCCATCCCTAAAAAAACTAAAACTTAATTTTTATGACTCAATTCTTTGAATTTGAGACTGTATCAAGTATCAAGTGACCAGTATAATAGGTAGCAATCAATTTCAATTCATCTATTAGTAGCATTAGTTGAAATAATATCGAAGCTTGAATAGAAAAAATGAATCAAAATATCTTCATTTGAAATAAGGGCGAAAGTTATTTTGACCGCCTGCGCCTGTGCATCAATTTTGGAAAGTTTCACAAATGGAGAAAAACAAGAATAAATGCCACCGCCATCATCAGAAGTACCCCCTTGTTTTCGCTCACCACCGGTGTTTTCTCAGTTTTCCGTTACCGCCTGCCTCATTTCGATCCTCCACCGCCGCCTCTGCCTCAGCTCAGCTTCTGATCCTCCGCCAACGACTTCTCAATCATCTAACAAGAAACATCAATTACACAACTATAGAAGAACAGATTTTCCTGTTCCTGATTACTAAAATTTCCAATAATTTTTGTGGGATGTACTACTTCAATAAAAAAAAAAAACTATATCATTCTAGTATATTCTTTCATCATCAGGACAAGAATAATGTCTGACGAAATTTAGGTAGGTATAAGACTTGCAAATTGAAAAAAAAATAACTAATGAAATTGGTTTTTGGGCTCTGTTGACTGAACTATCTTTCCTAGACAAAAACTGATATGGAAAAAATTACATTCATAGTCTACATTAGTCTTTCATGGAAGTGAAAAAGTTGGAAAGGGCTTGAGAAATTTTATAAGAGTAAGAAATTCTTTGGAATTGAAGAAAAACCTAGTTTTTGTGCTTAGCTGACTGTGAACTTCAAAATTTGCTTGAACTATCTTCTTGGACGAAACTTATTTGAAAAAAATAAAATAAAATCATGGTCTACATCAGTCATCAATTGAAATATAAGGATTGGAAAAGGTGTGAGGGATTTTTTAGGCATAGGAAAATCAAGAAAAACCAAGTTTTCGTGCTGTCCTGGCAGAACAATTCCTCAAGAAAAAAAAAAAATTAAATAAATATTGCTCACCATCAGGATAGTGTTGTTACAAAAATCTCGGGAAATAATCTACACAAGCATCATCTGTTTGTCCTTTTTGTAGCCCTGAATGTAGATCCATGTCCATCATCAGCATCACCATCAGACTGAAAATATTTGAATTCATAAAAAATAAATGGAAAAAATTTCCCAAAGGCTTCCAAAGAATATATTTTGAATACAATAATTGACTCACCTTCATTTCAGTCTATGGACCTCCAAAGGTCCATCTTGCACAGGATGTTCAAGTATCTGCTTCAATTTCTTCCAGGAAAAATCCTTGATCTAGTTTGTTGTAGTAGGCAACCATATATATCAATCTTGAGAATTTCTTCATTTGTCCTGCCACATCAAGAAAATATGTTTTTTTTCAAACTCACAAAGAAAATCAGTGATACTTTTACATATCTCCACTCTACATGGTGTACAATTCAGAATGACATACATGAAAAAGTATTCATGATAGGAACCATAACAGATATAAAGAATAGGTATTCAGAATATTTGGTAAAAAACAAAATCGTTGGGAGAAGAATAATTCAAAACTCTCTGAAGATTTCCACTGAGAATGAATAGAAACTTTTGTGCCATTTACTGAAAATAATTATCTTACTCCTGCTCATTTCTATTATCAATGTATTGTTATCATTCAAACAATAAGCACAATAGCATCTCAAAGAGAAAGAACTGAATTATGAAAAAGTATTCAGAAAATGTTTATGGTAAAAACACAGAACTGGGCTTGGGGCACTTAATGTTCCATAGCTTCTCAGTGTAGGTAAAATGAAATGAAGACTCACCTTTAGTCATCCTCAAACTTGAAAGACATCGACGCCCATCTCACAAAGGATGTTTGTTTGGTTTTGTTAGGTTAGATTGAATTTCTCTAATCAGGCGAGTCCTTGATCTATACAGTTGGTTGACATCATGTAATCGATCACCTGTCCAATTAAAAAAAAAAGAATTTATTGCATGAACAGTCATTTCGATTCGTTTGGTGTTTTTTTTTTTTCGATGAAACTAGCAGAGATTATTTCAAGTGGAACTTTTTTTGTACCATCCATCCTCAAAATACATAGCCCTGTATATTGAATATGTGGACTATTGTTGGCTCAACTGACTGTATTCATTGTACTCACAGTATAAATATGTTTTGTATACCAGTACACCCGGTGTATGTACAGAAGATTCAACAATTTTGACATGTTTCCATCAATGAAATATTTGGTAATTTGCACGAGATCTCATTAGACGGCTTTTTTCACATATACGTATTATGACATCAGGCATTTCACAATAAAAAAGGGTGCAAATCTCTATTTTGTAATCTCTATTCCAAGAAAAAGTGTGAAGATAACCTTCTTTCTCATTTTTCGTACCGTTTTCGATATACAATAAGCCAACTGACCTTCCAATCCTTACACAGGACATTTTTTATATCATCATTATCGATTAATCGGTAAAATGTCATTGAAATGGAATAATTCATCATTAGAAACAAATTTCGTTCACGGCGGCCATTTTGGATACAACAACGATAAATGTCATTCAATGATCAAAGACATTCGTACTTAGAACCACAGAATGATTTTATTTATCCGAACAGTGACAGAACAATCAATTACTTCTGCGATTTAAGGTTCTGTGTCTATAAGACAGTACAGTACGTCTTGGATAAGTGCATGTTTTGTTGAAAGGGGACAAAGAAAAATGTTGAAAATTGATGAAGTAAATAATATTTTTTTCCACTGAATGTATAATAAAGGTGTGAAGCGTGTCCTTAGAGGAGAATGAAAGGCTGATGGGCTTGATACTTATCTATAACGATCCAAAATTGTCACACTTCTTCTTGGAATATTTCGAAAAAATAGAGATTTGCACCTCTTTTTATTGTGAAATTCTTATTCCTGAGGTCAAAGTACGCGGAAATGTATGCGAAAAAAATTACTGAATAGTTTTTGCCACCTGTAAAAGCAATTGAGATTTGGATACGGTTGTTTCGAGGTTTTCAGAGAGGTTTCAATTCAGACTTTTTTGGAGAGTTTTCATGCAGGTAAGGAAATGGAGGAAAAACACGAAATCTCATTTACAAAGTTGTCACAGACAGATGCACACAGAAAATACAGGAAGAATTGACCTGAAATTCCGTATTGGTATACAGGTAGGTAGGTTCAATAGAATATTCAATAGGAATTTCAAAATTCAATGTAATATTAGAAAATTCATGTTTTGAAATATACAGTCATTATGAACTAATTTTTCGGACCTATATATCAATAACCTATATGTGTGCCACCTGTATGATAATCATCTTGTATTATCCAAGAAAATCATCCAGCAAAGGATTCAAAAAGCTTTTCGGCACTCACCATATTGCATCAGAGGGAAAGAGGAGGATGTCCAAAATTCAATTTTCATGGCCCAGCCCCATCCCACTATATAGCACCAAAATATCATTCCAATTTCTCACAATTCATTCGAAAAAGAAAGAAAATCACTTGCGTACAATTGCGTTAGTGAAAATTTTCAGATACAACCAATGATTCAATCAATTAATCACGAGATCAATAATAAAGAAACACCGGTCACGCACCAACTGAAATAATTTTAACCACATATTCGTTGCGAAAACGTCGAAGAAAACAAAAGCGAATCGCGTCGACAACGGTTTTTTGCTCGACCTGGATCGTAAACAAACCCAGCAAAAAAAGGTACAAGCACAACCTACTAGACAACGCCGATATATTCGAATTTAGACTCACCTACGCAATTACAGTGCTATATAGGGCGTTCATCATTTACTTATAGGAAATTTGTACCTACTCGATTTACATAAAAGAAATACTATACAGGGAGGTTAAAATTCAACGACATTTATTCGAAATATCAGTATTAGATGAAAGCGTGTCTTGTGAAATGAATCTATACAGTGTGTCATAAAAAATGAAGCCAAGTATGGGAAATATTGTGAGAAACACAGAGGGCTTCAGAAATACTGACAAAAAACGCCTCAAGTCGATTTTGAAAAACGAAGAAGCAAATGAAATGAATGCAGATCTACATGGTGGCACCAACAATTTTCTTTTCCAACTTCAACTCTAACGACAGCGATTGTCAACTTTTTTTTGAATGGAATTGAATTTTGTCAACTGATTTTGTGCGAAAATCAACTTGCATCAAGAAAAAAAAAACCAATAAAAGATATTTCCTTAAAAAAAAAGTCGACAAAAATTTTGGTCAGTCAGTCTGTATATTCACTCACACGCAATTTAGACCTACTCAATATACATACAGAGGAAAAATTATACAGAGATACACAACTCACCTTCATGTCATTCTCAAAGTTCCAAGGGCCGTCATGATCGTCGTCCATGTTGCACAGGATGTTCATCAAGTATCTGCTTCGATTTCTCTCGTATTTTCTCTCCAATCTGTCTCGTGGTCCATCATTTTCTTTCTGTTAAATCAAGAGAATATGCTTCATGAGATCTCACATGAAACACCAGGTGTCCACTTCCGCTATACAGCGTGTTCAAATTGAAATAACCTTCATATCGTAGTGGACAATCATTGTCACAAAAAAGCCAAAACTGAATATCGCTGTTTTCGTGGCATTCAAATAGTCATTTAAATCATCAAAATCTCTCAGATGAAAAATTGAAAAAATTGAAATCAGGAAATTTTCCTCAAAGAATGGGAGACGATTACTGATGAGATATGAGTAAATGAGTCGTTAGGAAATGGATAAAAATCTCAAAGTTGATAATTTCCCAATAATGAAATAACACATTGTCGAAAATATACATACACAAAATACAGTGTGAAATGGAATGGAGCCTAATGGAATGAATTCGATATTTTTATTGAGTGAACAGTTTTTTCTTTGAACATGACATAAATACTATCAACTTTGTTTTATTCGAATACATATCACCTTGTATATTTCAGATATGATTGAAACAATCATCGTTAAATAAAATCGACACAGGTATACATACTATATACTCTTATCGCGAAATATTATAACCTTATGTGTGTGTGTGTGTGTGTGTATGATATTTTTCTCACTGTACAGGTAGAAATTGTTATTTTTTAAACTGTATGAAGGTGGATTCCTGAAACATTACATGTTCATTACAAATGATGAAAGCAAACAAACTTGTGATGCGTGTAATGTAAATGTGTTAATTTATTTTACAAACACAGACATTATTCTCTAGGCTTTCATCTTCTATAATTATAATATGTAATTTAACGATAATGAATGTTTTATGAGAACACCTTGATTTATTTCTACGCAAACACTCTGATGATTCGAAAATAATCGCTAGATAAGAGTTAGCACTCACCATTATTTGAAAAAAATATCCAATATGTATGAGTCAGATCCTGGCACTAACACAAAAATTTTCCCTATACAAAATACCATTCCAACATTCACGCCCTCGCCCCTTGACTCCGAACACTCAATTTAAAATATCAATTCGTTGCGAAAACGACGAAGAAGAAGAAGACAATCATAGGAACATCGATTCAAGGTCGTTTTTTTCGCCATCTGTGAACTGTAAACAACGAAGCAAAAAATGAAAGTGCGCGCGCATCATAGAAGACATCTTTGAACTAGGTACCTACGTGAAATCAGACATGTACTACAGGGTCATTTATTTTGTACTCGATCAACTTCAACTCGATCTTCGATACAAGAAACGTTTTACCTACTGAGTGATGACAAAACAATTGAAATAACAGAAAACAAGCTGAATTTCGACATATTATCATAAGATATCTACCGAGTGAGCCACCGAACACGAAACTGACTGAATAACTTTCAAAATAAATGTTATTTAGAAAAACAGAAGAATACGAGGAAAATGATGTACAGGGGGACACATTTTGTCGACCGATGAGTCGAACCAATTCAATTGAATTCTTCACTATCTATATGATTAAATACCTTTGAAAAAGATTTCCCCCATTTTTTCCATAACATGCTATGATATTTGGTATAAGAATCTTAGATTCACTTAGAAAAATAGAGGCCCTTAGCTCTCTTATTCTGCATTTTGGACCAATCATGAGCATAGGAATGTAGTTCAACAAAAAAATTCTTACCCTTTTCCATATAATTGCAAGATTATTCAATTAGGCCAAGTACAAGATTTTATCTCGATTGACAGATTTATCTGACAACTGAATATAAGATCATTCTGTCAGAATCAAGCTCATTGCAAGATTCATTAATTGACAGAATACATTTTGATAAATTTTGTCAATTGAGTTCTAATTGCAAGATTGATCATGTAATTAGCTTGAATGCGAGATAAATCGGTTAATTAGGCTCCAACTGCAAGATAAATTTGTCAATCAAGCTCTCAAGATTCTTGCAACTATGGCTTTGATGCGAAATAAAGATAAAGATGAAGATAAAAAAAATTGACCTCCAATCGCAAGATGAATCTATCAATTAGGCTCTAATTGCAAGATTAGATTTGCAATTATCTTGAATGCTAGATAAATCTATCAATTAAGCTCTAACTGTATAAAATGAATCCATCAATTGAGCCCTGATGGACAATATAATTTTGCAATTATATAAAAAGGAAGAAAAAAAATCCGTTTTCAATGTCTTGGAGTGAATTTTTTGTTGGAAAGGAGACACAAGAAGTTCCTGTCATTCGCTGATCGTTCTAAAGCAGTTTCACTCGAATACATCGAGACATCATTATCGGATCCCTTCCTTCCTTCTTCGATCTATCGATCAGGGCTCGAATAAAACGCAAATCCAGACACGTTCGCCAATAATGCTCGAATCCAACGGGAATCGCTTCAAAGTAAATATAGTCGTAGAGTACTACGGTGATACTATAGTACATAGCAATCGATCTTGGTCAAATACACGGATAGATCTCTCGGAATACCACGATATTGCCTACAGGGTGGCACACCTATTCTCGAAGAAAAGTGTTTCATCAAGTTTCAGCAAATTGGAAATGGCGATATTCGATGACTGTTTCAAAACACTCTGTACATTTCCAGAGTGAATCCAATTAACGTGTATGTTTCGGCACATACTTTGGACGCGTCCATACCCAGTTTTTTTCATGGATCTCCGAAAATATAGTTTTTATGAACCCGTTTTTCCTAGTTAATGTTTTTTCAACAAATTCTATTAAAATCTAAATAATTACTAAACAACGTTGCATCTGATCCTGGAACACGAAAAATATTATTTCCGTTGAAAATAATGACCTGGTTTTATGGCACTAACTTGGAATTGGATTTTTAGCCTATAAGCAGCTATGGTTTGAGCGAGGATAGGTGAGCCACCCTGTACATCGGCTGGCTGTGCCTGCAATTTGCATTCGAACTACCATCACCCTTATCCTCATATCGGCCAGAGAAAAAACAAAATGCCACCGAGATTGGCTTTGCATAAGGGATATTTATTTATCGTCTTCCGTATATATCAGGAATGAATATACAGTGTTATTTGAATTCGATCCTCACCATTTGGATTTCGGAAACTATGCGAGATACGATAAAGTTTGAATTGTTTGGAATTAGAACGTGAAGCACTCTATTTTTCTGTCAAAAAAAACACAATATGAAAACATCATCGCGTAGCCGGTGACAAATATGTTTTCAATTTTGGAAAGTGACGCTATAAAAAATTAAAAATTTAGTCATATTTTTTTCTTCAAAACTCCGGAATTTCGAATTTCAATAATCCTGTACAGGGTGTCCCGGTTTGTTTTGAGACAATATCAAATATGTTATAGACCTCAATATTTAAACCGAAATGGATCGTACAAACAGAGTGTGAGGAGAAAAAAAAAACAGGATTTTATTTTATCGTGTTTGACTTCACTGGAGATGAACCTTTGCAACAATAGGACAAGTATAGAACAGAATATAATATACAGGTACTATTTTCTTTTCTATCTTTCATCAAACAAGAAAATGAAATCAGCGTTTTATATTTCGATTACAACAAAATGGGACGAGAATTTCCTGTATTAAAGAACCTGGTGTACTTCAGCTAAGTAGCAGAATGAAACGAAATAAAATTCCATTCGGGAGATGAGGGTGTAACCAACCGTGAGACGGGCATTTCTTCATCCCTTATTCCATAAATCATATCCGAGCAAAAGCAAGCAACCTTTCCGCCGATCGTTTTCTTTTTCCCTCCCTTCGAGGTTTCGGTTCGGTGTGTTCGGTAAATGTGTGATCGATTGAATTGTATCATGAGAAAATAACGTTCTTAATGTCAACGATCATTCGAATCTCAGTATTACATACACATCGGTGGTAAATTTCAACACCACGCGGTGTCTACATTTCGGTGTGAAATCAACTCCACGCGGTGTCGATGCAATGCACAATATACGACGGCCCGAACATTTCAAGAAATGCCCGATACGAGAAGCCTATTGAAGTATTTAGTTTCATCAGAGGAAAAAAACTATGGAAAACAATACTACTACTTGCGAAAAATCCTGCCCCCATGCAAGAGGAACTTCTTGATGTTTCAACTTTTTATTTTCGCTAGTTTTTCGACAAATTTTTGGCACGTCTGTGTTACGAAAAGCTCACGTTCAAAGACCAGTAAATTATGATCCTATAATTCACTAGTGAATTATGGATTGTGAGTATTGAAAACAACAATCGTAGACAAAAATAATCAATCGAGGTGACTGATTAGTGACTTGTTATCCGGGTAGATGATATGTGGGGAAAAAGCGATTATATTTTCGAATAACTTGAAAACTTGATCTGTGAAAAATGCTCCTATATCCTCCGTTAGACTTTGCATCGAACTTCGGAATACCTTGTGTAATAAAATAGTAGAAATAAGTTGACTCGAAGTTTTGGCGGAGGTGCCGAGAATAAAATTCCTTAATAATTTTGAAATCTGCCTAGCCGTTTCTCCCATATTATGGTGTTTTTTGCCCACACGATTTGACTTTTCGCAACTTTTCCAAACTCCAATAATTGACCGAACGATAAAGGTCCGAGCTATGAAACGAACGAAGCGAGCCGTTGGGAAATGTTATGAAAATTCCGGCCTTCTTTGCGGGAAAATTCGTTTGATGTCGAATTCCGACATGCCATAGTCTGAAGTCTGAAGTTGGCCAACATTTCGACAGCCGCATACCAAAATACCTCTCGAAAAGAAAAAAATCACCGACATGCTCTCTATCTATACGAAGTGAATAGGTATTTTCATATAAATCTATAGTCGGTGTCTATACGATGAGAACAATTTCATCATAACCGAAAATTAGTTCGGTTGCGGAATTTCGACAAAATATCTTGAATTATCTTCTTGAGAAAAATAGTTGAGAACAAACAAAATTGGAAGCATCAAAACTCGCTGTCCCAGATTCGCAGCCACAGTAATTCATGATACAATTGAATTTAAGACTAAACATGTATACCAAAGTTTATCGAATATAGTTCACAAAGAGTATTTTTTTTATTACAGTTTATCAAGAGTATTTTTCCGGTTGATAAATTCACTCATGCCATGAACATGTAACATTTCAATAAATCACCTCAGGTATAGTAGTCGTCATGATAATCTGCGAATAAAAAAAAACACAGTGTGAAACGAGTTCTAGTGTTGTTCTGAAAGCCATAAATTCAGTGGAATTATCTCGTTATTTGCTTGCAAAAGATCAAAAGTTCGTTGTGAAGTCCTAAGAATCAATTTGCATTTGCTGGACAACTATATAGGTTACTTGATTTATGATTTAAGTGTGAAGTGTCTTAATAATAGTGCTCAGTTTTCATGTTCTCTGAGTAAATGGAAATGAATCAAATTGACAGAAAAACTCACTTTCATACAGATTTTGCAATAATCACAATAATATCAATGAGATATGTGACATATTTTTTTTGCAGCATTGCTTCATTAAAAAAAAAAAAACAGTGTGTAATACTATTTCGTACTTTTTATTGTTTCATTTCTTCACGTTTTGCGTTCAGGCTAGTTGACGCTAGTTGTTTCCAGAGGTGGTGGAAGGAAATATATGCCAGTAGAAAAAAAGTCTAATAAGATTAATTCAATATAACTGGGATTTGTTATTCTGGGAGCGGCCATTAATCGGGAGAAGCAAGAGAAAAAAGGGGGAATGGAAGAAGTGAAATCCTTCTTTCGTCGGCATCTAATTCAACCATGAAGCAGACATTTTTCGCCGCCCCCGAATGAAAGATAATTCTCGGCCGGATGAATTTACGACTAGAATTGGCGAATGAAACGAAATTTTACAACGGCCAAATTCCGATTTCAATTAAATCCGAAATGATCGTCCTCAATTCGTCTTGACGTGTCGGCATTGCGATTTGTTTCCGCTTTTACGTCGATACCAAACAAACACCGAATGAAAAATTGACCGATCAGTAGAAATATATTCATCTACAGGGTGGGTCTCCAGGAATACGATCTGACCAACTTGCGTCAATAAAATATTAATGTCAGACAGAATATCGAAATTTATTTGCCCCTCAACTTGACATCAACATTTTTGAAATGTACTTGAAAAATTTCGATCTAGTGGTTTATAAGAGAAGAAGCTACACAAATGTTGTCATCTTTCAGATGACGCGCTGTAAAATAATTGATGAGTCTTGCAAAGTCAATTAATCAGCAGTGACCAGCTGACTGTTGGAAAAATTGCACCTTTCTATTCCTTATGTACGTTTCATATATCTTTGGGTAACACTCATGACGCTCACTGTATAGATTAACGTTCATTTATCTCCAACAAATTAATTTTCGATGAATTTAGATGCTCGGTATAACGAAGTTTTTGCTGATGGCATATCATAGGGGCGGATGTAGATAGGCACCTCGAAGGTATAAATAGATTATAGGGGTAAACACTGCGTATAGCACCCTCTATTAGAAAAGACCGAATGGCCTTAACACACACACACATATATATATATATATATACAGAAATTTATGGGTTTCCGGCGATTGCATCGAAAGTGTAATAGGGCAGAATTGGGCAGCAATTTGTAGCGAATCGCAGTTTCAATTAAGGAACTTCCATCGATTCCGGATGATAAATAAATAAATAGTCCGGGTGAAAATGAAATGAAAAAAGGAAATGTCTCGCGTTTCTCGAATCAGAAACTACAAAAGGAATAGAGTCTAAGGACTTCGACCAAGAATTTATGATGAAAAAATTAGGGACGAGTAGCCCCAAGGTCAATATACCGTGTGGTTTTTCAAAAGGACACATCCTTGTACATTTCTTAGCTATTATTCATTTCCGAAATATTTTTCACAAGTTCCGATTTAGCAGGAATTCCAATGCAAAGCCATCATCATTATTCTGAAGAAACATTTCTACTATAAAAATTGATTGGTATTCAATATTTATTTGTCTTCATTATAATTGGTATAGAATAACTTGCTTAGGGAAGTCTTTTCTGATGCTTACGATCTCCAAACTTTCAAGAAGAATTCCGTTACCTTCTTCCTCTCCAAAACAGTTCACCACTGATTAACACGATGTTCTTAGAACATTGGGGATTTCAAAAAATGAGAAAAAAATATGATAGGAGTTTTTTCGGTGACATGACATTTCACTCTCATCATCCTTTTTCAAATCTGTGAATATTCGAATAATCTGAAGTTGTAGCTCAAATCTAGAAATTCGACAATTTGCGATTGAATCCCCGGAAAACTGCCAGTACTTTGTTATAAACCTTTCCTTTTATTACATCAGTTTGGGCCACTCTGTATAGATACACCATATTGTCAATCGTCATTGATGTGAACATTCGAAATTAAAATTTACAGTATGTACATTATTATGTAAAATATACTCACAATGCATGAATCCATCGGTAGAGCGTGAATAATAATCCGCATGTTTTTCATCCAAGACTTCACCTGAAATGAGAGAAAAAGTTACCCTCACGCAAAATGAACTGATGAATATTTATTCTACATGTCTACAGGGCGTACCAACCACTTCTTCGATTTGATTTTTTTTGTTCTTTGGCAACAAATCTTTGATCCTCTGAAAGTTGCATGAAATGAAATCAGAAAAAATAATATACAAGAGTATTAGGTATTGTTATGTCTCTAACCACTATGTACTATATTATATGTACTATATACTATGTTATATTATAATATGATTGTTGAAATATCTTCATTGTTAGTTTTTCTCTGCCTATATGTCTTGTTCACAGTGTTCTATTTTTCAATTGTATCAGTTGATGTCATAAAAAAATTTCCTTGTGACTTTTCTTATGAATTTTGATATCTTATTCTAGCAGTTCATCTCTTTCTGACGAAGGAGGGAAGCTGGTTTGGGTGAACTATAAAATTATATTTTTTTTCTGCTACATCACTTCCAATGAAAGTACAAGATGGTGTTTTTGTTTCGGAATATGGATTCTATATACTGATTTAATCCCATTTATCTTTTCTAAATTCTCGTAATGGTCCTG
This sequence comes from Gastrophysa polygoni, assembly GCA_963576655.1. Taxonomy (NCBI): domain Eukaryota; kingdom Metazoa; phylum Arthropoda; class Insecta; order Coleoptera; family Chrysomelidae; genus Gastrophysa; species Gastrophysa polygoni. The sequence goes on along the minus strand of OY755087.1, from coordinate 28,899,095 downwards.
CTTGCAACAATCCAATAAACAGCTTCTGTTTATTTTGTCAAATTCTGCTGCAGGACATTAAATCCTGACGCGATTCCATTGTTGCTGATGTTTTGTATTTCGTCGGTTATGTTGATGATGTGTGCTTTGTTTGTTTATCTCGTGCAGGAATTTGCAGAAGCACCGGGGATGATTTCACGTACTCCCCCGGACCATCAGGCAGGGTGTGGTTGGTGTAGGTGCGAAAATTTAATTGGAACATTCCTCCAAGATTAAAATTTGCTTTACGATGTTGGCATTTTTTTTTGCTGTGAGAGAAATGAGCACGGTTATGGAAGATATCCGTGTTATGAAGTTGAGCGAACTAAATGAAAATTAGATGATTCAAAGAGTAATCGGAATCCGAGATATGAGGGTTGTTTACTGAGAAAGTTCAGATTTTACAAGAAATTTTCATTATAACGTTTCTTTGCCTTCAAAAATGAGTTGTGGGCAAAAAATCCAAAGAAAAATTATTTCATGAAATTGTAATGCGACCCAACTGTGATTGGTGAGGTTGTGTGAGAATATTCAACATCAGCGTACATGAGAAAATTCTTTTTCGATCTCAATCTCCAGCCTCACCGTATGTAGAGAGAGGTATATGCATAATAATGAGAACGTGCTTGAAACACGGAAGGAACAAACGAATGTGTTCCGTGAAGAGGAATTTTGAGCGGGAAATTAATTCAAAAGATAATGGGACCCCCAGGTCCATATTTATTCAGGCAAACACGTTTCACCCACACACAGTGGGCCCGCTTGATTTCGAGTCACCTCGTACAATCTTCATTGATTTTGCGATTTCGATCCCATTTTTTTCAACTACTACTTTCATGCAGGAGTGGAATCTTATTCAGCTCGAATAAGATTAGATAGGGGCTATTTTGCTGATGTCTCTACACCGACACCTTTTCAGAACTATTGTGTTGGTCCCTCAAAATCATTTAGAGTTTTCTGTCTAGCCCCGTCTTTGCTAAAAGACTCCAGATGCTAGTCTTCAGAGCCTCCATATATCTGGAAGCTCTTGATGTTCCTTCTCTCATCGTTAGAAACACCTTCATAGAATCGAAGTATCTGGGCTAAACTGTTTCCTCTTCTTTCTGGCAAAATCTCCACGAAGGTTCTTCTGCTAGGCCCATTGTAACCCCCATAAAGTTAGCAGAACCACTTGCAAAAAAATCGATGGAACCTATTGCAATAATTGTCGAATAATTGTCGAGAATTTGTCGTGAAAGAAAAAAAAATTGTCGCGCTCTTAGTTTTTTTTATATGGGGTGGCTCTGCTAACTTAATATTAAGTTAGCAGCGCCACTCACGAATGAACGTCAAAAATCATCACAATTGTTATGAATGATTGTCGAGTAATTGTCGAAGTCCATCTGACGTAAAAAAACCGCAAAAAATCCATTCCTTATAGCATATATATACCTTTTTATGGAATTTCCTGGTTTCTAGGGAAATTTCGCATTTATGGCAACAGCGTATTTGTGTTATGACTTTTTACGTTTTTTCCGTGTCATTAATGACGATTATAAAGTTGTTGAGGAAACTTCCTATGTTCCAGAAGCTAAGTTTTAATGCTGAATAATAAAAAAAAAAACAAATTTCACAATAGTTCACCTACGTAACTTTGTTGATTTGTTACTTTTTCAATAAGAAATCATCTGAACAATTGTTAAATGACGAAAAAGTATTTGTCGTGGGGTGTTTGAATTTGCGGAAGCAGAAAAACTGCGTGTGATTGGTAAAATTCCATTATTTTATTCTCTTAGCAGTATCTACGCACTGTATGATGATTTATTATCATTTTTTGGTGCAGAAATTCATCAACTTATTGTCCAATGACCACAACAAATTTGTCGTGGAACCTCCAGGTCTTCAGGAGCGAATGATAGAAATATTCCGATTTCTCACTAATATACCCACTTAACTTGGTTAATTATTGATTTTTTCATTCACAAATGAACTGAACAATTGTCGAACGACCGAAATGTAATTGTCGGGAACACAGAAAAAATGTCGCGTTCTTAGTTTTTTTTATATGGGGTGACCTGGAGGTTCCACGACAAATTTGTTTTGGTCATTGGACAATAAGTTGATGAATTTCTGCACCAAAAAATGATAATAAATCATCATACAGTGAGTAGATACTGCTAAGAGAATAAAATAATGGAATTTTACCAATCACACGCAGTTTTTCTGCTTCAGCAAATTCAAACACCCCACGACAAATACTTTTTGGTCATTTAACAATTGTTCAGATCATTTCTTATTGAAAAAGTAACAAATCAACAAAGTTACGTAGGTGAACTATTGTGAAATTTGTTTTTTTTTTATTATTCAGCATTAAAACTTAGCTTCTGGAACATAGGAAGTTTCCTCAACAACTTTATAATCGTCATTAATGACACGGAAAAAACGTAAAAAGTCATAACACAAATACGCTGTTGCCATAAATGCGAAATTTCCCTAGAAACCAGGAAATTCCATAAAAAGGTATATATATGCTATAAGGAATGGATTTTTTGCGGTTTTTTTACGTCAGATGGACTTCGACAATTACTCGACAATTATTCATAACAATTGTGATGATTTTTGACGTTCATTCGTGAGTGGCGCTGCTAACTTAATATTAAGTTAGCAGAGCCACCCCATATAAAAAAAACTAAGAGCGTGACAATTTTTTTTCTTTCACGACAAATTCTCGACAATTATTCGACAATTATTGCAATAGGTTTCATCGATTTTTTCGCAAGTGGTTCTGCTAACTTTATGGGGGTCCCATTGTACCTACTCATATGTTTGTTGAGCCTACCTTCAGGTCCGGTCAACTAGCATTCTGTTTGTGCTCCTTTTTTGAGTTCCAAGGGTTTTGGATGAACTCTTTGGTCTGTCTTGGTGAGTTGTTCCACCATTTCTGAGATTCATTTTGCTGCTTCTCGGGCTAGTGGATCAGTATCTTCATCATTGCCCTCGAAACTTGTATGTGCTGGTGAGTCTTTCAGGGCTTCCAAGTAGCCCCAGACAAGTTTTGAATCGACTTGCTTATCTCTCGCGCGATTTCATTCAGGTTTCCAATGATTTATTCAGGAACAGACGTGTATCAATCTCGATAATCCTCCTCGGAAACGTTAGTTCAGGCGGCAGGGATGTGGAAATAACAAGGAATGAAGGTCGCCAATTTTTCTGTTGATATCGAACTGAAATTTCTTCTGTTGAGCCCCCATATTCGACATTCATTTCGCACACAATAACGACGTCAGCGAAAGAGTCTGGATGGCAAATGGATGTGCAGGAGAATGTCAACTTCTTATTGATACAGAAGCAAATCCAATAAGACTCGACAGCTATTGCCATACCCGATACTTTTAGCCGGATTCGGGAAAGAAAGGAGACGCTCCAATCGCAACAAAGCCCCATTCGAATGAGGAAAAAGAAAAATATCCAATTATTCGCCGGATTATTTATCATTTCTTTCTGTTCGAATGGAAAATCAGGGTGGAGGCAAACGAGCGTATCAATCAACTCCTCATTATTTCACGAAATTACATCAACGAAATGGTGGTGGTCTGATCTGATACAATTACGATCAATGCTGGGTGTTCCGCAAGGCTCTGTCTTGGCACCATCGATTCAGTGGAGAATATCACAATTCTACTAGAATTTTCATAGATCAGTCAGTATAAGTCATTGTTTTTATGCATATGGCGGACAAAATAACGTATTTCAATCAGATTGAATAATTGCGTTCATATCTGAGTTGAAATTTTTCGATAGAACGCTCGTTTCTCATCTGTTTTTCGATTAATTGAAATAGTGTTTGATGTTTGATACGCCCTCAATAGTTGAGACTTATTTCTTGATATTTTGGCCACCAGAAGACCAGGGTTAGGTCACGTGCTCCCATTACGACTTTAGAAAATGAATTTTCAGTTCGTGTTCATTCGAAAAATGTTTGATGTCAAATATTCTTATTAGATTGAGTACTAATTTTTCGGAGTATTCAGCCTGCTTGATTCAGCATAGTTGAATGTTCAATAAAATATAGGTGATTTCTCAAAATTTTCAAAGTGGATCAGTGTTGCTTTGGGGACGTTTTCAATATTTGCAAAAGCCAGAGACTGTAAATCTGTGATCAAACGAATATATTTCAATGATTCACTTCCTAGCTGACAGTGGATGCAAATTGTTTTTCAAGAGCTGTTTTGCCAGCTCTCATAAAAAATCAATCAAATTACAACTCTAAAGATTATTCCCCATTATTATCATTATGTAGTGACCTCTGAGCAGAGTTTGGTTATATTCCTCGAAATTTATGGCTTTCAGAACCAAACTGGTACGCGTCTCATCCTTTTCCATCGATACGTTTACCAACATGGTTTTTCATTCGCAGACTAACGTGTCGACTACTATACCAATATTTCTTCTACGGTGTACATATTCCAAGTTATGGTGGAATTCACTACGTCGCCGAGTCTTCCTTCATCGATTTTGCAGCGAATTCCATTCTCTCAAGAAGTATGCGCCCACGTTCTCTTTCGAGCATAACGATTCTCTCATGCACGGTGACAAATTTACTGCAACGGAATAAGGGTAGACGAATTCTGAACATCCATTCGACTTGGTTGATGATGATGGTGTAACATTCTCTAGCGAAAATTCCAATAGCAGTCTATTATTACTGGAAATTCGTCATTCGATAGTGAACGAGAGAGAAAAATTAAGAATTGATGAGTCTATGAGATGAGACTGCCTATTACAAGACTCACAAGACTTTGTTTGACATCAATATTTGATAGAGATATAGCGTGAAAAATACAAGATAATATATATTAAATAACTATTGAACTATTGAGAATCAATTTTTTGGAATTGTGATTCATAGGATACTCTGAGAAAAAAACATTGGTAAACCCATAAAAACTCCAAAATTTCAAAGGAATATGTTGCTACCATAAAACATAGCCTCGGATACTAATCAATACAATAAATATATGTATCTATATATGCCATTTAATATTTTTTTTTCCGCGATTGAAAATCCATGATTTGAAAATTGATGATGCATATTTCCACAATAAATTATACTATGCATTCTTGACTTTCAACTGACATCCGGTGCATCAGCGGGGCGATATAATCACCAGTTTATTAAAGGGACGTGGTAGGGGTGGTCGGAGGGTAGTTTAGACTTCAGACCACCCCCGATGGACCCGCTTTCGCTGACAGCAGATTAATTAAGGCCCGTTTGACACTCTACATTATCTCTCGCCTTAATATTCGATTATATCCCGCGGCCCGGTTTGATTAATCATATTTCGGGAGGGGTTAATTTCACACTCCACGTGTATATGGGGTACTAAAGCGATATTTCATACTACATGGAACTTCCACCACTAGGTATATTATGGTACAGAGTATCCCCGAAATATGATGTGACGAGAATTTCACCTAATATTCTGAATTTATCATCAACTGATGTTTTTCAACTTGATCAAATTCTCAAGTACAATTTATTTCATAACTATGCAAACTGTCATGGTCCGAGATGAAACAATTTTATACAGGGTGTTACTTACCAGGCATGTACTGAATTTGAGAGCGTAAGCATAAGCTCATGTAAACATGTGTCTAGTTTTTAAGACATAGAGTGTCAAGGAGGTTTATATGAACTTTTCTACTTGAAGTCCGTACCTTTATTCATGTATGTGATTTACTTTTCCTTCATTCAACATTTGTCGACCGAATGCCTCTTCAAGTATTCCTAAATTCGTATTTACCCCATTCTTTTGTGTCGAAAACTTCACCTGACGTCGAAAAATGTCAAGTGAGCATATAAAACAATGACAGTTCAGTCGCTGGTAGGAAGCAAAAAAGTTATTGAAAAATTATAAATCCACCAAAACTTAACATTTCATGAAATATTCTGAACGTTTCAATTTCGAAATCGGACGAATGAATATATTTTTTGTATGATGATGAAAACATTGCTCTCATCAGATACGATATAATATATGGAGCGTTCAAATGAAAAAAACTTGACAACACAACAAAAAAATTGAGATTTTTTTACAGGAAATTCTGATTGTTCAGAAAAAATATAAATCTGCTGTATTCATTGTTATTTGATAAATTTCCCCCCTGAAACGAAATAACCCATGCAGGTAGGGTGCAAAAGTATACGGGAAAACCATGTACTTTGTTTGATTGAAAATTCAATGAAATTGAATAACGAGATATTACATTTCTAACGTTGAATGTTAGACTACTGATGAATATTGTACGTTTACGCGCTAATATAGCAGCTAAACTGAATTCCGATCGTTTATTATTATGGACGAGTGGGGAAAAAGCCTTCGCGCGGCCTTCCAACTTCCAACTCTGGAGAGGGGATCAGATTCCGGCAATTAGCAGTTTTTCTAGAATAAAGCGCAGGAAAATATCACGATCAATCAAAACGGATTGACGTCCGGGGTTTTCATCCACAGAAGTGGTCGGAACCACTTCTGCCCCATTTCCGCACCCACCCCCGCCCTCCACGATAATCGACGATGCATTTTGTACAGAGTGAGCCAACAACGAATCAGCGGAGATAAATACCCAACATGTCAACTTAGTTTTTTTTTTTTCGATACCATGAAAATACAAGAATTCTATTCATAAAAGTACGTCTCAATGGAAAAATCACTTGGTATGCTTAAACTTTAAATTCAATTCTTGAATTTGAATGTATGAGGTGGCACACTTGTGCGCTGTTCAAATGACGTCACTTTCGAAACAAAAATTGACACGATTGGACATGACATATTTTGTATTAATTTTCACAGATTTTTTTTCCTCGTTTCTAAAAATAAAAATGGAAAAGAAAAATTATAATAATTATATAAATATATTTGTATTAAGGACAGATTTGTGATCTGTCGAAAACGTCAATACTTGCACCAAATTGAAAACAGACAACTACAGTGACAACCAACATTGATTATAATAAATATAATCCCATACATTCCCGGAATATTTGCAAAATTAAACGTGTTGGTGACAACTTCAGAGTGAAAACAGAGTTCAAGACTGAAAATGCAGTGAGATCACTTGGTAACATATACAAAACCATGAAATGAAAGAAAAAATCATCGAAAAATTGTATGGACCATACACCATGCCTTCGTGGAAAATACTATACAGGTGAAACTAGCCAACACCTCTATCAGTAAGAGTGATGGAAGAAGAAAACAACGAAATGTAGGAAATATTTATGGACAAGTTGGAATTAGCAGAATATAGCCTTATTGAAGACGGACAACAACCGATTGGAGTGTTATCAAGATCATAGGATAAGAATATACCAACCAAAAAAGGAACATTACAGAATCAGCTTGCTAAAGTCTGAACGAAGACAATAATTCTTGTTCAGTGGATTTAGATGGAACTTGGCATTCACTTCTTAAAGCTGAATATGAAAATGGTAAATTCAAGATCAATTCATTGATGAACATCTGCGGTACCCAAAATTATCCCGGTCTGACGAATTGCCACTCTTTAGCTTTTAGTGTCGAAAGACGAAAACAGCCGAACGATTTGGAAGAAAAACATTTCCCACTGTGTTGAAAACGGGAGCGATTCCAGATTCCCGAAACATCCACCATAGTAAGCCAAGCAGAAATTTCGATATTCGTTCAATATATTTGTCTTCCAAATTTCGTATATATTTATAAACATACTGAGAATCTCAGCAAGTTTAAATGATATTGTTTAGTCTATGTGGAGAATAAAATTGTGATTTACAATAAGAACAGAAGAGTATTATTTTTATTGCTATACAAAATGTTCCCCTCTGGGAGGCATACTTACTGACTAAAATCACAACCCAAAATCTGTCACCATCAGCACCAGCAGCCTGCCTGTCCTATAAAAGCAACTGCAGAGATATAGACGGGAAGAGATTAACATCGAGCACAACTAACAAAATATCTAACAGCGACGCATACCTAATAAATGAACCTTTCAAATCCAATCCGATCCGATCCAAATCCGATTCATGTACAGCCCAACTAATTCAAAACGTGTCTGTCAATGTTTATCCGTCGTTCATTTCGGATGGATGGAATTACTTCGTTTCGATACGAGTTTCCGATTGGCGGAAAGTTGTGATTTTGACTGGAACAACAAAAAGTTGATCGACGTCTGCGGAAAAACAATTCTCATCTATCTATAAACGTCAGCAGCCATCATACATACGGAGTGTTGCCATCATCAGTTTTACGGCTCTATTCAGTAAAACATTACACTCTTCTGATAGTATTTCATGAAAGCGAACTAACCTTTCGTATTTTCATGCAGTTTGTTTAAATCAAAACACACCTTTTTTTTTATCTGTGGACAACACGAAAGGGAAACCTATGATGTTCGAGGAACATCGTGCTAGCCAGCGGTGGAATTTTGGGAAAGAAGGAAGGTGTTGGAATTTTCCTGGAAAGTTTGGAGGTTGTAAGCAACAGGAAAGACTTCACTAGGCAAAGAATGCCACAACTTTGCCGTTCTATCGATGAATGATGCTTGGTAAAGCGATGTTCGACAGGTCTCGAGCCTGACAGTGTAGGGGTGACCAGCTTGAGCTCGTCTGGTTTGTCTACTAGGAATCGCGCGTGGTGGCATAATAGATGATATCTCCGTTGAGCACCGACCGTGAAAGTACCTATAAAAAAGGCATAGATCGCCGACCTTCCTACGATGATCTAGAGAGGTCGATGATTTGGTGAGTGTTTTATCATCGACTAGGCGAATAGCTCTCTTCTGAATTGAATCTAAGATTGAAAACTACATCGCTGATTGTCTTTGACGAGAAATTTCCCAATTTCGATCGAATTCCAAAGAACAACACCTCATGTAACTCACTTGTGAATTCTCCCGACAATCTCAGAACGCGAACATCTTAATATGGAGATCGAAATTTCAAAACGAATCTGTCCGAATGGTCCAGCGAAAAGATATGATATTATTTATTCTCTACTAGATAGATAAGAAGGAGAAAAAGCTATAGATTCTTCTGTATGTGTCTCATGAATATTCTCTAGGCGCCAACTATATAGGGTCCATTTGGAATTTGTTCAACATTTTTCAATAACTTGAACCTATGAAATGATATATTCTGATATTTTTTGAATCTATAAGTACACCCATCGGCTGAACATCACTTCGAACTAAGCTAACCAATTAGACTGAACCAACTAGGACTATTTACTAATTTTCAATATTCAAACAACAAGTAAAAGTGAGTCTCTTTATGAATCAATAAACTTCGCCAAACAATAGATTTGGATGAATGATCTCACACTATTAATTCGATTCGAACAAGAGTAATTGAAAATGTCATGACACATCATCAAAGTGTTTTGACAATGTAAACAGTCATGTGTGTCTCTTTCTCTCTCTCTCTCTCACTGAGAAAGATCTAGTAGAGAATATATGATATCAAATCTTTGGTCCAGTGCAACTATGTAAAATGTTAGTTATGAATAGACATTATTATCCAAATGAAAAATACTGTAATATTCATGTCCTATAGATGCCATTTTTGTTGATGTCAAATACAGGGGAGAATAGAGAAGTAATTTATAGGAGATAAGGATTTCCTTGTTGATGAAATATTATTTGCGTCAATTAGTTGACAATGTTTTCTCAGTGCACAGAGCATTGTGAACGACTGTTGAAATTCAATTCAACAAAACAACAAAAATTCGAAAAATCTCCCAAAATGTATTCTTCTATTTCCAGTAAACTGCTGAATTTTTTGGGTGGCGTTCGTTCCCAATTGAATTGTCTGTTCTCGTAAGCAAAAGGGCTTATTTGCCCGATACAACATTGAGAAGGGTTCGCAGGAGGGACCAACCGACACACAAACAAATCCCTTATACTATACGTCTCTCCTTTCTCTAACGCCCGCAGTCTCATCAAGTGGCCCCCAGTTTAATTAATTGATCAGTCAGTCTTGAAGACGTCGACTCACTCTCCCTCCTTCCAATCAAGATGAAAGGCATCTTCTGAGCACAGCGGATATAGTTGAGAAGATTGTAATGAGATGACACAACTGCTACCTCGAACCCATGAAAAATCTCTCTTGGAAATAGTACATGATGAGCCATTTGTATTTCATGCCCGATACAAAATTGAGAGTGTGTTATAATTTGTAATATTCAATGAATTGACCATCTTTCTTTTCCAACATTCCACCGTTGGCTAACACGATATTCCTCTAATCTCGAACATCCTCCTTCCCAACTAAAACCACCTTTGTTATGATGTTTTCATGTAAGAACATCATGTGAAGGTATCATTCTTTCTGAAAGTTAACTCACATGCTTTATTTTCGATTTCGAACTATCCAAAAACCCATTCAAACTGGTGACGTGATTATCCTGAAAAGGTATGTGGCACCTCCGAATTTTTTGATGAAGCAATGAGGATAGCTTTTAACAACGCTGCCAAACTGCCCGAAAAAAATTTGCATGATTCCGAAAATATCCAATGATTGGTATTTTTATTTTATAGACACATGAGGAACTGAACACTTGTTTACATTTTGCTATGTCGGATAAATATGAATAATCAACAGAGAGCTGTTGCTGATTCAATTCCAATAATAAAATTAGAAATTTCACGATGACATAGACTTGTTCGTAAACACAGCAACACTGCAATTCCTTGCCTTCTTTGAGATTAATAATCAATGTTCATTGCTGGAACAAATGAGAAAGTTTCTTCGTTGAACGGTCTTTTCTTCTTATTTTAGTCTCACCCACTCACTAGTCGAGTTCATACAAGAGTAATTGTTATCTTTGTCAGAAAGTATGTGTAGTGGTAGATGAAGAATTTTCAGGAATTTTCGAATCAACTTTCATGGGTTAAACTAGCAGTTCATCTCTGTTTGAGTATGGCACAGTCGAACAGCACGGATTTTGACGTCACTAGATCTATTCGTTTGCTGCTAATATGAAACAAATAATCCAAAAAACGTAAAAAGTAGTTAGAGAAAAAGGGTTCCTCTGTTTCGGCACTTTGATAATTTCATTAATGCACGATTTTTTTGTGCATCAATGAGCTCCATTAATACAGCGTGAAATATGTTTGTGTGCTAACAATGTCATTATCAAGATAAACTGGTCAACACATGAAATGTGAACTGTACATGTAAATTAATTAACCTCCAATATATCTCCTCCTGAGGAAACCACCATCATCATCATCATCATCATCATGAGGTGTCTTGAAGCGAATCGGTTTCCCACAAGCCCTTATCAGTTCTCCGTCCAGTCGTCGAAATACACCGGGCGTGAGAATGACAAGGGTCTGGGAGAATGCCTTCGTCCACTCCTTCCCCCTTTCCTACTTCTTTTTTTTTTTCTCTCTTGTCTGTCTTGCCGGTGCTCCCCTCCTTTTTCTTATTTTCGGACAACACGGCGATCCACTTAGTGGCGGAATGTACAGCGGCGTGGGAGGGAGGGGGGGGGGGTACCGGGGTGGAAAGTTCTCCGAGGCCGAAGGTATGATTTTTCACAGGGTTGCGTGTGGAAGAGTTATTCTAGTGGTTCTCTATGCTGGTTTGAATCAGTGGATGTTTTCAAAATTGACTAGTTTTTAATTGAAAACGCTCAATGTTGAATGTTTTTGGACGACTTCTTCAACTACGCAGTCATCAGAAATAATGTTGAGCTGAGAAATACGTTACAATAACAGATATTTTCGCGCAACGTTTCACAAAGTTGGAAAAGTATGAAAGCACATTCTGCATATTCCCTTCAGGAAACTCTCCGCCAACAGAGATGAATCTCCAGACGCAGACGAAATCCATCGTTCAGGTGACCGCAATTCTCCAGCGATTTCACGATGATGCATATGCGCCTGTCAAAAGTGTCAAATCGGACACGATTTAACGCCAACTCGCTTCCTACGTCAAGAACGAATTGCCTGAATATGATGCATAACAAAGTTTTGCGGGACCATCAACGCCCAACTCCTTTGAAGTTTCCTTGAAATAGTTCAGGAATTTATGACTCATACGATTCCCTATAAATAGTCTTTCACAGTATGGCTATTACTTTTGATTTTTTTTTTATTTTTCACTTACATAAATTTTCTGATACTATCTAATATATTATCGTTGTTGAAATCTGACATCCTGCAATTTTTTCAGGATCGAAAGTTAGACTGAAAATTTTAGGAAAATTATTCGATTCAGGGTATCAAAATAGCGTTTTTAATCTCTAATTGGAAAATGAGAATCATGATGTGAAATCTATAGTAGACACTATATCCAACGGTAAATTTCAGTTTCAATCTGCGCATTAGAGTACGGAATACATGATAGTTTACAATTGAGAATGTAGATTTGTAGATTTGTTTTGTCAAACAACAACATTTACATCTGATAAAAACAAGCAGAAATGAGCGGAAAAATATAAATGCTACACAATGAGCTGATGCGAGCCATGGGCGCCGCCATATTGGCCTCGACTGCTCTGCCGACCGCCTTTCGCTTCAACCCCACTTACGCGACGTACAATAGATGGACGAAAAAAATCGAGGCGATGTAATAATAGTTTCACTTTAAAAAAATGACAATATTGTTAGATTGAAGTCAAAATATCGGCAACTGACTGTCATAAACAACTAAATGAAGTCAAATCATATATAAATCTGTCGAATTATACGTCAATGATCTGACAGAAATAGTATTTTCCATCAAGAACATGATGAACAGATGTATACAACTTCACCAGAACTTTCGAACTCACGAAAATCTCAATGTCAACACAGATGTCCACTTTGGCAAAATGATATCGATAAAACCTTTGAGTGGTAGAAAAATCGAGCATTATCAGGGACCGAATTCGTGTGCATATACGTTAGTCGAACACTTCAATATAAAGTAGACGGGAAAAGGGCATTTCTGACGTGTTTTTAATCGAGTCTCAGAGTTTCCGAATAATCCGGAATATTCGGGGAATGCAAAATGTTCGACACAAATCCTCGCTCAACTTTCTTATTCATTAAAAGTCGACGGAAGGGTATATAGATGGTCCAGGTCCTGATACTCTCTCGAAAATTCGCGAGGAGTTTTGAATAAAAAATGGGCAGCTTCTCGACATCTGGAAGTGTATTAAAATCCGCCTGCCTATCTATCGTTCTGCCATGTCGCATCAGATATTACATCTTGCTGCACAGGAATTCCTTAAGTCGGATTGTTAATATTCTCTTTTTCGTTTCGACAGACGGGACGAGATTTTGTCCGAAGCGATATTCATAATTCAACGTTCCCAGATTGCTTCGATCAAAATCAATCATTATATGCTGATAATACGTATATGCAAGCTTGTTCCGACCGCACCAATGAGAATCCTCTTGTATTGTATTTTGTCAAAACAACCAATCACATTTCATGTCACAAATATCAGTAAACTATAACAAAATCTACCTAGCTTCTTCAATAACATGAAGCAGTCTCATCAACTTTTGAGAATTATTCTGCGATTCTTTTTTGAAAATCTACAGAAACGTAAGAATAATCAAGAAAAAAAAGTCCATTCCAAGTTACTATAGATGATCTGCTACACTTGGAAATTAAATTTCATTGTACAGTGCACGAAATAGTAGATGAAAGTTGAAACATATCACTTTCTATGTTTTCTGCGTGTTTTGATTGTCAAATAAATCTGAATATGAATCATGAGTGAACCATTTAGTGTAATACAGGCAACGTTTTGTGCTTGGAATGAAGAGAAAAAAAATACCTCAACTTTACAGCCGACGAATTTCCTGATGATACCAAATTTTAGTACTAAAAGTTGATATTTTTTTTTTATTTGGTGACATGATTGGTTCTGAGAAAATTCCAAAATCATTTCCAAAGAAAATTTTCCTTTGAAACAGCCCTTTGAAATTTTTGGAAAATTGTACAGCTTTGTGTAACATCCTGTAGGATCTCACTCTGAAAAGCTAAAGCAGTATTTTTTGCGTTTCATGAAGAACGAAACGAGTATTCAAGAGCTGAGAAGAAATTGGTAATTGGTGTTGGAGCAATCGGAAAGTTAGAAAAATTCCAATTTTATTTTAAAAATGTTGGGTAGTTTTTTGTTTATCTTTCATTACACGAGGGAAGAGCCTAATCTTATGAGATTGTCCGTATCAAAAAAGGGAGAGATCGCCTATCTTTCTACGATGTTCTAGAGAGGTCAATGAATTCGTGAGTATAGAATCACCAACTAGAAAAACTCCTCTTGTTAATGAATGATTGTTGAAAATATTTCTCTGCCAGACTATGACTGATTTATCTGGCATATATCATTTGTCAAAAAATCTAGAATCACCACGGGATTGACAATATCACGAGAGCAAGACTGCGCGAACATCATACAAGGAAAAACGACACGTTTCATTCGAACGGTAACTTTACAACCCTCGTCAACCGCAGCCAATAAAGTGGCACTTCAACTCCACATAAAACAATGCATCGACGTAGATTGCTGTGCAGTCAATGACGGATGAGAGATATTGCATTCAATAAGTGTATCAGATGGAATCTCTCCGCATTTGATGGCTTTCCATGAGCGAAATATCGATTGCCATCATTTCGGTAACGGTGCAGTGGCGTAGATGGTTACATTGTGAGTGTTGTGACACGTGAGATGTCGCTCGAGTGGAAACCTATATTGTGTCGATATGGATGTCACCTGATACAAGAGTGTTTCTCGAATAAAGAACAAAAATTCATGTAGGAAATGGAAGATTCTTCTGACTTAGTTCCAAAAAATGAAGTAGAAAAAAATTGAAAATTACGAAATATATGACTTGATAGATGAGCATCAATAATAATTGTAAATCTTCAAAAGTACTCACCAGTCCGACTTTGGTTGAACATCATTCAATCTCTAAGAAAGTTCATTGACGTTCATATCTGTAAATAAAAAGAACGAGTTAGATTCATGTGGAGTTTTCGGTAATTATTAATTTCAGAGTTCATGAACATGTCGACAATGGGTCACACGAATGTGTTTTTGTGTCATCGATTGTGACGGAAATTGTGTGATCCATATAAAGGAGAGTGGGAATTAAGTTTCATAGTCCTGGAAATATACAAAGTCACAAAATAAAACACAATCGATTTTTCGGTTAAAGGCATGTGTATCCTTGAATATTTCAGATTTTCACAATTACGATAATCATGGTGTTATTTTTTGATATATTTAACAATTTGGTTGATATTAATAAGTCACAGTGATAATACAATGATCGAAGTATAGATGAATCAAGTTCCGAAGTTTACTTTTCAAGTGATTTTTTTTAAATCAGTTTTCTCCTTGAGTAGAGACTTTTATCAAATGTGATTATAATCATTTTCGACTTGTTTTTCGGTTTGATAAAACGTTGTTGCAATTTCTGATAAGGCCACTGTTTCATTTGCATCCAGCCGAACTGTATATGCATGAATTTGTTGTAGATAAATATTCAAATCTCAATTCATTCAATCTAATAATTTTAAGGATTCTTGTTTGCTCATTAGTTTCAATGAGTTATGGTTGACCACAATCTTGTTAATTTCCGGTAGATCGAGCTACATATAATCTGAGATTAGTTTCTGTTTCCTTCTCCTGTTATTGAATTGATTATCAAATTGTTTCCTATGATGATAAGCCACTTCGCAAACAAAAGTCGATATGACAAAAATTGACAAATTCCCAGTGGTAGGTTGATATTTATACGATTAAAAATTTAATCGAAACTGAAAACTTTACATGTAATATATTGATATAAAAGTTTTAGCATTTTTCTATTTCCCATCAATTCCTACTAGAACCTATGAATCAGTAATACTTGGAATTATTTCAAAATGGCTGTAATGATAAGCAAACGTCCACAGTAGTAATTCATTTCGTATGTGATGCTGAACGAATACGATTAGTGTGTTCATAATAGTATGATACCATATATCTTACGTTTAGACGACATTTTAGTAATATACCACTGTCAAAAAAAATAGTAATTTTTGATGGACATTATTATCGCCTTTGCCTTTTAACGGCGACTGTGTATATATCCGCCAAAAACACACAAAACGACAGCTATTCAATTATGTCCCTTCTATATCGACGAAATTTCCATCAGCAATGATGTTATGGAATGGAATGGTCGGCAAAAAGAGCAAAATTTCCATTGCAAATTTAATCTCGACTGGGCTAGAGGCAAAGTCGTGTTGATACAGCTATAGAAGAATGCAAGCTTTTTGGAACATAAAAAATGTCACATTTCCAAAAACTCCACAAGATGTTCCGCGTTTCACCATCTCTTTCTTTTTCTATTTCAACAAACGAATAGACAACAAATACACAAAGTGTTCTCGACAAAGTGTTCTCGACGTCCTGAACTCGAATCCGGAATCAATTCCTCTCTATCTCTCATTTTCCGAGAGGTGCCGATTGGCAGAGTATTTATAAATGAGAATTGATATACACGAATATATATGAATATACATGAATTGATATATGATTATTTAAAATATATTGAATTATCCATGCCTTCTATTCATCTACATTTTTCAGACCGCGTCTATTTTCTCACAGCCAAGTCGAATTCCAATCGAATTAGTTTGTTTGACAACTGGACTCTCCCCATTTTCGAAATATGCTCAAAAAACACGTCGGGGCTTCTTCAGTAGTAATGAAAAAAAGGCACTATTGAAATTTGTTTATAATTATTTAGTGAAAGTAGTGGAAAAAAATATACATCCATTCAGGAGTGAATAAATATGAAACATCGATACATAAAATTAATGTTGAATCAGAATTTCAGCTCAGAATTTGAAAATTTCAATCGAATTTCTCTCACACAAATCCACGAATTTTTACCAATGTAACCTCAATTTTTGACTTATAGGTGGGTAATTAATTAACGTATGTCTACATACAGTAAGACAATGAGAGTTGTTGACCACGTGTCATTTTTTGTGTTCCGAATACCATTAATTCTTCTATAGGAACGAACATAATATTTGCACATACAGTAATCACATACACACGCTTAACGTGCTGACGAAATTGCCAATTGCTTAGATAAATTGATCGCGGATTGTACTAAACAAGGCTTCAGGGATGCAGGGCATGACGTCACTGGAAATATCGACGTATTATTGCGTGTGACGTACGACAGAAGAGAAGAAATAAACTATAACATTTACTGATGGTTGAATCACTGCAATTCAATTTCAATTTTTCGCAAAATGATACATTGTGTACACTTCTTGGTGTCTTCCAGGAATTTTATTAATCAAACTCACAAACATGAGCTACCATACTTTTTTTCCATTTGAAAAAAGACAAAAAATCAGTGCATAAAAATATACAAAATGAGACATTCGACCGAAAGACAAATTTACAAATTAAATTAAGAAACATTCACTAAGAAGTCATCTTCACATCTGTGAAGTTCTGTTGTTTATACAGGGTGGCCTGACGAAAATTGAACGGAACCATTGAGTCAGATAATAAGTCTATGGAAGAGATGAAGGATCCAAAGAAAAAATGATGTGATGAAATATTTCTTTGAGGAAATGCGTCGAATAATTTATTTCAAATATTAGAACAAATTGGAAATTAAAACGAACAAATTGGATATAGCGGATCTCATCTGGAAGCATTGACAAATGGGTTGGCAACCATGTCATTAACATTAACAAGAATTTGTTCGGAAAAGAATGGAAATTCTTAAGAGATCAATTGAAACAGGAGAAATACCACCCTTTTTGACTATTTGAGGATTTATTGTTATTTTCGAAAGAAAACTTAGACCGACAATATTGGCAACGCATGAACTAACATGAACGTTGAAACAACTGGTTTGTGGCTAAAAAAATATGGTTACGCCACTGTGATTTAAGCCGACAGATGCTGCGACAGAGCCACTCTATACTCTGATAGATAAATCGATTCCTGCTGAATGTACACTGTTAGTCATTCCACTGGCATCCCCTGGATTCAAATCGATTGGAATCCTAGCAATACCATGCACAAAATTCGTATGCATCAAAGTTTTCATCAATTTTCAGCTATGAATCTCAACACGGACATTTTTGGCCTTGATAAAAATCCACACTTCATTAAAATAATTATTCTGCTCATCTTATTCTATGCTCTGATTTTGATTTCATAATTTGGTATTCGTTGTAGAGGAAAGACTATCAATTTCAGAAAATTTCTGTCTGACGACTTATCACTGTTTAGTGTCAAAGACGAAAACAGCCAAAATATTTGAAAGAAAAACATTTGCCATTATGTTGAAAACTTTCAGCACTAAGATAAGTAGAAATTTTGTTATTTGTTCGAATTATATTCGTCTTATAATTTTGTTGAAAAACAAGGCATCATTAGCACATAGAGAAGTTCTTTTTTAAGTATCTGACGATTGAATTTCAAACGCAAAAATTTCAATTTTTATTTTTAGTAACGAGAAAAAATCCCACCTCGTTGATTAACCTACAAGCAGTATTTATTCTCTCACTCTCTTGTGATATTATTATAAACATATAAAATAAGTCCGATCGAATATAATTTTCACTATTGAAAATCAGTAAGATTTCAAATAATTCTCAAGTTGATATTGATTTATCCAACCTACGATTCAAAAACAGTGAATTTTCTAAACAATTAACAAACAATCCACGGTGTATAAAACGTGTGTATAAATTCTCTGGAATCGAATTCGAAACCGTATAGACAATGCATGACGCTACATGTCACCGACATGATGTCCGTACACGCGCCATTTCCATAATTCCTCGTGGAAAAACCACCCAGTGTCCTGTATATATCACGACTCTCGAGCTTCGAGTGTCATCCTCAGGCATCGGCAACAACATCTCTGTGAATTATTTATGCCCAATTGAACGCGTCCCAAATCTGAATATGCAACTGAACACGCGATGCATAAATATGCATGGCCATCGGATTCCGTGAATTGCCCTGAAGATGTCGACGCAGCTAGCGAAACGCCGACGTGGATGAAAATGGAAATGATCGTTTTTTGATCCTATTAACTTTTCGACAAGAGGGCGACAAAAAGGACGTGAGTCAGTGGATCGGAAATTGGGTTTGTTGTCGGAAAAGATGTCCGATAGACCCTTCCAACTTTGACAAACACATCGAATTAACTATGAAGAACATGCGACTATCCATTCGTTGGGTGCTTTCAAAAAAGCATCCCTTCTATGGGTCTGCAAATAACAAATTAGTATATTAAGATTTTTCTCTGAAATGACTCTTTGTTTGAAAAAAAAAAAAAAGAAATCATACGAAAATATCCATCATCGACAAAGATATCGAATTTTGATCTATTTCAAAACAAAAACCACCGCTGTAAAATCATCAATTTTCAACCAATTCCAATAATTCAATGGAAAATTTTCTTTGTACAATAATGTTCCAAAAAATCATGAGATCATCACAAAAGACTTACTATACTCAACTGGCGAAACAATGGAAAATGTATATAGTGAAATAAATTAAATAAAATAACAGCACTGAATGCAAATAACGTTTCGAAGAACAAAAAAGAACAAAACAAATCAACGAATGTAGTCAAGCCACATTATAGATTCATAAAGTTGAACACACAGTTTCAGAAGATCAATTTTCATTTTGAACTTTGTGTTGTGGATAAATTTCCGATTCTCTAAGGAGCGTTTTTAGAATCATTCGAGAAATAAATGATTTATAGGGTTGGTTCCATTTGAAGCAGAGGACATAATTCGACTTTGTAGTATACTTATTGATAATAAATATTTTTTTTTCATTGAAGTGTCGTTTCAGAAGCTTCTGATTCGAAGAGTGTGATCAATTTTCTTCATAAAAATTGCTAAAAAGTAGTAATTTGCTGTTTTCGTACTTGAAAATAAAAAAAGTAGAATTTTGAGCTGACTGAAATCTCATTTTGTATAGTAGATATAGATTACTTAAACCGACTTTTATTGGAATTCGTTCAAGAATTAGAAATTTACACGCAAAATGTTCTTTACTGTTTGATTAGCTGACATTCTTTTCCCAGTTTTTCAACATATTCCTGTCCCATACTGTGCAGCATTTCTGTTTGAACATACCTTATTTGGTTCTAAATGTCGATTATAGATATTATTTTCACGATTGTATGAATACATAATCAATAAATTTCATAGTTGCCTCTGCTCGATCTTCTCCATTTTCGGAGCGACTATAATATCATCATCTCGCCGTTTTCGCATTATTTGTTGGGAAAAGGGATGCGGAATCGGGAAGCCTGAAACATCGTCTGGACCGTCTGGATAACGAAACAGTGACTTGGCTTGATTTATCGGGTCGTCGGAGGAGTTCATGCACACACAGCCAGTGTTGCCAGGTCAATCCCCATAGAAACGCCGCTCAGGGATAATTATATCGATGAAAAAGTTTAGTGGATTGTAATCATCTCGAAATCTCGAAATCGAAATCATCTCGTTATTTGGGACCTTTCAACATAGAGAACTATTACGGTTTGAAGTTTGTCGATTTCATAACAATACTGGTAATACGCGTTTCAGACTTCTTTATCGACATGTTTCATGTGCAGGACGATGACATCTACAGCAGAAGTTGACATTCACAATTCTATAAGATTAGCAGTTTCAATCTATCATTTTAAAAAATGAAGAAGATACTCAACCAAGATCTACACCTGGCAACTCCGCGCTCAGCTCATCTTTTGTTTGCCAATTCCTTATCCACTACCCCTGACGATGTTTGATATCCAACGACCCGTTGATTTGATTAGAGCTCGGTTTGGGATCCTCAGAATCGTCCAGAATATCCACCATTAATCATTCTAGAACAATTAGACATTCGAGATGTTCCTTAAACCTAGTTTTCGAACGCCATCTGGTTTGTACTATACATATACAGCGGTGCTGTGTGACAGGATGGAACGTTTTCAAGTGGAAAAAAGTCGGATAGGAATTTTCCAGGTTTGATTGGATCAACTCAAGGTCTGTGACACGCTCTCCTCATATTATTTGTGAATGAATCTACGATATATTGAAAAGTCTTTTGACATCAACCTCACAAATATCTAGAGGGGTTTTCTTTTGACAAAAATAACAACTTTGTTTTCGAAACCGTCTATGGACACCCTGTATATCTGCCAATAATTATAGGAAAATGACTGTTGAATATAGTCGAAGAAATATCAGATATGCTTATGGTTAAACGGAGATGGAATAATTCAAAATGCATCAGAAATCAGGTTATTTAACGTTCTTCAATGTGGATATAAAATTCCAAAGCGAATAACCATTCCACGTGATGAAAAATTCATGCTTATCTTGACAGACTAACTCAACTAGGTATTCAATTCAGACAGTATCTAATTAAAATATGGTTTGGTTAAACCCTTAGATTGAATCTGAGGTTAAAGCCACCACCACATTGGTGTATGCAAACGTCATCTATTATCGTTGGGAAGTTTTCAATATTTATTTTCCTACCGTATTATAATCTACCGTATTGATCTCCGGGACAACACTTCTGAATAATAATTATTCAAAAAAGGAGACCCAGAGGTCAGATATGCTAATCCTGCCCATAGAATATTTCGAAATATGTGAGCAACAGGAAATGTACCTTTGACCCTTTAGTATATGAATCGGGATGTTTGTATGGCTTCTTGATGATTATCATAAAACAAACTTGTCAGGAATATTTCGGAAGTCAAAATAAATACTATCTGTAAATCGAGGAGGTTTTCAGACATGAAAAAAATTATAGTGTGCTTTGAAAATCATGAAAGTCATGAAATTTCAACTGCTCCCCACGACACTGTTTTTCTTTTTTGAAATTGACGATGATGAATATCAATTTCTACTTAGCATTAGACGTTTCGGCAAAGGATCAGTTTCCATTTTCAACATGAATAAAAAGTTGTCGAATTATCTTCCATCGACTATTTACTAACAGGAAATTTCTCTTATAGCAGATTTGTAAGAAATCACGATTTTTTTTTTCAATATCAAAAAGATCTGAATTTTTTCGAATGAATCGGGAATTTTTATCAATACTGATTTTTTCCCTAAATATGGAAGTAATGAACTTCAAAATCACATTCTTTCACCATTTAATAATACCATTTATGTGTTCGTTAACAAATTTTATTCGTTATTAATTATCCAAATATTATAAACTGTTATTGTTATGTTTTCTTCGAAGTTAATTTATGAATTAGATGTTTTTGAATTTGATTTTTCCTTGGATTTCCTGACCTGCTTAGGCGACTTGTTTTTACAGCAATTTATAATTCGAATCAAATCACGATTAAAATTGAAAAAAATAAATCACTTGATTGAAATCGTTGAAGCCCCATCTTTAGGTATCTAGAGGTTGATGTTACTACAAACTTTTATAAACGAGATGAGAGAGAAAGCCCTCCAAAAAAATTGACTCTTCGTGACTTGTGCATTTTGCGATTCCGCTTTATTAGACCTGAACCTCGTTCTATCACTTCTATCTAATCAATCCAACGTGCGTTCGATTCAGAAACGTTCGAGTGGAAAGATCGTTGAAAATTTAAAGACTTTCCCGCTCGACCAGAGCACAGTCAATCCTGCAAATGGAAGAAAGAGCCAGAGCACCGAGAGGAGAGATCTCCTCCAGTGGCGGCTCGTCAGGGTCGGCACGAATATTCCCGAAATTTCATCATCAATATATCATCATTAATGATTATAACTTATATGGAATGATGGCCCTGATTTTTTTTTTACGACAATCATTACATATTGAGAACGTTTCCTAAGATCTCGTCATTTGCTGCCTACCATTGGTACTACGAACTTTCTAAACAGATCCAATAATACTGTCTGTAAGTTCTTCGAGGAGGTGGTACATTCATTTTTCAGCTTTTCATGGGATTTTCTCTCCTCGTTTCTAAAAAATAGAGTAGAAGTTATTAAAAATTATTGCAATATTATTTGTAGTAAAGACAGGTTTAGGTATCTAAAGGTTTAATTTCAAGCGCAGTGATATTTTGGGGCAGATCACAAATCTGTCCTTACTACAAATATATTGCAATAATTTTTAATAACTTCTACTCTATTTTTTAGAAACGAGGAGAGAAAATCCCATCAAAAGCTGAAAAATGAAGATCCAATAATAATAATGAATATATACTTTATTGTCGAATAATATCAGTTTTGTGGAGAAAGCGTTGTACATGAGAAATGTCGAAATCTACCAGTTATAACGGTATACATATCGTCAGAAAAATGAGGGTGAAAATTAAAATAAATTGAAAAATAAACGAATGATTTGAAATTGAAAAAACATGTGAAGTGATGGAAAAATTTGAAATAAACGAGTTTGGGAGGATAGAAACAATGAATATATGAGTTGAGTTAACTGTCTGTAAGTTAATCGAGGAGGTGGTACATTAATTTTTCTAGATTTTTTTTGGGATTTGTAAGTGACATTTTCTGTTTTTTTTATGTTCCAGAAAATTCTGTTACGTTGCTCTATATTTCGAACAGAGTGCCGCCACTGATCTCCTCTGCCTCCGGAGGGTGGCAAGGGGGGGGGGGGGTGAACGGACGTACGTGTGAAAGATTGAAGGGGTAATTTGGCGAGTAAAAGCCCAGACAGTGATGTATGTCGATGGATGAAAGACGGGTCGAAGGCAAGTGTTTGTTTTTTCCGAAACGACGGATCCCGATTTTAATGGTGATTGAATGAAAGCGGCTTTCAACACAACTCATTGCATGTTTGAGAAGTAGAGAGAGTAATGAAACTCTATGAAACGCAAATCCATCACACAACTATAACCGATAATGGCGATAATATAATAATAATAAAATGTTTTTTGTTACCCTTTATACAATTGAATTTATATGGAATTATAATACACGTGAATCGAATAATCATGGTTGTAGGTGAAATAACTTCCCATAACACTGTTTTCGTAATATTGTAGGTTTGTTTTTCAGTAGATCTCCTTAAGTAGCTGCTTCAAGTGGGCTATCCCCTTAAGAGATAATGACGTGGTTTGTACCGTTTCGAAAAAATGTTTGACCATATACACGCTGTAAATTGGGCCTATTGTGCTTGTCGAACAATAAATCCAAGGTTAACCACCCCGTTGGATATATATATATATATATATATATATATATATATATATATATATATATACATACAGCATGCAGGGTAGGTAAACAGGCTGAGCAGAAACCACGTGTTTCTGTTATTATTCGTAGTGGTAGAAACCGTTGAACTGAAATTTGGCACATCTGTTTGAAATATTCGGGATTTGCATATGCTCGAAAGAGACTCCTTTTGTGGATACAATGTCTTTTTCAGGGTCGGATTTTCGTTCGGGCAGATGGTGCGATAACTTTCTATTTAGATAAGCGCCCATTGACAATGATATAATTGTTCCGTCTAAAGTTACCATAGTGGTTCCTTTGAAATTCTTATTCACCTAAATGTATACCTACAAGTTTATTGCTAGCCAAAATTTCAAAGAGCAAACGGTGTTTTTCTATTCAGATACAATACAAAACTGCTTCCGAAAAACTAGGATATACCTACATAGTATCATAAAATAAAAAGTATATTGTGCTATCGTTAGTTTGTATAATACAATAAATTTCAAGCAATGCATATCAATGACAGCTCTGAAATTGATTTCAGTTCAAATGTTGAAAATCTGGATTTGAAGAACCACATTCAATATTTTGTACCTTTACAACTATAGGATCTTCTGAGAAGGCCAAAGAATAACAAATAGGTTTTTAACACCGCCGATAGCTTCACATTCATGATCTGAGCGGAATGAATAAGTGTGGAAATGATTATGTCAATAATGACAGTTGACATTTCGCTTTTGTATGAAAATTGGAAATGAAAGTTATAAAACTTCTTTTTCAATTATTATTCTATGTCTTGAACAAATGATAATTTTTTCATAAGATTTATGAGTATTCAAGGAATACGAGAAATAAATAAGATTCTATACCACGCAATAACATAAACCGTGGCGTGAAACTAACTGTCGAGCGATGTATTTGAGCTGAGGCTCATTTTCTTGATAGAATTGAACTATGGGAATAAAAAATGGGGTTTTTATTTTTTTCACTTATGGATACACGTATTCGAGCACCCTGTAAATTATTCGGTGTATGTGATAATAGCGTATAATCCGGTCAACCTTTATTATTCATGATCCAGTCTGTCAGTGCGTATCATTCGAAATGGTAATTCACAAAAAAATCACAGAATGCAGATCAATTTGTCTAAAAAAATATCCAAAAGCTCGAAAATGGTTCATTTTGGGTATAGGGTATAATACATTCATTTGAATCAAAATCATGAGAGAAATCAAAAAATTAAGTGAATTATAGGGAACCCCCTCGAGACTAAAAATTCTCTAATCATTTACCCAACTCCAAAGCAATAATCAGAATTCAAGTTTCTAGATTTCGATCGTGTTTGCTCAAGATCTCGGTTCAAAATATACCCTGTATAACATCGACTAACCGATACTTCGTTGCGGTGAAACGTTGAAATGGAGGTGTCGAGTGAGATTTCCAAAAAAAAAAAAAAATCGTACATAGTCTACAGATTGCAAGCAATATAGATGATAGCACCAGAAAAAAAAAACCTAGTTAGTTTGCTCTAATCTCGGTTCGAATAATCGAAAGAGAAATAATTCTAGTAACAATACGCACCAATACGAACTCGTTTCGGATTTGGTGGTTTTCCAAAGTGGTCATCGACGAAACTCACTAAAAGATCGGTGGTGCACAGTCACGCACCGTATCTACACTTTCCAAACACAATGAAACACTTCGTGGATCGATTTTCGATTGTCGCTGGTTCGACAATCAGGAGGACAAAACCGAAAATGAAACGATTTCCGACCAAAGTTCCACAGCTAGTAAGGAACATCTGGAGCGGCAGAGCTTCTTATTGTTGTACAAACTGTATGGGCCCGACCATAGGCGTAGGTAGCATGGCGCACGGAGAGGGGTGCAAGACACCGAAAGAGAAGAGGCATCTCGCATTCAACACCAACTATATTCCAACGTTCATTCAGCTATTATCGAATACCGAAAATATATCAACTCATCCTCCACTACACTAGAGATTAGATTATTTAGTTTGCCTGAAAAATCGCGAAAGATTTGTTTTATGAAACCATACAGAAAATCAGCGAAAATCCTTATACTTGTTTCCGTCTTAGAAATGGAAATTGAACATTTTTTGTGCTGTAACGCAACATAAGATAGATGAACGAAAAAATTTGAGGCGATGTAATAAAAGTTTGAAACTTTGAAAATATAATCAGAGATAAATTTGTTTCAACCTATTTATTTTTTTTGTATCGTATTCTTTTATATAGTCGCTTCTATCACGAAGTCGCCCAAAAAAATGTAGTTTTGAGTTAGACCTCAAGTATGACAAATCATAATTACCAAATTGGATAATCGTAATGATTATCGTATATTCAAATGGAGATTCAATTCTTGAAAAGCATATTGAAAAACAGTGGAAACTGTGGAGTTTTCTTCAACAATCTAATGCTATTTCCCAGTAATCGAGAGTTATACCACTTCATAAGATGGACGACGATATTTTTAATTTATTTTTCCTCGCCGATCACCTACTGTCCGATGATCAGTAGTTTCCAAAAAAAATATCACCAACAAAATTTTGTAATGCTTCAGAATTCCAATAGACTGAATTTATTAGAGTGAACTATCACGGATTATCACACACATTATCATTCTTAAATATCCGACCATCGCCCTCAAGTATCACAAGCTACTATTTTGTCAATGTTCTTTCCAAGGTTTTTTGAATTCATAAAATACCGTTGTTTACATCCAGTTACTATGTATGAATCTGTAAATCTGTATAAATCTGCGCCTCTGTATAAATCTGTGTGGTGAAACGTACCATTGATGAGTCATCGTTTGAAGCAAGATGACCCTTCTTATCGCGTCAGTATACAAACAGTTCACATTCCATGCCGTTTCTCGATTATATCTGCCATTATCTACACCCACAATATATACAGAATTCGGAGTAATCTAGATTATTAATATTATCATCTGCTCTCGCTCAGTGCCGTATTATCTGATAGGCTAACCTATAGGCTATAGGCTATAGCCTAGGACTTACTGCAAACAACTTATGAGAAACCAATTTGAGAAATTATAGTATACTGTTGATTCGAAATTCTGGATTCGACAATGTACTACACATTTTTGTGGCTATAGCATAGGATATCTCCAAAGTATTCGAAAGCGCTTGGTACCAAGGCCTTCTAGCAGACCTTTTCTCTGACCACCATCGAGAAATCGTCAAGAAATTTTTCCGTATAAAGTGGCACCTAATTGTTTGCCAACCTAGAAAGCTCAACTAATGTTTTGATACGGCCCTGATTCCGTTATCTACACTATTATTAGTTAATAGCTACATTATGTTGGTGAATTTGTAATTCCAGTCTGCATTTTCAGTTCTTTCTTTTTTTTAGAATGGACATTTATTCGTTCCAATCTGCGATTAAAAAAAGTTATTTTTCGGGTAATAGCAATTTCGGCTTGAAACACACGTTGCACTTTTTCATAAAATTGATCAACTACCATTCAGTCTGCAATATCATGTTTCATTATTCAACTCTTTCATTTAATCAGAAGTCTTCGTGGCCTTTCACTGAATTTTTGGATTCCACAACAACACTGACAAGCGTTTCTTAGTGTTTTTTTCATTTCATTTTTATGACGAATTATCCAAAAGGCAACACGTCGTTTAACATGGAAGGGTGATGAAGGGTTCGTTCATCCCCAGAGCGAATCGCGACGAAAAACATTCCTTCTCTAGTTTAGGGAGTAAATTTACTCTGAACATGCTATTATCTCAGGGATGGCACAAGAAACATGGGGACATTTCTTGCACATATTTAGGGCATTTGGGGCTGGCAATATTTTGTTTTTGTGGAAGAAGAAATGACCACAACGACGTTGTCCTACAAGGTATATTAACCATATCCTTCAAGTCCAGTTGCCTTGTATAATTTCGACAATGCTTGGATTATACAAACAGTTCGTTACAGTTGTTTCGTTTCAATGATGATGAATTTTAATATTATTATTTGAAGTGAAAGTGTTTCCTCAATTAGTTAGAGTAGCATATTTATATTTCCTTTTCAAGGCTTCATTTGTATATATTCTATTTCTATTGAAACTTTGTTCATATTTGTATTCATTTTGTCACTTATGAATCAATAAACTTCGCTCAACAATAGATTTGAGTGAATAATATTACACTATCAACACGATTCGCATGAAAATAACTGAAAATGTCAAATGTCACATCAAAATTTTTTGACAATGCTAACAGTTATGAGATTTTTTATCTCTGATCGAGAACTTTTGATGCCAAGTAATGAAGTTGGAAAAACGCTGTTTGACACAAATTAGAGTTAAGGGGAACAAGAAACACCCACAGCCTCATTGAGTAGCATCCTCCTGTACATGATTTTTTTTTTGAATGTAGGGTGTAACAAAAACATTAATTCGAATGAAATTAGTCATATTCCGTTAAAATGATATTTTATTTGATCAGATGTTCAGATGTTGATCAGAGGCAGAGTTCTATAGAATAGAAGCAAAAAAAAAAGCATACAAAACGTTCATACAACTGATAAGATATTTATTCATCGATGAAAATTGATCCACTCTTGTTTCAATCTGAAAGAAGTGGTATCGCAACCTACCTTTAATTAATCGAGTCTCACTTGGCGCTGTCAGACAGCTTGATGTTGAAGTGAAGAGTTCGCAAAAAATACATCTACACTTTTCAAACTCCCAATGAAGTTGTGCAAATGTTTCAATATCATTATAGCAACTTCCACAAAGAGAAACTTTTCAACAACAATCTTTCGTCGGGCATACGAAATTGGTCCAGAGTTTGAAACGCGATTTATACACTTTACGAGAGTTTGAGAACTTTCAGTGTTTTTTTCCCGACCAACTCAGGGAACATTTTCAACCACATCTCCACTCAATAACCAATAATATATCTGGAATGATTTTTTTTTCTCCGAATTGGATTAAGTTTATTCTGATTCTCAGGTTAACATTTCAGAGAAGTCACCAGAATGCTACTCATTTTTCGAAAAATAATATTCACATTAATAACGGGTGTGATAATTGTAATCGTTTCATTCAAATTCGACTGAGACTTCACGACGAAAAAGTCATGTAAAATTTGTGCTGCGCGTCCAAAGCAAATTTCTCAGTGGTACCTACTAAATGATAATGTTGAAAAAATCGTGGAATTTTCCAACGCCGCCTATGACGCCGCGATCGCAGGTCGCAAAATGATATTCAGAGGCACGAATCAGATTTTAATCAGAGTATAATTTGATGGGATGCCCTTTCGAACGAATATATTAAACGTATAACGAATAACGTTGAGGGTTTCCGGCTTCGTTAAAAAGTAGGTCTGTGTCCGTGCATATCAAGGAAGAAATCCGACAACGATCCTGAATAGAATATATTCAGGAATAGATTCGACTTATATAGCGGCGAGACTCTCAGACGTTTTCTGATTATCACATTCACATTTCAATACGTTGAATTATGTTTTTCCTTCGATTATTTTCATAACATACAAGGTTTCAGAGTTGAGTGGTGTACTGAGAGTTCTGTCATTCATGCATGGCCGAGATCTTTGTGGAAGTCGTAGAGAAAGTATAGTCTTCTACTCGCGTATAATGACAGGCAATTGATTCCAGGCAATTGATTCCGCGACACCTACATGATAGACATATCGCTTGTAATCGATAAGTGATCTGCCATCCTCTTGTGTGTATGAGTTCGGCCGCTTCAGATATTTTCCCATTTCCTGAGAATTTCCGTCCACGGTAAAGAAAAGGGGGGTGTGCGATGGTTTTCATTTTCCACGGCAAACACTCGACGCCTCAGAGAACAAGAGAGACTACAACCTTTTATCGGGTTTCATGCAGACGGGTAAATAGATCCAGACGACTAGTTCTACGGGAACGTCTTGGAAAAATTTTGAATTTCTACTTAAAATACCAAATTTCGAGGTAAGAGTTGAAATTTCGCGATGAAATGTCGAGATTCCGAGATAAATGTCAGAATTCCGAGACAAATGTCGAAACTCACAGATAAAGAGTCGAGATCTTATATAGTGAAAGTAGAAATTTCAATACAATAGGTGAATGTCAAAATTTCGAGATATATACATATGAAAGATTTCTACTGTATTACATTGAATTGCAATATGACATATTTAGGAGTATATACTGGGTGGCCCAATGAAAACGAAAGAAGGCCGATTTGACATAGTTTTCGTTCTCAGATAAAAAAAACGCTATTTTGGGCATGTTTTCAAATTTTTCACCTCGAACCCCTCGGAGGGGTGAGCTCCAACCCTTGAATCTCAAATAGGATAAGAGGTCGGTCGAGTGATACATCATTTTCGAGGCAATCGAAATCTCTCACCAACGCTTCCGTGTTTTTGGAATTCAATGCAGTAGTTCTCGACAAAACACGTTTTTGAAAATAATCGGCTAGTGATGGAAAGTAACGCTTTTTTCCCTTTCATCACTATATTTCTCATTTTGTAGTTAGTAAGAAGTGCCTTATGTGTTTTTTTTAAACTCTGTCCTTGTCAGTTCCTTGATCTCTCAGTAAAATGCATACCTTGATTCGTTTTCATTGGGTCACCCTGTATATGTGAATAGTGTTTCTGGGTCCGTCCCTTTTGTATTCGTGTTTGTGGAAATAAAAATAAATGAATAAATAAATAAATATTCATGAATAAAATAAAAGTCGAAATGTCAAGGTGAGAGCCAAAAATTTCAAGTTAAATATCGGAATTTTGACCTGTAAGTAGATATTTCGAGATGAAAGTCGAAATTTCAACATTAAAGTCGGAATTTACTGATGAAAATGAAAATTTTTTAAGTAAAAATCGAGATTTCGAGATACTTCGTCTTTCAAATCGAAGTTATCGTGGATCCAATAGACAAAAATTCCTTGGCTTTTTTACGATACAGTAATATTTGCTTATCATTTGTTATAGTTCACACTTTGATCTCGAAATTTCGACTTTCATGTCAAACTTCTGACTTTCGAGTCGAAATTGGGATGGATCAAATAAATAAATATTCCTCGACCCTATATCGATTCTTCTATCTATATTTATCGAAATTTCTGAGTGGTTTCTTCATGTGCAGGTTATCGTTATCGTGTCGCCTACCATGGATAAGAAATATTCATTGGTTCTCTCTAACGCTCTGGAATTAATGTCGGGATCGGAAAAATTGGACGAAGATGTCCATTTCACATCCACTCTGGACTCGATGAAGCGTCCATCTGAAGTGAACGAGGAGGGTTTTCTCGAATCCAAGGGTGCAACTACCCGTCAAGAGGCACACACACACACGAAACGATGTACAAGGGCGGCGTTTTCCGGTTTCCATCGGGCCGTCGAGAGGGAAAACGCTTCAGAATCGAGAGAAGAGGAGAAAAAAAGGAACGAGGGATGACATTCCTTTCATATCGAGTCCTCTCCATCGCCTCAGAACAATGAACTCGCGCTTCGCGATTATTATGTCGATGGATTTTCGATAGGCCACTCGACCCGGAAAATGACTCACGACAACACTCAGGGTGTTGTACCTAGATGGATGCACCGAAAAAAAGCCTTCGGGTGACTGCGAATTTTACATTCCACTGTCGATCAAAATTATCGAGTGTGTCGACAATTTTCTCCTCTCATGACTATATTCAGAACACATTCAGCAAATTTTACACAGAGAATGATTAAAAGAGCCTGGAGAACTCTTTCTTTCTTGGTGACTTCTATACTCTAATCCGTTGATTCAAAGTGCAAATAACTGCGAAACATATTTCACTATGAGTGCAATGAGTTGAATGAAAAATAAATCAAGGATCAAAAATATATTTTTTCTCCAGCAAAATATATCTTTTTATTCGGTCGATATTTTTCACCTATCACTGAAGCAAAAAGAAAAATGTTGAAAAAATATAAAATCTTGATCGAAACGGAAGGAAATCGTGAGAAAAAATCAAAACCGCACCAAGGAAAAATAGATTGAGATTGATTCAAACGGAGTTGGATAACATACACAAATGAAACATCGCTGTTTTAGGAATGGAAAGCGTCCTAAAAATATACTCGACCCGTATTTGAGGAAAATAAGGTTATTCAATACCACGTATAAGGGTGAGAAGAGGTCATTTCATAGAAACTGATGACTTATGCGACTTTGTGATTATTTATATTAATTTATTTTCCATTGTCACAAATTCGTGAACACTTCTCTCAGAAATGAAAATATGATAATACAGTAAAGGCAACTTTGAAGAGTTTCAACGACATGAGAAGCGATTATTCTGGATGAATGTCAAAGATCAAACAATATTTTAATTTGATCAATACTCAATTAATTATTATTAGAGATGATGAAAGAACGTACTCTCAAAAAATTGAAAATTATTGAATACTAAACCACCATGTATCAACGTTCCTTCTATATGCATAAAAAAACATTTATACTGACTGGGATAGAGTTGGGATATTTTCCACCGAATTTACGGTTTTCACACTTTTTAATCGATGATATATTCATCACCGAGCGGCATTTCTTCGTGATTTTCTATTGGCAGATTATCGTGACGACTACTATAGGTGAAAACGTTCACTGTTTTCCGAAGCAAACATGAAATCAACAAGCACAAAGTGCAGACTCTTGTTCGGAATCATCATGATATAAGGGCGGGAGGATTTATATAAACCGCCCGAGGTGGTCCATTTATTATCTCTCCATTATCGCCCGGCCAGGCGCCTCGACTCGGACACTAAATCATCATATTTCCCGCGAAACTTATACCGTGTACGTCGAGAAGCAACTTTACTGATGAATCGATCGTCAGTGCCGTAGTGGCGGGATTCCAAAATCGACCACTATTCATTGACAACTCCATACTGATTAACTAACATTTCATTTTTAGTCTGATTTGCATGAAATTTTCAAGCATATCCAGTATGCCCGAGTATTAGTCATTATACAGAGTTGATTGGGAGGTTCTTGTGAAAACATAACTTTGAAACATCCTTTATTGAAAGCGAAATGAAATTGTCATCAACATTTTATTCCAAGAAATGCCTTTTTTTTGACCACGAGGCTTCACTACTTGATATCATGTTAGTGAAAAAAATTATTTCAATTGTGTTGAGACCGGGAGCAGATTCGTTCCCGAAACGTCCACAACGATAAATAGAAATTTTTATATTTATCAAACGCAGGCTGATTCAGAATAGATTGCGAAAAAACCCTCATTTCGATAATTATACTTTTCTGGCACAGTTGGTCGTATGAAAAAAATGCAAGAGACCGAATTCTTATAGATTTTTCCATGGCCCAAAAGGGCCCCACAGTTCCTCTTTGTGAACATAAAATTTGGGCCAATAAAAGTGTGAACTTTTACTCCCCAAAACTGGGTTTACATAATTTTCGAAGCAAAGAAGAAATAGACGGCTTGAAATAGAGGGGGCATGTCAATTTTCAGAATATTTGATCCGTTATTATAGCCACAATCATAGATAATCTTTTTTTTTTACCTAAGTCACACTGCCTCTAGCTTCGAGGGGGTGCATTTCAGGTCACATGTTTATTTGAAGAAAAATACTCATTTTGATCTCAACAATACGTCCTTGAAATATTTACATAAAATTTTAAATCACCCTGTATATTAGTAATTTAGCAATTTTTTTTTTCGGAACGCAAGGTGTCACTGACAGATTTCTCTCATAGGTATTTGAAGTGACACTTTGGAGCAGATTATATCGATATTACAAATATATTGAAATAATCATGTTAATTTCTATTTTAGTTTTTAGCAAAGACGAGAGAGAATACCTAAAATCGATACCAAACGAAAACACAGGATACTCATGTTGGAATTGCTCATTTAGAGTCGATGAAAAATCATTGAAATTGAATGAAAAAAAAAATAATATTTATCGAATTCCGGTGGTCCCTTCGAAAATCCTATGGCACCCGCCACTGGATCCGCGTAGGGACGTTCGAGGACGCACCACTGTGTTTTAGCCGTTGGAGGAAGCTGGGAACTCACTCTCTGCTGCCGCCTTCTCATGAATGTTAAATTAATTAATTTTAATAGTTGTTGGAAATGGGGTTTTTGTTGGCAACATTGCGGCAGTTGTAACTCTAATTATAACGAATGTGTTCTACCTTCTACATCACCCTCGTTTCGTTTTGTTTGGCTCCGCTTTCGATTGAAAGCTTCTTGCTATTTGCTGTTATTAAAGCTGATGATTCGTATTTGCTTAAGATTCGCGCAGGAGAAAAGCCTTTTGTTCAAGGGAAATTGAACGAGAGCCTTAAATTTTTTCATTGATTGTCCTCCATTTTTCACATGGATTCGATCCCAACCAGTCTTTTATTTCGTCAATGCTTTTTGAATATACTTTCGAGAATGTCTTTGAAATTTATATCTCTAACCGTTTCGATGTAAGATACTGATTCATATCAACAATTTAAATTTTTTGTTCAATTTATATCGTTACAGCTCGAACATATTATTTGTGCTGAAAGTTGATTACCTATATATTACATACAGGTTTGTGTCAATTTGGAATATTTGGATTTGAATCAGCTAAAGTTCTTCTTTGTCATGTCATTTAGCTGCTGTTTCATAAAACTATCAAACTAATGAGGTTCCGAGATTCAAAAAGTACTTACATCAATATCCCAGCATCACTTCCAAGTAAGAGCTGGAATGAAAAAAAAAAAACGATATTTCAATTATCAACACAAACATTTCAACCAATCATAAAAATAGTATATCGGTTGAAGATCTTCAATTCCTATTGTCTCGACCTCATTCATAGAAATTAATCTTTTATACTGGTCGAGAACTTCGAAAGAGATTATTCACATATTTTTTACACTTCAGTAAGTAATTATTACTCAAACGAGAGATGTTTGCACATAATTTGTTATCCTCGGTTAGTGTTTTGAAGTTCTCTCTATTTTTTTTATCTGTGGACAATACAAAAGGAAAACCGATAATGTTCGAGGAACATCGTGTTAGCCAGCGGTGGAATTTTGGGAGAGAAGGAAGGAAACAAACAAACTATACCTAAGATTCGATTTATATATTCCAAAAAAGTTCGAGTAATAAATAACGGATGCTGAGTTTTCCCTATTTTGTGCATGGCATATATGTTTGTTAGATTCATTCGAAATATCCCTAACCTATTTATGATATCTCAGACTAGGACCCTTGTTCCTCATAATTCTCCCTTTGTCCGGTAATTGGGTCTGTATACTCGAAATGGAATTACTCACTTATCTTGCAACTCCACCACTGGGAGTTGGAGAACTTCCATAATACTAGTCGTATTATAAACAGGCGTACGTTGGTCGACAGTAGTATCATTCATCTGTCACTATATATATATATATATATACACTGTGGCCAACTACAACTTGTTCATGAGATCGAAGAAAAGTTTTACCGAATACGTCAACAACGAATAGGAAATATCGAACGTTTTGGAGAGCAAATAATGTGAAATGGATTCTATTCAAACTGGATTTTCCAAATACTCTCTGTAAATTCTTCGAGGAGGTGGTACATTAATTTTTCAGCTTTTAATGGGATTTCCTCTCCTCGTTTCTAAAAAATAGAGTTGAAGTTATTAAAAATTATCTCAATATATTTGGATTTTCCAAGGCTTTTCATAGGTAGACCACCACACATCATTGAAAAAGATTGGACATTTTGATTTTTCAGAGCACCCAGTGAAGTATTTTGATACTTCCAACGCAGCAGGTTACAAATCGAGAGACATTCAAGTACCATCTAGAGTACCTCAGGGATCCCACTGCTCACTACTTTTATTCGAAAATCATTGTCCATCTTCTTCAGGCTGATCTAGATGCATTGTCTGTTGACAAAAATCAGTACCCAAATGAGAATAAATGCTATTTCGATACTGCGTGTTACAATAGAAGAGATATTTTTGATAAGCAGCATAGATTCAGAATCTTCAATCAAGTTATAAAGAGAGTTCTTGAAGGAAATTGACCGATTAATATATATCCATGGTAATCTTATTTAAAATTTCGAAGTAGTAGTTGAATTTCATATTGAAACTAAACCGAAAAACTACAATAATAATCGAAATATTCTCAGTCGACTCGTCCTGAAATAGGGAAGGGGGGGTTGAATCCTCCAGACTAATCTCACCCACCCACACGCCTGCGTCGTTTAAATTATCTAATTAAGAAATTCCGGATTCGATGTGAAGCACTATCGTCGCATTGTTGTCAAAGTTATTAATTATATTGTAACGTGTAGAATCGACGGAGAACAGGAAGGGAAGGATCCATTTGCGAAGATGAATCTTCGAAGGCGGGACCGAATTTCCAGCTTTACCGAAAGGATAATAATATGTAACTCGGCAGAATGGCAAATTCTTCCGGTACTGCGACAGGCCGGCGATTTCGAACGAGCGAGATCGAGACACTGATTAACATCAGCGAAAGCGAAAAAGAGCAATCATGGATGGGATTCTAAAGGAGCACTACAGACTCGATTAACATTCTCGAAAATTGTAATGGAAATGAAAGGAAAAAAGAAGGTACACCTGGAACTATACAGAAATATCACGACACCTATCAGCATCCACAACCATCAATACCAATCTCAGCAGTATCAAATTCACATTTTTTCAATCTTTATTTTTTCAATTATGAAACTTGATGTTGTACTTGAATTTTCAATTTACTGTCCCGAATTTTTTGAATTGGTTGAAAATAGCAGTCCAATATTCGATTTCGTTATATCTTTGTGAACAATTCATATTTCTTCATGAAATTCTGAAGAGTATTTGCTTCGAACAGTACACTGAATTTTCCATTTCGATTGATCAAAGAATATTTTTTATATTCGGATCATTTTATTGCCAGTAAATCTTTCGTTTTATTAGCGAATCGAGACCAAACGATGTTCTAGAAAAAACACTTGGTATAGCCATAGAAATGTAGAGTCTGTTGGTGGCATAAACCGTAATCCGTGCACGTATGTTGTTTATTGGTTTATAATGGATAAAGTGTGTTTACTTTAGCACAAGAGGAATTCGGTGTCAAAATTTATTGTATATTTATGTATAATAGGCAGGATGTTTTTATATGACGTAGCTAGAGATCAACAATTTCGTATAAATACGAATAAGACATTCATCATACCTACTTTACAAGTTATGAAAGATTTAGATTTAGTGGAACATGGATATTTTGAATGCTTCTAATACTATTTCAGGAAAATGAGAGGAACATACGAATCAATCCAGGCGATATATAGGCAGATAAATAATCAATATCAACGATAGAAGAACTCTTCACTGACGATATTTGAATATTTCCATGAACAACAAATTTGATTGTTTGGGGTTCGTTTTACAAAATTCATATTGATGCCCCTCCATTGTCCATCATATCAGAATTATCATGTTGAGCATGTTGAGGAATATGTTCATTATTTCACAACTTCTTTGTCTTGTTATTTGCAAACTTTCTCTTGGAATTCAATTATAATCGTGAGATAATTGAAAAAAAAAATATTGGCGACCGATAACAGAGTATTTTCGGCTCTATAATTCTCCCTGTAGAATTGATGGCATGTTGTTTTGGAACACCCGCTTCCAATGTATAAGGTTAGGAACATATAGTAATTTTGTGTCGACCAAAAAAATTGTAAATACAGGAGTGATTTTTCGAAAGTCTTTTATCTCGATTGAATACACTTTATTTTCTGTTTTTTGTCGTGGTGCCATATCCTCTGAATGTTTACTCAACATTTTTAGACTTGTATAATAACGAATAATATTTGTTAGTGTGAATTTTTTGCGGTTTTCAACAAACCCGCAATTTTCGTTATCATACTGTTCTTATACCTACTTATCGCATTTATCTTCTGTTTATTTGTTATTGCTCATAATTTCCTTTGCCCATATTCTCCTTATACCGCTTTATAAACTGGGAACTCAATAGAGCAGAACAAGTAGATTTGACACACTATATTTTAGCCCAATCGATAATAAAAACCCTAATTAAAGAAGAAAAAAATACCATGATATTCAATACCCCGAGAAAAATCACAACAATTGAATATGATGTATTGAATTTTCAAATTTAATTATGGAAGAAAAAATACGGATCGAAGATAAGGAGTTTTGGACACCCTGTATAGGGAAGCTGTGATTGGTAAGGTCGTCAACAGGTTCTCGAATGTTGCTTCTTTCAGGCTAGGTATTGATATTCCGAAGTGTAGCCTTTGCCAAGATATTCATCGAAATAGGTATGTAGAGGTTTAGTACTAGCGATGTCCTATAAGTCACGGATCAAAGAAAAAAAACCGAGATATACGTTCTTTGCATCAAAAAACAGTCTTATAAAGAGTGGTCCAAATCGCTACCATTTCAGAGTTTAAGGGATTTTTGCGATTGATTGTAAAACTTGCTACTCTGTTTTATGAAATAAAAATGTAAAGAGGCTTCTTATGTTTCAGAAATGTAACAAGACGTGTTTTTCAAAATACACAGAGTGATTCACCTGAGAATGCAAAGATTCAAGTGAAATGATTCCTAAACTTTGATGCAGGCGCGTTGTAGAAGCTAGCATAGTTTGTTCTGTTGTTTTCAATCGAGGAACATAGTCAATTATTCAGCAGATGAACCTTTCTAATGTAATGACGAAAACATTAAATTTTTATCATAATGAAGACGTAGAAATTTACATAAAGCCAGTATTAGGCAACGACTGCTCACGAAAATAATACTTTGCAATTCATTTTGGAATATGCCAAATGAATGAGGATGTTCATTTACAGAAACAAATAGACTTGACTTGAATTTTCAGGAAGGTAGTTTGACTGTCTAAAAATTCGAGTTTTAATGTTCGAAGTCGAATCAAGTGGAAATGATGGATGGATCTGTATTGCAATTTTGAAAACTGAGTATTGAAATGCGTAAAACTGGCAACTTGTGGGGTTCGAGAAGAGAGAGTGGCATACCTATACAGCTCATATTGAAATCCGAACTGCAATCACTAGCGGAAATCTGTCTCGTTGAATGTATAATATCCGGAAATGGGTATGAGTTCCTTTATCAATAACGTACGTGTTTATATAGAGTCGGTTATCTCGATTGCGCGGGGTTTCCCCCCTGACTCCCCTATCGTCTATGTGGAACGGATGTGGCTCGTTGTGTTTCAATTATTGGTCCTTCGATGGTTCCCATACGAATACGACGAAAATTCATCGTATAGTCCGGGGGTTTGCCTTATATTTTTGAGCTCTACCGAAAGGGATTGCTGGGGAATTTTGAGGAAAAAAAAATAAGAATCAATATAAACTCACATTATAGGTAAACAACGAAAATGGGGCCAGGTCCTGTCATTCCCGATTGCATAGCTAACTATGTTTCAGGGCACATTAATAGATATATATTTCTTGAAATATCTTAGAAAAGATGATTGGCA
This sequence comes from Gastrophysa polygoni, assembly GCA_963576655.1. Taxonomy (NCBI): domain Eukaryota; kingdom Metazoa; phylum Arthropoda; class Insecta; order Coleoptera; family Chrysomelidae; genus Gastrophysa; species Gastrophysa polygoni. The sequence continues at coordinate 28,859,405 of OY755087.1, read as the reverse complement.
GATCAATTTTGAATTTTGAAGGAATTCTGTTGAGAAACCCCTGTAGGGAAAACTCTGTACATCGTGTGATGGTTTTTTTGGTGGTCACCATACTTGGAGACACTTCAACTACTATCATGAGAGGTATAAAAAAAAGTAGAAATGATAACTGCTTCCATAGGTCACGAATGATCATATTTCGAGACTGAAAATGTTTAATTTCTTGTGATGCTTGAAATTCCACCGTTTTCAATTTTTACTTTTAGTGTCATTTCGAAGATCTCACAAAGTTGAACTTTTTTTTTCTTGAATTATACATTCATTTTTCAGCTTTTGATGGGATTTTCTCTTCTCGTTTCTAAAAAAATAGAGTAGAAGTTATTAAAAATTATTGCAATATATTTGTAGTAAGGACAGATTTTGTGATCTGTCCCAAAATGTCACTGCGCTTGAAATTAAACCTTTAGATACCTAAAAGAGAAATTCTCTATTGGTCAGTGACACATTGTTTTTGAAAAAAATTGGAAATACAAATATATTTGATAAGAATAAAACCTCTACTTATCTTGGTGGACGTTTCGGGAACGAATCTGCTTCCGTTCTCAATACAATTGAAATATTTTTTCTCTTCGTAAAATTTTTTCAATGTTTCCGATTTTGACACTGAAAAGTGACAATTTGGCAGACGGAGGAATTCTGGTTACAAGGTGTTTTCATTAATTGATATCGAATTTTCCATTTTCATATTCAAGTTTCAGAAGTGGATGCCAAGTTCTATCTATATCAACCGAACAAAAAGCAATATTATTGTCTCCGTTCAGGAGAATGCAAGCAGACTCTTTGATTTTCCGTTTTTGGTTGTTGTTTTCTTTTCCAATGATCTTAATATTACTCCAATCGGCCATATGTTGTCCATTTTCAGTAACGATATGCTCAGCTAATTTTGATTCGTCAGTATATCTTCTCTTTATATTGTTCTTATGCTCTTTCATCCTTACTGATAAAGGCCTGCTGGTTTCACCGGTATAATATTTTCCACAAACACATGGTATACTGTATATACAATTTTTTGATGACTGTCTTTCATTTCTCGGTTTTGTATGAGTCAAAATCGATCTCATTGTATTTTCTGTCTTGAACACTGTTTTCACTCGAAACTTGTCACCAACACGTTTAATTTTTTCAGATATTCCGGGAATGTATGGGATTACATTTGTTATCAGTGTTGGTTGTCTTTGTGTTTGTTGTATATTCTGTCTGTTCTCAATTTGGTGTATTGTTTTATCAATGAAATGTTTCGGATGAGTGTCGAGTTGTAGAACATGTTTTATATGGTTCATTTCGGTATTGAGAATTTGGTGGTTCGATGATATGGATTTGGCTCGATCATGAAGTGATTTGATTATTCCTTTCTTTATACTTGTATGATGATTCGATTGAAAATTGAGGTATCTGTCGGTGTGTGTATTCTCACGATATACACTTGTTATCAAATTGTTATCTGATTTTTTAATGAGGACATCTAAGAAGCTAAAAAATGAATGTACCACCTCCTCGAAGAACTTACAGACAGTATTTGAATTATACAGTTTCACATTTTCTGTGAAGTCTTATCCTGGTTCTCTTACAGTTTTTCTTGTTGGAGTAGTAAAGAGTTCTCGAGAAGAGATTTTTCTTGAGTTCTGGAAGGAAATGACGGCACGAAAACGAATCGAAATTAAAACAGGAAATATTAAGAATTCGTTGCGATCCTACGCAAAATTTCAACTATCCGCGTGTCCATGAGAATGCATCATGTCATCCATGACTATGACTAATTATAATATCAAATTGCTTAGACACATGACGATCATGAGCAATCCACTTATTCCACAACGCAGAGTGGTCCAATAAAGATAAATTTTATGCGACATGATGGACTTATTAAACATTTTTAGGTCAACTTTTATGATGTAATGGAGCGGCTCGCTATATTATGTGCTTTGAAATATTCGATAAACATCTAGATAACTTCATCTACTCGGAGTGTATCTTCTTATTTTTCCCATCGATTAGGAACCTTTATGTATCGCTTTTTCCACAAAACAACCACGACTGGAAGAAGTGAACATTCGAGTTTCTGTACAGCTTTTAGACAGAAAAACTGTAACTGAAAGTTTCGAACATGCTATTGAAAACACTTTGAATTAACTTTTGACATTTTCATGAATACGATCACCTTGTATATTCAACGAATGGACAAATAATGACTATCCATAGTGCACCATACGCCATTTTTTGTTTGAAAAACAACAGGTTTCAAAAACTCGAGATATAGTTCGTGTTGAACACGATCAGAAAAGGGGGTGGGTAACCGAAAGTTGCCCACCTTGTATAGCGTTACCAGATACTATTTATATTCGATATATTCTCATTCAAATCGAAAATCCTAAATAAACATCCGAACTGATAAATTATTGTAAAAGCTTGCATATTTGGACTTTGGATCCGTTATTTATACTGTCATTCTATCAGTATTTATCGTTGTATATACAGAGTTTATCCAGATGATCAATCAACATCTCGGAAAATATTATCATACTGTAGGAATGTACAGTGTGTCCAAATTTGATGATCATCACCGGGATCTCGGAAACTGAAATGGATAGATGTAAAAAAATCAATGGCTCTATTCAATCAATCAGAGAACGAAGACCATTTCAGTAATTCAAGGATACAGGGTGTTTTTTGAGGATTCAAAAATATGTTGAATTTTAATTAATCCGACCTGTACTCTCACACTGACGTAGGAGCTTGGGTAGAAGTTGGTGATGATGTCTCCCAAATATAAAAAATATGGCATATTTTTTTGACATTCTTATGTTATGGATCCATGAAGAAATCAGCAGAATTGATAAAACACTCTAAATCTAGCTCGAGAGCGGGTTTATACAGTAAATAAAATAAAATAAGGATAAATAGGAGAAGTTTATACAGATCATATAAAACAAAATAGCAGTTAACAATCAACCAATCAAATCACGGTTGTTGGACAATGACTCATGTCATCTTCCGTTCTCAGATGAAATAAAATAAAAGTTAAAAGTTGATCAACTTTTATTTTATTTCTTATTTCTCATTTTATCTTAGTTCGTGTATAAACGTTTCCATGGTATTACGCATGTTGAACTTTCTTAAATTATTTTATGCTATTCCTTGTTTTATTTTATTCACTGTATAAACTCGCTCTAAAAAATACTTGTGACACCCAATGTACCTATGTGGTCATAGACTTATTATCCTGATAATATCCTGGATAATAAGTCTATGTATGTGGTATATTCAGAAATCCCTTAATGACCTCTTTCCACCGTCAACGTTTTTCTTCTTCCTGATGGAATACCTTGAATAATACTACAAAGTTTCAATATGGTGGTGCCAAGCAAATCGAAACAATTGAAAATAATGTAAAATACGTGGTAAAATCCACAAAGACTCGACTGTGGCTCGTACTGAATATCGTAAATTCATTTAGGAAAGTGCATTAATATGAAAAGTGAGTTCAATTGGTTCAACCGATGAAATGGAAAATAAACAGGGATATAAAAAGAATATCAATTCATGGCGTCTGGTTGTATTAGATGATATATTGATCAAGTTTCAGTTCCAATACTCACTCTCTATTATGTGGTTTGTACAGCATCACAGAATCACGTGCCTTCCTCTCCTCAACAGATAGAAAAAATCTTTCGTTTAATTCAACCACCCACTTCCAAAAACATGGCAAAGTATTGAATTTTCTAACTTCCACTGTATAATTACAATCTTCTAATACTTCCACAGCCGCCTCGTCTAGTAAATGCAATGGAACGAACTTATTGTGAGATATGATGGGAAGAAAAAACTTCCTGTTTAGCAGATCCAGATGCGTAGAGTGACGGCCAAGTGAGGAGCAGCGTTGCCGATACTACCAACACGAGCTGATAGTCTCCGACATTTCATCTAGTGAATCGAGTCTCAAGTAAGGATGTTCAGTTGGCGTATATCGTCGAAGAGCGTTTTTGAAGGAAACATTAAAAAAAAATGAATGAGAAGAACATCATGTGACAATCTTTCCAATCATTTTATTCCTGTATTGATGACGCAAACTATTTGTCGATTAACTCGTGATCTGAAACCACAGTTGAAAAATGTGTAAATATGTACGTAAACAGTCGTGAAAGTGTATTATCAATTTGTAGTTTGAGGTGTGTTTTTCCATATTAGTTTGGATATATTATGAAATTAAAACCGACAACATATTGGGAAAATATTTTGCGAAGAGAAAAATATTTCAATTGTGTTGAGAACGGGAGCAGATTCTTTCCCAAAACTTCCACCAAGACAAGTAGAGGTTTTATTCTTATTGAATATATTTGTTTTTTTTTCAAATTTTTAAAAAACAAGGTGTCACTGACAAATAGAGAATCTCTCTTTTGGGTATGTAAAGGTATAATTTCAAGCGCAGTGACATTTTGGGACAGATCGCAAAATCTGTCCTTACTACAAATATATTGAAAAAAATTTCAATAACTTCGACTCTATTTTTCAGAAACCAGGAGAGAAAATCCCATAAAAAGCTGGAAAATTAATGTAAATGATAATTTCAATATATTTGTAGTGAGGACATATTTATTATCTCTCCCAACTTTCAAATACCAAAAATGTTGCCTGCTGTAACTCACGTTTCAGTATACTTTTTTTTTTTTTAGAAGAAAAAGAAAACCGGCAACGCCGCCAGATAAATCTCCTTTCCAGCCGGGTCCGCGTATCTCGGCGAATGAAACAAAACAGCATCGTCAGACCTTCCGATCTGGAGGATCCGCGCGAAATTCGCCTTTGAGCGCCTCGAGAATAGAGTTCGATTTCGGTCGAACGATCCGCTCTCTCTCTCTCTCTTTCTCTCTCTCTCCGGCGGGCCGTACGAAATAATTCAAAAGTGGGAACCGGGAGATCGTATTGTGTTCGCCGTCGATCCGCATCCAGCAGCCGGTGGCGCACTCAGAACTAACCCGCATAGGGGAGACAGGGGCAAAAAAAACCAACGGAATTTCCCATTGCAAAGTGATTTTCGTATCGGAAAATTTGAAGAATATTTTTTTCTGTCTCTTTCCCGGAAATTCTCTTTCACCCATATTTATATGATTACTAAAAAAAAACCAGCACCAGAAGTTGCACTTCGAAATTGAAAATAATAATTAATCATTCAAAATATTGCTCACTTCTCACAATTCTTTTACACTCGCACTCTTCCTTTTCTTTTTCTGTTGATTTCTTTCGAATTTTCACCATTTTTGCTCATTTATTTGAGAAATTCTCCTTTATCATGAAAAAAATATTCAAACGCATAGTTTTTAATCGAAAATTCCTTTGTCAAATGAAGAAAAACTAGATTTTAAGCAATAAAGTATCATTATTACTGACATTGCATTGTAATAGTTGGGAAAATAACGTGATTTCAGATGAAATGATAGTTATAGGGTTTCTCATTACAATACTCATTTTTATATACTGTCTGTAAGTTCTTCGAGGAGGTGGTACATTCATTTTTCAGCTTTTCTTGGGATCTTCTCTCCTCGTTTCTAAAAAATAGAGTAGAAGTTATTGAAAATCATTGCAATATATTTGTAGTAAGGACAGATTTAGGATCTGTCCCAAAATGTCACTGCGCTTGAAATTAAACCTTCAGATATCTGAAAGAGAAATTCTCTATTGGTCAGTGACACCTTGTTTTTGAAAAAATTTGAAAATACAAATATATTTGATGAGAATAAAACCTCTACTTATCTTGGTGGACGTTTCGGGAACGAATCTGCTCCCGTTCTCAACACAATTAAAATATTATTCTCTTCGTAAAATTTTTCAATGTTTTCGATTTTGACACTGAAAAGTCACTTTGTGTATTTTTTAGAAACGAGGAGAGAAAATCCCATGAAAAGCTGAAAAATGAATCATTTTTATATTATCACATTCCTTCGGCAATTTTCAAAATTTTTTGCGGGTTTATTACGCATGGAAAATTCTTGCCTCAACTTTGTATTGATTGAAATACAAAGATAACTTTACAATGATGGCCAACCCCGTAGACAACCTTTCACCCAATGTATATGGGATTTCATCAGATTTCAAAAACACGAGTTTATTGAGTGATTTGGATCTTTCGTCGAAAGCCGGACTGGTGAAATTATTTTAGATATCATTCATATCATTATCTGAATAGAAACGTATAATGATTATGTGTGTAATAGATACTGAAATGAAACAATTTTATTGTTGATTTTCAATTTACAACGATATTATGTGTAGGGTCAAGCGCATTGAACCCTGCTAGAATCTAGTTTGATCAGAATACAAATTGTTTTCAAATCATCGATCTGTATTTTTGGAAAAAGTTAGATAAATTGCCCTGTTATCAGATTGACTAGGTACTCCTTCATATTGTTTGAAAACTGTTTAGTGTCTAGAGTTAAACGTATACAAGGTGTACAATAATTTCCAAAAACCTATACCCGAGCCGATATCTCCGTTATTTTCAGTTGTTGCTACAGAAAATAAAACTGAACAGTTGTTATGGCATTGAAAAATCCTGCCTCCGAACAACAAACCCACTAGAAGGATCACAAAACAAATATTCTGAAGCTAACATGAATTCCCAGAATTATCATAATATTAGTACCCAATCGTCACCAGTGTTGTCATATCCAATCATCAAATAGTGATAAACAGTCCAAAATATTTAGTCCTTTATGAATTCATGTAGTTCAATGCACAAATATAATAATAAATTTGGGTCATGACGATTATGAATCAGTTCTGATTAATAGAAGATTGCTACATTATTCTGAGACTCAGCAATTTTACTTTCTTGGGGGCTCGAGGACCAGCATGGGTATCATGAATACTTTTTGCTCAACGTTGCAACACCGCCATTTGATATTGACAGTCAACGGTGATTATTGCTTTGTTTGGTATCTGTCATTATTTACGTTTTGATTTATCGATATTATTCAACTTGTGTTTAGTTTTGTGTACTCAGAATTCCTCAGAAACTCAGTTTATTTCCTGTTTTGGTGATTTGATATAATGGTGAGACGTTGTGAGGTGTGTTAAAGACAATTTGAACCGGCGATCAAAACACGTCATTTCATAGGTGAGTTACCATTGTCGTATCATTCGAGATTTTGAAGCATTTTCTCAAAGGGAATGAATTTAAATTGAATTGATTAGATTATATTGATTATACCCATAGGTCAGCTGCGACAGTGTCTTGTCATTGTTCATTTTCCCACCAAGAAATGCTGAAAAGTACTACTGAAATTGTTACGGATTTTCAATTTGGTTTCATCATGAATTAATTATAAATTCGACCCCTCTGACAACACGGCACTGGTGCTGGGAGAATCAGTTTCTGCTATCCTTGTTTAGACAAAGATAGATACTATAGATGTTGCTTCCAAACAAACTGTATTGCCAGGGCTGTGGATTACTTATCTAGTCTGTTCAATGATCGAAGAATCCTGCTCATGAATCTTCATGCACATATTCTTATCAAATTGCACCTACTTCTTTCGCCGATATTATCGAATCCTTCATTTCATTTTTAATACAGTGGTATATCATAACTTTAATTCGATCAATAAAGGCAGAGAGCTTTTATAAAAAGAGACTTTTTTCTGAGAGAATAACGGAGTTCCTTTATTTCTCGAAATATCGATGATATCACTAGTTGAAGGAGGAATGTGGGACCACCACCACCTTTATACGATTGTCCCGATAATTTCTGGCATAACGATGAACAAAAAAAGTTGCCCGTTTGTAAGGTCCCCCTACCTTTAATCAACGTCATTTGTTTTTCTCACACCAGCGCGCGGAAATTCTTGATCCCGCTCCAAACGCAAATTTCACACACGTAAATCCACTAATTACATTTCTGGTCAATGTATGTCGTTGATCTCTCTGTAAACGTGTTTCTTAATCCGTTTGTTTTCACGCTTAATTCGGGCGTAGTACTTTATTCGTTTTCATGGCAAATGAGAGCCTTCATTTTTGAATAGTTTGCTCCGAAGGTATCAAATGTGTCATGAATGTTGGAAATTTGAAAAAAAAAAAAATGTTTCGATCTATCTGAAATATACACAAATCGAATGCGTTAGCTAGCCTAGCAAAAACTTGAATGAAATTGAATATTCTTTGTTTTGTTCGCCTCGACACAGGAGTGGTTTAGAGAAGAAGAAAACTAGGAAAGATCCCATAGGAATTGAGTTTCGGATTTCTTTTGATAGATGGCGTTGGTGGAAGACATATCGTTTGACAGCTGAGCTATACTATATAACTGTCATTCATTCCGTGCAGTTGTGTGCAATCTATCACAATTAAAACCGATTTTTTCGTAAAAAGAGATGGTCTTGAATATATATTCGGTGTAAGCGAATTTAATTACCTTTTGAGAATATCCATTTTGATCAGCAAAAATTGAATCTGCGAGCTCATAAATATCCATTCAAATGTTTTTCTAAATTATTCCATCCTCATATGGATTTCGCTGGTTTTGATGGAATCATTAAAAAGCATTATCGACTTGTCAAAGAATAGTCCTGTATTTGAAAACCGCAAAGTTCATGATGTCCATCTTGAAATCAAATCTCAATTCCATCCAACTTTTATACCACCAGTCTTTCATACAAAAAAAGTCAAGGGCATGGGTTCAATTTCAGAGACGCACCCTGTAGGAATAATCTCAATGTTCTATGGTTACCGATCATGAATTGATTTCGTGAGTACCAGTGCAAAAATTGAATTATTCTGTACACTGTTTGCATTGCGAAAAGTACTGAATTTTTGCACGATCGTGAAAAAAAAATTGCCGCCCAACGTGGGGCTCGAACCCACGACCCTGAGATTAAGAGTCTCATGCTCTACCGACTGAGCTAGCCGGGCTTGAGGGAGCTTCCTGATATAGAATTATTTGAACAAATTGTGGCAGTATGTATTACAGAATAATATATTTTTCTGTGCGAACGATGACTTACAAAAATGAAAGGTGATTTCGCACTAATCATGCGATTATGGTTTTTTTATGCATTTCGACCTGAGGAGTCAAAATTTCACAATGAAATCGCGCACAAACCTGATTTTCATTGAGATAATCCAGGAAATGGTATGAAAATGAATCTTCTATTTGCGACCCGTTTTGGGTAGACATTAATGACATCATAGCGAATCGAAGTTCCATTTCTCACATAAGATACTCTTTATATATTCCTTGTACATTCTAGAAGTCAAAAAGAAGAAACAACATCTTCGAAGAAATTATAAATTCATCATCTTTGGCATCCTTGATAAATCCTCCTTTAATACGGACTGCGCTGTCATATGAGAATCTGTGATATTTTGACTCACAGCACTGTTTTTTTTTTTGACATAGATCATCTATTGACAGCGCCGTCCTGATGCTGGAAAAGGTTAGATCCACCTTCCTCCAAGATGCTAAAGAACGTTGATTCAACTTCTTCTAGGATGTTTTTCATTCTTTTCGACCTCTTGAATGTACAATGGAAGTACAAAAAGGATCCTGTGTAGAAAATTTCTTGGAAAATATAAGTTTGCGTACGTTTCAATCATAAAATTCGGCTACCGAGGGTCAAAATTTGTAGGTACCAAAAATGTTTTCCGAAAAACCGCCATTGTATGATAAGTGCAAAATTACCGAATGAAAGCTTCGAATGAAGGCATGTTTTGATATGAAGTTCGGAGATTTCATTACATTATTGTGACATTTACCACTTCACAACGCGCATCCGCCAATTAATCAAGCGCATTCGCCATATAATAAAATGGAAAATATGTATGATACAAAATAAAATAGCACTCTTGACCCTTTTGCATCATAACCATAATATTCGAATATGGAATTGGAAATACTGCGACGTTATGAATTCGAGAATCGGCCGATAGTTCAGTAAAAAATGTTGAAAAAATTGAAGTTGGGAAGCTGTTTCGATACTAGATACTCAACAAATTCAGCCAGTAAAGGAAAACAAATATTGTTGAATGATTTGGGTGTGGCTTCATATAGTGTGATTCTTGTGAAGTAATAGAGTAACAATATATTCAAAAGAAATTCTGATTTACCAAGCCCAAGAACACAACATGAATTATTCCCCTCGAGCATATAGTTTAATCTTCGAAAGGATCTCAGGATGAGGGTTGATAGTCCTTTGCAGAATTTCCAGGATTATATAGATACTATGACGGTTGACACAATATTAATCTTCCGACGATGAATATACATGTATTTAAACGCATTATATATACCTATACTATATACGTCTGAATTGAGATTCTCCCTCTTCGTATAAGAGGAGGTGTAAAGCAGGCCTATCAAGACCATTTCGTATAATGATTGCCGGGAAGTATTCGAGGATCTTCTATAATGTAGGTGACATGAATATGCAGCAAAATGTACCCAACGTAAATATAGAACAGTCTGGAAGCTTTTTATTCACTAGGAGACACAGTATCTGCATCCCTGAAAATTGACTTTTCCAAGGTACACAGATATGTTACTGTTGAAGCACAAAAACTACACTGAAAATTTGTTTCAATGACTGTAATGTTTTGAACAACAACAGTAATGTTTTCTGCATTGACAGTAATATTTTCTGCAATAACTGTGAAGTCATATGCTATACCAGTGAAAAACTCAGCTGGAATCAGTTCGATCATGCCGATATCGCAGTTCCGTTCATCTATAAAATTGTGACTATAATATCGAAAGAAATCTTCTGAAAATTGAACATTCCTTGATATTTCTTCTTTGCGTTAGAAAAAATGTAAACCCAGTTTTGGGGAAGTTGGAGGGGGCTCTATACATTTATTGACTCCAATTTCAGCTTTATAAAGTGAACCTCTGAATTCTAATACTATAATCTCCTGGCCCATGGAATAATCTGAGAAATCGGTCTCTTGAATTTTCTCACACAACTAATCGTTCACCAGAAAATCGTAATCAACGAAAGGAGGGGATTTTCGCAATATCAAACTAACAAAATATTCATTAATTGGACGATTAATGATTTCATAACAAATGTTGGAAACGTCCTCCAATATCTGCGACACGACCTCCCATTCTTCTTTGCATAGAAAGTCGAAGACGTTTTAAAATCCCAGGAGTGTTTCTTATTTATTGGAAAGCATCAACGATGGATTGACAGAACCTAATTTACAGTGGCTGTAACTCATATAGGAGTTGCATCATGATCCCAACAATACGTTCTTAAAATATTTACATCGAATTTCGAATCACCCTGTATATTATATGATATATATAAATATTTATTTATCCATTTATTTGAGTATCACGAATTCTGTTATGCAGGAGAGCTATGAAGAAGAAAAATATTTCTGGTTGCTTACCATAGTTTCTGACACCCAGTTAAGATCTTTGGATGACGCAAGACGTGAAGATGCTGAAAAACAGAAATATTCGTTCAGATATATGATGCGATTTTTCGTTACATGCTTTATTTGTGTGAATTCCTTACTTCACCCTGGTCTTTGGGTTTACATGGGATATCAGTTATTGAACAATGAAAAAAGTAAAATTATCGAGAGTAAAAAATAGACACTCGTTCTGAAAATTCAAGTTTTTTCAACCTATTCTCAGGCAAGTGCATCTTTACAGAACTAGTGAATTGAACGTGAGGTTTCTGTTACGTGATAACTTCTAAAGAAAACAGATACGAAAAAAATTGAAAGGAAAAAAAATCAAACGAAAAAAATTGATAATAGAAAGTTGAAAGATTAAGGAAATTCTTTCAGCATGCAGCAACATGAGCGTACATAAATCTTTTTTCGTGTTGAGGAATTGGTGAGAAAAATTACTGAATGCCGAAAAATGAGGTGATACTTTTTTTGAAACATGTTAGATCAGAAAAAAAATAGAAATTCAATAGCGACCACGGATTTTCTCGAACGGTGAATTTTGATTTCGACAGATTCGTCGAAAGATTTCGAAGGGCACATGATTGAAGATTTATTCGGGGAATTACTCACTCATTTTTCATCCGGTTCTCATTGATATTTTTTATTTCAGTCTGGGAGATTTTGGGAGTTACATAAAGAAAATATGTTCGTGAAAAGTCGAACATTCTAAAATTGGTCTCCCGCTTCTAGGTTTCAACTAGTTAGGTTAGGTTAGGTGAAGAACTTCATGAATGGGATGAAACAAGAATGTCTAAGAGACGTTGCATACAACATAAGCTTTAAAGTTGCTTCTCCGTACTTTATTACGTAAACTATACTCTCGATTCTCCCATATGTGCCTACACCGCAATGCCCTTCGATCGAGGAGCATCCACAACGCACCCCTTCGAGAGCGGCTAGGCGGTGGGCGGTAGGTGCAATCTGTGGGGCAGTATAACCGACGCCGACCGCCAAAACATCCGATATGAGGCTGCATACCGTATGTTACCGCTCGCATTATTGGGTTTTTTTATTCTGTGCCTGCCGCTCCGGACAAAAATGCGGGTAATTGGAATTTCGATTGCTAGAGACGGGAAGAAAACACTCCAGGTGTATTACAGCACGAATACGGGGACAAACCAAACATAATCTCTTGAACTTTAATTCGGAACTCAGGCCTCCTAATTGAAATGTCTTCCGTTTGTAGAATATCTCCTTTTCGAGGATAATAAATCTGAAACTCTCTCTCAGAATCATTCCTTAATTTATTCGAAAGAACTCATTTTTCCGAAGAAATATATTGTTTTCTATGAACATTCTGAAATAGCACTGTTAAGGAACAATTAGTAGTCTATACTGATGAAATGGTTTATTGTACAAGTGAGGAATGGTACTAATTTTTCACTAGAACAGAATGTTGAGAACTTTTAGCATTTAGCAGAAAAAATACCTAAGGCACTTTGTTGTAACTACAAAATGAGAAATAGTGATGGAAGGGAAAAAAAGCGTTACTGTCCATCACTAGCCGATTATTTTCATGAATGTGTTTTCTCGAGAACTACTGCATTGAATTCCAAAAACAAGGAAGCGTTGGTAAGAGATTTCGATTACCTTCAAAATGATGTATCACTTGAGCCCTTATCCCATTTGAGATTTTTGAGTACAATAACTATGTCAAATCGGCCTTGTTTCGTTCTCATTGGGCCACCCAGTATATAAGTACTGTGAAAAGGATCAATATAGCCCTTACATTTGATATTGATAAAAGACAGTATTCAGAAATTTCACATTCACATAAAGCACAAAATTCATTCCTACGACTTCATTGACGACGAAATTCAAAATTCTGCAATAATTATTAATTTATATACTTTTATAAATATAGATATATAGAAGGAAGATCTAAAAACAGAGGACTTTGCCGATATAATTGAAATAGTGTTCTCAAGAACCCTGATTAATAAAAAATATTGAATTTATAGTATTGGTGCAAAGGATCAGCATTTTTTTTTTCTTTTTTTATCTGTGGACAACACAAAAGGTGGAATTTTAGGAGAGAAGGAAGGTGTTGGAATTTTTCTTCAGAGTTTGGAGGTTGTATGCATCAGGAAAGACTTCACTAGGCAAATATGAAAAATTCAAACGAAATCACCGAAAGCCAATCGCGGCTCAAAGTCCTTTATTCTCGTTAGAAAAATCCATCCTGCGGATACAGATTCCTGTCGCCTCACTCGATCGAGCACTTTCCATTGTATTTTTTCTTGTGCGTGTTATCCGGTGGCCTCCTACAGAGGGTTGTTGTCTTAAGCCGTCTATTCTGCGACCTCGAGATTCGGCTCCCGAGGGCGTGCGTGGAATTGGATGATTGAGTTGTTTGTTCGAATTAGGAGCACGCAGAAAACAAACACTGTCCGCGATGAATTCGAGGACCGCCCGCTTTTCTCAGGAAAAACGATCAGAAGCCCCACTTTCTCGAGATCCATTCGAAATGCGAACGCTGGTGTTGTCTCGGAAAAATCATCACGAATTCTTCGAAATGTTTTCAATATCCACGAATGCAGCTTCGAGTGTGGAATTTGGTGACCGAAAATAGAATGATTTTGATTTTTGGAATGCCCAATCCATAACTTTGCCCAACCATACGCTGAAGCTCTCAATAGTAGGAAATCAAAGAGTTTGTCGAATATTCAGTCTTATTCTTTCATGTTATTATTTTGTAATGGCCTTGAATAAGAGTATAGTTGGAAAATGTCAACAAGACAGATTTGGTGAAAAAAAAAAAATAAATAGAAAGAGAATTAAAACTGATAATCGTTGAATTGATTGAATTTGAGACTGTTCAAGACAGAATTGAACAGAATTATTCCAAATAAACAGAAATCTTGGGCTTTCTACTGTTGGGAAACTGTTCTTGAACTGTTTTTTCAAAGGTCGTACAGATTGAACTCAATCTACATAATCAATTTATCCGTACCTAAATTCAGAACTTCTTTATAATATATCTCCTGAAATTATAAAGAAGAGTGGTTTTGAATCAGAAAACCACCATCTGTCTCTAGTGTCTCATGGTGTTTCCAGTTTTGTCAACTTTTTCAAAATCAATTTTCAATTCATTCAAGTACCATAAGGTATTAGAGTACTGCAATAAAAATAGATAGATTGGCATTGAATTAGACATCCTACGCATAATTCGTAAACTGCTAGAACATGTGATGAAATCTGTATTTTTCCTCTGAAACTCGACGTTTGAAGTGGCAGCATTTTATTTGCGATATAATTGATGAAAAAAAACATCTGGTTCGAACGATTGCGAGTTTGTCTCTTCCAATCGAATGGCTCCAGATCCTTCGTTCCGTCTTATCTCCTCTCTAATCGCGCTAATTCTGATTGATGAGGACTTTCTCTCATCGTAACAGAACGCTGGTAGATTTTTTTTCATCGACAAAACGAAATGCGACCGCAAGTTTGGTTGAAACTAGAGAAAACGGAGGTCTGTCTGTAAGTTCTTCGAGGAGGTGGTACATTCATTTTTCAGCTTTTCATGGGATTTTCTCTCCTCGTTTCTAAAAATAGAGTAGAAGTTATTAAAAATTATTGCAATATATTTGTAGTAAGGACAGATTTAGGATCCGTCCCAAAATGTCACTGCGCTTGAAATTAAACCTTTAGATACCTAAAAGAGAAATTCTCTATTGGTCAGTGACACTTGTTTTTGAAAAAATTTTGGAAATACGAATATATTTAATAAGAATGAAACATTGAAAAATTTTACAAAGAGATAAATATTTTAATTGTGTTGAGAACGGGAGCAGATTCGTTCCCGAAACGTCCACAAAGATAAGTAGAGGTTTTATTCTTATTGAATATATTCGTATTTCCAAATTTTTCAAAAACAAGGTGTCACTGACCAATAGAGAATTTCTCTTTTAGGTATCTAAAGGTTTAATTTCAAGCGCAGTGACATTTTGGGACAGATCACAAAATCTGTCCTTACTACATATATATTGAAATAATTTTTAATAAGTTCTACTCTATTTTTTTAGAAACGAGGAGAGAAAATCCCATGAAAAGCTGAAAAATGAAAAACGGAGGTCTGTTTCGAAAAGAATACATGACGAAGTTATTCAATATACAAACCAAAATGCCAATAAAATTATTCATCCTTATTCATCAAATAACCCCGAAGTCGAAAAAAATCAGACTTCTGAGTTTTACTAACCACGAAAACCTCTAACGAACGGTTACCGAGAGAAATCCTGTATGTATAGTATGACCGTTTTTTTTTTCTAATATTTCTCTCATGTTTCGGATGGTAGATTCATATGGAAAGAAATTCTTCCAGTTTCTATGTAAAACTAACGACGTACAATTCGCGATTGCACGAACTTCATCAGTATTCGCACGTTGTAATCAAGTGACCTGCGTCCATTCGAGGACTTTTCGTCCTGCTTCTTTTCCATCAATATCCTTGCCGTTCCTGCCATTAATCTACATGATGTGCACGAGCGAACGAAAATTGAAAATTACTCGAGACCAGTGTTGCCAAACTTCTCCTCTTTGCCTACTTGAAAAATTCCCTCCAGTCAAAATAACTGTTCGAAATATTTTGACTTCCGAGTCCACAGTAATCAACTTGGTTTTGACGATGATTTTATGCTTCTGATGCACTTTTATTTTCTTCACATTTCATAGAAAAAAACTGCCTACTCAGTTATACTTCGAATAAACGTTCACTTGTTATACCACCAGACGTCAAAGTATACTCTCGGAAATTTCCAAAAATATTCGTGAACGAGAAGAAGTTTCCAGAAATAATTAGATCTCAAGTGGTATTCGATAAAAGATTTCACGACAAAATTCGTTGAAATGAGGATTTGAAAATGAATGAAGTTCATTGTTATGAGCATCACTTTTTTTGTTTTGGAATATCAATTGTAAAATCTATGTTTTACAGTTACCTAAATAGCTATAGATACCATTTCACAATATATATTCAATCAGAATACTATTCTGATATGAAATCAATTCCCATTTCGAGATGGAATGCCCGTTCAGAGTTACTCCATTTCACATTTTCCTCTTCGTAACGAAAATTCCCGTACATAGAGAAATTTCCCTGCGGTTGGCAACACTGTTCGAGAAAAGCGCACTGGACGACGGATATAACGATAGAACGATGGCGAAAACCTTGAGAGCGCGGATGACGGCATGGAAAAACAGAGTGGACATCATCACATCAGGAATTTTCCGGGCGGAGCTTCGGAAAAACTTACGATGGAAATACGTGATGAAATTTTGTAGGTTCGGACAGAGTGGACACTAGGAATTTCCCGAGATTATTTCCGGCGGAAAAGATGACATACGAACGGTAGGAAGTCTCGATGATATTACAAGGGTGTCCTGGATTTAACTTTGTTAGTTTTTGTCGTGTCGTGTCTGACCGATTAGATAGAGTAGGCCCTGGTATAACATCCTGATGACAATTTCAGTGTGTAAAAAACGATTTAATAAGGGTAATGGAGAGCACAAGTAAAGATCGTGGAATTACCAAGAGGGGATGATCCCGCTGGTCCCACCCCAACCCCCTCTTACGTCATTAGATCTCCGGCGGGTAAAGTGGAAACACTCGGAATCGCAGGTGAGTCAGAGTGAAACTCGCAAATCCCATTACCTGTCCGGGTAATCCCCGGAACTGGCTAACCGGAGTCGGCACAACATCTGCTACCCCAACGATAATCTCGTTATGCAACATGCAGAGAGTGGGAGAGGAAGAGTGCTGTGATAATCACTGCTCGGAGATAATCGAGTCGAGTTTTCTTATTTCCAGAGCACTTGGAACCAACCGAGGAACATTCCAATAAATGTATGTGCACCTAGATCGGGATGATTTTCAAATTCGTATCAGGAGAGTATACAGAGTGGCCCAATGAGAACGAAACAAGGTATGCATTTTACTGAGAGATCGAGGAACTGACATCAAAATGAATGATTCTTAATGTAATGTTGGGAAGGATTGACCCCTCATCCCATTTGAGATTCAAGGGTTGGAGCTCACCCCTCCGAAGGGTTCGAAGTGAAAAAGTTGAGAACTTGCGCAAAATGTTTCCTCCTCGAAATAAAAATCGACCGGTTCGAGTGTTTTTTTTTTCTGAGAACAACCGAAAGGTCTTTGCCTTGTATTCGAAGTGTAATTTGTTGCAAACAAAGTGTTGGAAAGAGAAAGCCTATTAATTGACTTTTCAACAATAAACATCGTGTGGATAGTCCGAACGAAGACGTGTCCGTTCAAAATAGACGAAGTAATATAACGAACATTGGGAGAATGAATGAAGAATAAAACATCCCTCGTTAGATGAAACATGTTTGAAAAATTTGGTGATGGTGGCAACACAATATTTTCGTCCAAGCCAACAACATAACTAAAGGCTCCAGAGCTACAGAATCTTATCAATACTTCCTTGTCTATGGTCTTATGTTTTACTGTTTCCGATATCTCGAAGCAAAGCTCCGTATAATAGGTAGCCTAATATGATAAACTTTGGCGGGATGCCATCAAAATTTCTGTATGAATAGATAGCAAATTCCACGCGAGAAACTTGGCGCTACTCTAGCAAACTTTTGTCTATCAAGAAGTCGTTAGCAGTTAGCAGCTTAAAATTGACTACATTTCCGAAACAATGTTTATATTAACACAATCTTTCGACAGGGACAGATGGAGTAGTAGGGGAATTGCAGTGACGTAACGAGGATTTTTGTTTTTTTTTGTTTGGATAAATCAATGTTCTGAAAGCTACTCGACATTTCTGATCGTGAATTATTTCAGATAATTGGAAACATCTTCAACCATCGAACCCTTTTTGTCACTCAGGTGAGAAACAATAAATTTATAGGCCCATGGAAGGCCATCCAAGCTGGTTGGTTGGTGGATATGGTTTTTAAAGAAGTGCCAACGTAGCAAATTTTAGTAAAATTGTTGATTTCAGTCTGGACCTCCTTCAAAAAACTCAGAATACAATTATAAATATACTGTTCGAGATATCTGAACTGTACTCTGCTGAAAACCTCTGGAAAGAAACACAATTAGTAAAGATGAGGCATCTTTATGTTTACTAGTGTTTAACGTGAGTTCTTTGTGAGAAATGTTCAAATATACGAAAATAAACAAACACAGATTCGTTACAAATCCACCCATAAACTTACCCGTCCTCAAAAAAAGTCGAAAACAAAGATGTATTTTCTATCACGGTCCGAAATTATTCAACTTACTGCCAATGAGCTTCAGAAATATTACAAACGTCAATAAATTCAATGAAATACTCGAATTCATCTAACTTTGAACTCTTCAATATAATCAATCGAACTATGAATTGAGTGGAGTGAATTTTAAAAATTACACAAGTTCCTTTTGCATGCCTCAACAAAGAGCTAAAGTGCAGTTTCTGTTGAAAAAATTATTATGATTTTTCAGTACTACCTTATCTCGATCCTAGCTACGCCAATGGCAGATTAAATTATGAGTACGAGACGATGACAAAATATCGTCGACAAACTTTTGGCAAGTCGAAAGTTAACGTGAATTCACGGCACGACGAAATTCCTCTCTCTCTTTTCGTATATATATGTATACATCCGCTCTGATCTAATTTGGCGAAACTTGAAGCTGAATAGGTAGATCCCTTCGCGAAGCTGAAACTACCGTTATACAAGAGTTCGCAGGAGCAGTTCTTCGTTGATTGAATAGGTAGTTTACGTTCACCACTTCCGGAACTATAGCGGCGTATACAGGGTGAGGCCTCTCTCACTTGCGACAGCCACATGTCTTGAAAACCATGCAGTTCAGAAAAAAGCAAAAATGGAATTTTGTTTTCATGTCAGAACCAGACTCAGTATAGTACTTATAGTACTTATATTAGAGCAGTTTATCCTTATGCAATACTTTTTGTACTTAATTTTGTCGACCACACAAAAAAAAAACAACTTTTGTCTAATATATTTTCTCATTAGACTTGAATATTTCACGATTAAACATGGCAAGATGAAAAACAAACACTAAGCTCGTGATGAGACAAGGCTGCCTGCAATAGTATATTACACAACTAGTGTGGAAGCAGACATATTTGGAACGAGTAGATATTTATCACGAGCCTTGATGATGATGATGATGAGTCCTGATGAGTATATATTGTGATTCATTGAAATTTCCCCAAAACGTAACGCAACCCGAAATATAGCAGTCATAGGAAGGATAAAAACCGAGAGGTGTCCTTGTTGACAGTTTGAGAGACAATAGCTACGTCGATTTCATGGAAATAAATGTGTACGCCTATGAATTGTTATAACTTCGACAATTATGTTGTTTGTCATTGTCATGAATGTTTCCTGAGTATTTTTTACGAATACTGTTGTCGATTCATAATATTCGCAGGAATCAAAATCAGAAGAGGGAGGAGGTAACATAACCAGACGCATCTCGAAGAATGAAGGAAGATAGTGCTGGATTCAATCATTTCCCGAAAGTTCAGGATAATACCAGCAGTGAAATTTCCAGGTAAAATATAATTACATTCATCAATCGCTGCAAGCGTTCGTTTGTCAAATATTTCCATACTAGTGCGTTTTACTTTCGACTTTCCCATTACCATATTAAAAGTGGCTACTGTCTGAAAAACGAAACAATGTTGAAAGCGCTGTTTTCATCGATAGTCGCAGAAAAACTGTTTGCGATCTCGCCTCTTACCCTACATCTCCATCTTGTAGCTCGTTACCCCCCTCCCCGTCTGACCTCCCCCCCTCCCTACGTATCTCGTGTCGTATTAG
This sequence comes from Gastrophysa polygoni, assembly GCA_963576655.1. Classification (NCBI taxonomy): domain Eukaryota; kingdom Metazoa; phylum Arthropoda; class Insecta; order Coleoptera; family Chrysomelidae; genus Gastrophysa; species Gastrophysa polygoni. The sequence goes on along the minus strand of OY755087.1, from coordinate 28,839,128 downwards.
GCCTCCGTCTCTTTCCTGCTAACAAACAGTTCGTGACGCAATCAATTAGCCGGGCACGTGACCACTTCGTTTGCGGGACCATTATTCAACGTAGGGCATTAGCAAATGAGAGTTTCGAGCGGGAATTGTATACTTCTGAGTGGAAAATATACGATGGCTTATCGTTACAGACATCGGCTTTCCTTTAAGAATAGTGAAGAATAGTATATTCTTCAACGGTTGTCGCGATTGATAAGGCAATCGCGAATTGAACATTACACTTTGAAGTGAAAGATATCGTTTGAAATTCGTGGAGCTAAAGCGACACAGATCCGTTTCGGACCACCAGAGACCTCATCAGTTTGCTGACAAATGGAAACACTTCGCGACTTGTTATGGCAATTTGAAGAGCAAGTTTGCTGTATGTTCAATACCACTCATGTTCGATATATCTTTAGAAATTGAAGTAAAATGTCACAACGTCTACAGTGTGTTCTGTTCTCTCTCTCCTTGTCTAGTTATTCATTGAATGAGCAGTCGTATGCTGATACTCTAATAATCAACGTGATCGTTTTTAGAAGGCCTTTTCAACCACTCTCATAATGAAGATTCGGCTGGAATGAAGAAAAAATAAACGAGCCGTATCTCAATCGAGATATAGGCAAATCAAAATGATTAATGATGAGGTTCGACTCTGTATCAACAAAGACATTATCAAATCTACATTGACACTCTCAAGATCGGAGGATCGAAAGGAATGAGGGTGCAACGAGGGTGTGAACCACTTTTGCAAGAACTATTTGGCACATCCCAATTTCATGAGTGATCAATGAAGATGACTTTTCTCACCGCTGCCAAACTAACCGAACAAAAATCCGCACGAATTCGAAATTGATACATCTAGACCTGGACATTTTCTGCATTAGGTAACTTTAGAAATATGGTTCAACTATAAACAATGAAATAGAGCCCGAAATAATTGCTGTCGATGGATTTCAATTTTCACTTGCACCATTATTATATGTACGCTATAATCATATCTTTAATACTTTATGCACCATTATGAAGTTTGATGAGGCAGGTTGGTGTTACATTTAATGGATTCCTGATAGAATAAAATTACAATCAGCACTTAGCTACCTCGAATCATATAATTAATTGAAGCTGTTACCGAATGGTTACAAACCATTTGCAATGCAACTGATTGCATGTAAATCAAAATTGGGGATGATTATGAATATGATTGTTCATAATCATATTCAGGATAACTATTCTTACTGCTAGAAAGAGTGTCAGTTTGACAGTTGGAAAATAATTAATATTATAATATAGAATTGGAAATTGTGCAGTAAATTAGAGACCTAATATATAAGAGCCGTTTCTTTCACCATGTCTTAACCTTCCATATACACTCAATCTGAACCAAATGAGACGATGAGATGGTCGAAGAGATAATTTTTTGTTTAATTACACTGTTATTACATTACACTGGTTGCAAGAAATCTCAATATCTCAATGATTATATATATCTCATATTGATTGACCTGTATGTTTTGTTATCACACACAAGCTACTACAGCTTCAGTGATTATTTTTGTTTATTCTTACTATATATTGTCCTTTCTTATGCAAGTTATATTTGGTGAATAAACATATTATTATTATTATATATATTATTATTATTCATAGTGAGGACAGATATATGATCTGTCCAGGAATGTCAGTTTGCTTGTAATTCAACATTCAGATAACTGAAACAGAAATTTTCTATTCGCCAGTGACACCTCGACTTTGGAATATTGTTCGGGAGACAAATATATATTCAACAGTGGAGTAATTTGAAATGCGTTATTTGTTTAATCACGTAATCACTCGACTCAATTCGACGTTTCGACTCCATTCGGAGTCAGACTATTTATTGACGATGTAGATATCATGCGAGAATATCTCGTTTTTTCCTTACACAGTATTATCACGCTCGATGATCCGATCTGGCACGCATCATATATAGATAGGTATGTATCGTTTCTATTCCCAAGTCGAAAGAAGGGAGCGAATGTCGTTGCTATGACAACCATCAAGTCGCAGGCGACATCTGGTATAGGTGCAGGAATAGACGAGGACATGGATCGAGTCGGATGAATGCCATTTCTGGGGATCTTCGGAGAGAAACTCGACGCACCGCATTTTTATTCGAAACTATAGAATGACTGATGAAAATTGATTTTCATGGGATCTAATCGATCTCCTCTGGGTTTTCCTCATTTTTTAAACATTCCCAGTATCGAAGAGGACAAGACAAGAGAAATATTCAAACCGGGATAGCAAGAATAAATCTATAGTTGACTTCAGCAGCAATGAAGCTGTTCGCAGAAGTGCCAATTTTTTCCTGAACCAATCGTGTATTGAGGCGAGCAAAGAAGAAAAATTTGAGAATCAGTTCGGCCATTTTCGAGTTTTTACTGGATTAATGCACAGCAAATCGATTATCATGTATTTAGATTTCATCATACTGAAATAGAATATGAGTAGAAGTCACTCATTGTGGGTTCATTGAATTTGTACCTGAAGATTCTGATATGGTGGCAAAATTATCTCACAGTGATAAAAATAAACGCAGCGAGAGAGGTTAGGTTCGAAGTCGATCGACGAAGGTAACGTCTATTATCTGTATCTCACTTGCATCGTGGTTTAATAAAACGAAAATTTTTTCCTCACCCTACCTGAGACAATCAGGGGTGAGTTGGAGGAGCAACGACCTTCGTTATTGGTGAAAAATTGCAGCCGTTTCCTGAGACCCTGCCGAGAAATTGCCTTCAAATTAAGTTTCGCACTTCGCAGCTGAAGCTGAACAAAGCTCGATGCGGGAAAGCAGGACGAAAAAACGACGGAGGAGAGTGAAGGAATGCCGGGAGTTTCGTGAGATATGTGCGGTATTAGGGTGGTTCGGAGTTGGGAGTTTACTGCGTCTGTGTTTGTTCTGATTCTTCACTTGACGAGCTCTATTTTCTCCAGAAAAGGAAGGGTTGTGGATTACTTCAGATGAAAAAAATCACATTTCGTACGTTGGAATCAACAGTGCGACAGCTCAACATTCTTAGTTTGGATGAGGCAAAGTGGTGTCTCCATGAGAATCTCTGAGTCGTAATAAAGATTTGTTGTCTTTTACGATTGAACCTTCTGCGATTAAAAACAGTTGTGTCAGTTAATACGCCAATCGATTCCACCTATAACGAAAATTTTAGCTAGCTAGGAGGTGACAATGTTTGAAATCGAATTTAATGTGAATTTTAGTCGTAACACACATACATGATAAGTATACCTACATCACGTATCGGAGGTCACCGAATTCATTCTCGGCAGCGAGCTACTATTCGACCCTCGTGCCATTTTCTCGTTTCCCTTCTTTTATCCGGAATATCCCTCAGACTCCGAGATATGCACACTTATTCCTGATGGCTGGTCGTACGTACAAGGCATGCCGACGCCGGGTAATAAGTGACATTTCACCAACTTCCCGCGTCTCTTCCAACTAGAAAATGCTTTTAACAACTCCTGCCATGCCACTTAAGAGCGCGAGAACCTCCCTAATCAACCGAAATGTTTGTCCGCGATCAGCCTTTTTTCTTGCTTTTTCGTCTCTTCTATTCTCGGAACTCGCAACGCTCGGTGGAGGGAACGTAAGGGGATTAACTTCTTTTTCCGAGTCGGAGTTGAGAAGTTTCGCACCGGAGATCAATTCTTCAGTATATAATCTCCGGGACGATCTATCGACATCCTTGTACAAGGCCGGTCCGAAATTGGAGCGATGTTCATTGCTCGTTGCTCTGATATCGCGAATTCCCTGTATAGAAACCTTCACGACGAGCTCAGTCGATATGTATATGGAAAAATTTCGTAGTACTATTTCCCTGAAAATTTGTACACGAATGGTTTCCGAAGATTTTCAATTGTCTGCCACTTAGCATTATGCCAGAAGGTGGCATTAGATTTCGTTCGAAAAAAATTCGGAATTTGCCTGATTGAGACCATTACAACTTTCTTCTTTGTGAATGGAGTAACCCATCGGAAATTTTGTTGTGACTGATTTTTTTCACATCCCCAATAAATTCCATCAGGAAAGACTTCATGTGATATCCCGATATCTGAAATGGACGGTTTTTGCATGAACTTGAGGAAAAAAACAAAATTTTCGTGATTACTAGAGATTATCAAGTCATCAGTGTTTTACGATGAATTGTAAATGTGTCGCTTCAGTGATATGGGTTTCACAGGTTCTTTCAATTATCACCTTTTCATATTCTCAATCACCTGTGAATATATTGAGCTATTCTTCACTACTCAATTCTAAACGTTGTTTCTTGTCGATTTTTCCAAATCGAAGCCAACTGATAATTTGAAATTCTCTAATAACCACAAAGATTTTGTTCTTTCAAGTTTCGTTATCGTTATTTTCACTCATCTCCTCAAATGCAGAAGCCCCGAAAGGCTTGTGCGAGTGAAAGACACGGTGATCTACAGTTAATACAAGTGGAATCCAAATCACTGTGGCATTTGGGATAGTTCTATGTAGAACTTAATGATATACATTGTGCAGCGCAAAAATATATCCGAATCCAACGGCCTGGTAGGAATCGAACCTACCATCTCATGATCACTATGATGTAGGAATTGTTATAGATTTAATTTCCTTGGAAAATGAATAAATGAATAGGTTTCACGAAAAATTCAAAGATCACAGTTATAACACAAGGAGTTTTCAAATTTCAAATTGAACAAGTCACCTTTCACTTTGTGAAACACAAATGAATGAGTAATATAAAAACTAACGCGAATGGAACATTTTGCGACAGTCTCATTTTTCTTTACCTCACGAAACGATTACTAATCCCAGGGAGCATCCGGCAATTATCATTATTTTCCCTATTTTCCTCCTCTTTGTACAACAGTCGCATTCAAAATATAAGCAAGCTGTATTTAGGCGACTGATGTCACGAGAAAAACGACTTCCTGGGGGAACTTTTCCTCCACTTACCCCCCTATAGGCCAGCTCTTCGCATTAGCTGAATGAAGATGTTATCTTCTGCCTCTTTTCAATCCAGTGCAGTATTCACGAAGAAGGAAAGACGAATAAATCATTCGTTTTTCTTCAAGATATTTCGATAGATGCCAAGGTGGGAAGATGGAATGGACAAGGTTGTTCACCTAGTAGAAGGATGTGAAAACAAACACGTTTATGACTTTTCCCGATTAGATCTGATACACTTGAATGTGCCAACTCTGAGTAAGAATATTGAAGATGATCCAAGAAGCATAAAAATGATGAATAAGATATCTCTATCTGATCAGGCGATAGATAACAAAGATAAATTCGGCCTGGAAATCTAATGAAGTCGATTATTTGCTTGGCACCAACTTTGTTTTCGCCCCACATCGAAGATATCTTGAATGTGACCTCCTGCCCAGTCTATAGCTTTACGGAACCCCTATATTGAATGGAAAATTGAAAATCTATCAAAAAATTGTTACCAAGAAGACGGATCACACAATGCCCAATATTCGCTCACTTTTGCTTTGGTGATCGGCTGACAGTTCCATTTTATATCTCGAGCTGATAGTCGAGTTGAAGTTCAAGCTCACGCCGCAAGAAAACAGAATGGATATTTTCTGGTATATCCCGATTGACTTGTCTCGAAAGAAATTCGTGCCGAAAGAGAAATATGATCACGTTCAGAGCAGTGCACTGAGTGAAATGGTAAAGAATGAGAAAATTCCAGAGCGGATATTGTCAACTATGAATCATCTCGTGGATCGAGCAGAGATTACCAGGATTCTAAAGTAAATGGACAATCCGTATACATGGGTACGCCAGTGGAAACACTTCTTTTATCTTTCCATCTTCCTCTACCGTCCTTTTGTCGCGGAATGCCAGAGGTGAGCACGCCAGAAACAAAAGAAGGACGCCTGTTTCCAAAGCCTACTTTTCTGCTTTGATATCAGCGGGACAATGGCGGGATAACGCGAGCTGAATGATACCGGGAATTCCTTTTTTTTCCTCTGCTGTCGCATAATTTCAGCTGTCTTGCTGCCAGCCATTTTTTTTTCTATCCTGGCAGTAGAATTAATTATCGTCTGTGAAGTATGAAGTTCCTCTATGTATTCGTCTCTTCAGAGTCTCAATACTTCAACGAACAACAGCTATTATTCGCGATTAAGATGACTACCTATTATACTTCATCTACGACTTCTCCTTGATGAAAAAATTTTCTTCTTCAAGGTAAGCCTTGCGTTTCGATGGAATAAGGCGCATTTTGGTCTACAATTAAAACAGCGGTAGAAATCGCACGAAAAAAAAAATATCTTACAAAGTGACATCATATTTTTATAAACGCTCATCTTGTGCACTCAACGTTCAGAAGCATCCCAATTGCAACCTTATCTAGTTTATGAAAGATGGCATACTAAGTTTGTTGCAAGTAGATTTTTTAAAATAAAAATATTATTGTCGAGAATTGTATGGTCAAATAAGAAAAACTGTCGACTTTTTTATGTTTCTCAATACGATGACTCCCTTCTCTGTTATTAGTACTAGTTCCATTCAGAATAATCCTGTTGGATGACTATTTTCCCCCGAATTCTATAAAAATAATGAGATGCATCCAACTATATCAAAATCCTAATTTTATGATCAAACTGAAAATGTCATTAAATTTCGTGGATTTTTCCAATCCGCAATGGCATCCTCTGAAATGTGGCCGGAAAACTAAATTCGATTTACATGTTGAATGGCATTAATTCAAATATGTTCCGGCATTTCATCCATCAGAGCATTTAAAAACAAACATAGGAACATACTCCACTTCCTGCTATCGAATTGGTGCAATAAATACGGGATGATCCAATAGAAAAAAACCCACTGATAAATACTCACCGATGAAAATTCGACTGCCGAATGCACTCCATCGATTGGACATTATTTATAGATTCCAACAAGGAATGTGGAAGTGACTGAACAAACTGAAAAAAAAAATAAGCATCAGATTGATGAATTCGATGCGGACAATAATTGTTCTTTGATCTGACGCTTGATAAGGGATGTCAGTAGTACACCTAAGTTCATTCGAGTTCACTTGCGCACGCATCAAAACTTTCATGCACGACTTCGCCAAAACACAGAACAAAAAACATAGCGGCTCCGCCAAAACTATGAAAAAAAATGATGGCTTCACCAAAACCCATCAAACATAACATTGTCGACTTCGCCAAAATATATTGAACCTATCTGACGTTTTTGACAGCTGTTTATTCACATCTTTGAGGGCTGCCCGATGTTTTTTCACGTTTTTAACGGACGCATGACGTTTTTCCACGTTCATAGCGGCTGAAATGTGAACGTCAAAAAATGAATGAAGATGACCTCGAATCAACATAGGTGTACCAGCGCTAGCCCACAATTTCCCCAACACTGAATGACTTTTGAGTTTCAAGGGAATTTTACAGTATTCTTGTTGGTCCCCTGCTGACATGAATACAACTACACAGGGCCCTGAATTATTAGGTACTCTGATTTTTTCCCTGACTTCTCGCCTCGAAATAATTCAATTAACTCCTACTGGCTCTATTAACGCCATTCATCAAGTGCACATACTGTATTTTGGCCACAAAACGCCACGGACGCGGTCTAAATTTCATCAACAAGCTTTTTTAATCTTCTCACGCCAAAGGCATCTAATCCCACCCCGCATTCCTATCCACGAATTCCGGCTTATCTTCCGCGTAAATCTCGTCCGAGGATTAAAAATCGCGCCAGCGGCTCTTCAGATGTGCCAGTGGCGTAGATGTGGTCGGGCAATCAGGTGCCTCATCTTCAATGATATATCGGAAAGTGACTTACTTTTGGGCAATTTATCATCACAACTTGAAAGAATTCATGAGATCACAAAACGAGGTTTCTAGAGGAGATTATTCGATCTTCATATAAATACCCTCTGATATTATCAAAATCTTAAGCAATGGACAAAAAAATATTTCATGAATCAATCGAGATTCAATACTCGATTACAATCACAATTCATAATGAAATTGAGAAGTCGTAAAAACTTTGATTTTTCAAAAAATCCAAATGTTCCAAATGTTCAACTTTCTACAGCTTCTGAGTCATGATAATTATTCCACTTTCCACGCACAAACTCATTAGAGCAGCTCTCGCTGCGCTACTGAAAGGGTGTACAGAGGGTTGGATGAGATTTATTCTGCCTCACGCTATCGTGTGTAATGGGGATGCCATTGTGTGCCTATTTTTATTCCCGGCCGTAGAAGTTTTATCGAATCTACCTGATCCGAGTGGAAACGGACCATTTTAACTTCCTTCGACCAATTTCAGATGCGAATTGTATCATTGGCATAGCCTTTTTCAAAGAAGTAGAACACCTTCCAAGAATTCTTTCATAAGAACCTCCTGAGCAAACTTCCTCAACATATTCATCAAAATCTCTGAATAACAAACATATTAATTAATTGAAGATCTTCTCATAATGAAACAAAATCTCTGAACGAGCTTCATTTTTCTATTGATTTGTGCAAATTCTGTTCCTTGATAATGTGATTCTCAATATACAAAAGCGATATGTTCGGAAACCTTTCTTGAGGCTTATGACGTGGCAAGAATCAATCGACACTTTCCTATTTGCTATAAGAATGCTACATATCAGTGAAAATCGTTCTGATTAACCATATTTGCAGTTGCTTTTTATGTATACAGATTGATTATTACTTATTATTGATTATTATTATTGATTATATTACTTTTCACGAGACATTATCATTATTATTTTTATTATTATTATTTTTGGTGGGGAGGCATGCCCTCCTCCACCCCATACTGGCTGGCTACACCAATGAGAATTAACTAAACGCTTCAGGAGAATCTGTCTCTTCGAACCTGATATATTCTGATATCACATCTAATGATACCACAGAAAGTTGAGACTAGAATGAGAGGATTGAACTGAAATCACCTCGAGACCAAAACCAAAATGCTTACACAGGGTGCTGAAATTGAATATTTACATTTTTAGATGTATTTTTTTGTAGGTACTTCATTTTTTAGAGAAAAATTGACCATATCGATGTTCACTGGAAGGGAAACTATAGAATAATCATAAGAAAAAAAAAAGGTATCAGATCACAAGAAAGGGTTTTCGAAAATTTTATTCCATTATGTATCGTGGCAAAGTTGCGCATTCAGAGAATCAATTTGCAGAAAAATCTTCACGAAAACTCATTGTATTTCTTTCCTAGCAACTTTCCGTAGACTACGAAAAATTTAAAACCGTTTTGTTTTCAAATGAATATGGATTCATTGAAAATAAACGAATCTATTGCCTATTTCGCTTCATTCGTTGTAGATTCTAATTTGAAAAGCCTTGTATATACATATACTTCTCGCTATTAATGAGATTCATGTGTGTTGCCCTTTCAAACTCCATTGAGCACATTTCTCTGGTGATATTTTTCCATTAAAATGAAATAATCTCGGTTTCCATTAAAACGACGATATTAACTCTAATGGTTGCCCCTTTGAAAACCCTCCTCTCTTCGTTATGCTCAAGTACATCCTTTTTATCTCGACATCATTAACCGACATTTAAAATTTCGGACGATCCAATCGTCGTGAAACCAGTGGCGTAGCAAAAATTGATTTGCAAATTCATGAAAACCGAGTTCTCAAATCCACTCGATTTGATTTTTTGATGTTATTCGATTCAGTTTCGTCACACTACCATTGAAGGTCGATATTTCTATAGAAGAACATATGATGGAAATACGAAAATCAATATAGATTTTCTACTCAAATATAAAAATATATTTTTATTTCTGAAATGTAAGCAATGCATTCGATTTATCTGAAGAATGGTCAAAATTACTGTTCGGATACTCAAATATGGAAAGAATAAAAACCCAAAAACCACAACAATATTTTGAAAAGCCTAAATACGTATTTTGGCAACCAAGTTGCCATCTTCAGTCATTTCAATGTCTTACATTCATCGGACGAACCCTTTCTTCTGTGTGAGGTCCCGAAATCCCTGGATACCCGACCTTAGCTACGCCACTGCGTAAAATATGGCGCAAGCCGAGCCGTCGTTAAATTTTAAGGGCACACACACGCTCTGCCCCGAATGACATTAATCTCGCTAACGTTTCCTGTATGAACCGTAAAAGTGAGATATGGCCCATCCATACTCCAGATAGGGTTGCCATGGGGTAAATTGAATTTTCCGAAAAAACGGAACCGAGCCAAGTCGATTTCGCTCCCTGTACCGTACAGGTATGGATGTACAAGTACAAACATAAATTCGAGGACACAATGTGATGATTTTTAATTTTTGGTGAATGCGAACAATGTTTCGAAATGTTCCTAAACACCAGTGATGAGAACTTTAGAGTCTGCAATATGGCAGAGATGAACTTTCCATGCAATCCTAACTGAATATTGACCGCGTGAAATAGTTGAGATCGAGGCTTGAAACAAAAAATCAAAAATATTTTCAATGCATCGAGGCAATTTGATCGTAGAAAAAATACTGTGTGCAACACGTGCAAAAATTATTTGTTGCCCTCGACATACACACACCGTACTGAATTCTGGATTAAAACTGTGGCGAGTGTCAAAAAATGCCATTCACACAAACAATGCGGAAAATATGAATCGCAGCATGTTTTATGTAGCAAGTGAGTCATAGTTCATTAACAAACGATATTGAGAACAATGCAGATATCGAAATGTCAAGTTTCTGACATTTAGCATTCCTGAGTCTACCCTGAAAAGGTCGCTGCTGAAAGGTCGACTAGGGTCGACTGATTTATTACAAGACAGTTTTGGTTTTGATGAGCTGAGCAACTCGAGAGACATCGAACATTCGGCAACCTTTTCCAGAACGATGATAAAAGTTTCAATATGGGTTAAGATAAAAAATTCCGGAATCCACTGAAAGGCCGCTGTACAGTGCGTTTGAAAAATCATTCACTCTGCTGAACTTTCGATGTATCACTTCCAAGGAAGGATGCATTTTTTATTTTTGTGGATATATCCATCATTTTTGATAGAGAATACTCGAAAAGGAATTCTGACTTCGACCATATTGTCGTGATCATTGTGTAATTGTTATAATTTTATTTTTTCAAATGGAAAATGTTCTTTTCCTTCTGATAAATAATAAAATTCACTTGAGATATTTTCGCATTCAGCTTTCATTTGATGATCGAGAAAAGTTTCCATGTTGGAAAATGGAGTGCACTGTATGTGTATATAGAACTATAGAAGCTAGCACGGTTTGAAAAATCATCATTCATATCAAGGTGATTTCGTGAATTGTTCCTGTCACCTTGTAACTCGACGATTTTTTCATATTCAAATGGAAACCTACATAAATATTTTTCTCAAATATTTTTCTCGAAACGTTCTCAGAGTTAACTCACATGCTTCATTCACAACACTCAGGAATCGCAAGTTCATGATTTTCCAACAAAAACACGCGTTTTCTATGAGCGGTTACATAAATAGAGGCATTTTGCGATTTTTCCTGGAATCGATTAAAAAGACTATGTCAAAAGTTAAATGATCCACGCTGTATAACACGCATCGCCACAGGAGGATTTTCCTCTCGGTAAGCGAGCAGGGTTCAAGGTGCATCACCCCCATCCCCCGACTCCATCATTCATGTATTCACCCTCATATCAGGGTGATTCCGTAAATTGTTCCTGTCACCTCGTATCTCGACGATTTGTCATATTGCGACCACGTACGCTATAATGATGCGAATGCAGGGACAGAGGAAGAGAAAAAGGTTTTTCATAGGTGGAAGCAACAATGCCGAAGTGTCTGTCGTCATTGAAAAATTCGATTCCGTTTCCATCGAGTGAATTTTCTCGATATTTTCTTCGAGGACCTGTCAGGGCATTCTATGGACGAGATATAGATTTTGGTATTTTAGGATTCGTAAGAGTGCTAAAACAGGGAGTTGAAGTTCTTTGCACAGCAACTATTTGCTATGCAGTTTTGCGGATCCTCATTTTTGGGGTTTAGTATCGGAAGAGCATAGATACGATATTTTTGAATTTTTCCGAATTTTTCCGAAAGTTTAAATTCTTCCAAATTGCAATACCCTATATAACTGCATTTTTTGATTTTCAAAATATAAATATATACGAGTGTGTGAAATATTTCATGCACTCATTTCCGGAATATACATATAAGCGTTAAAATATTCGAAAAAATTGAAACATTTTTTTTTGGATGAGTAGAAAACCTTCATACCAACGTAACAAATATTGAGAATCGTTTTCGCAACTCACAAAGTTCTCTCAAGTGCAAACGACTTGATAGGATATAAAGGATACATTCTAGACTGAAAAGAGGCTAGGAAATGGCTGGTCCATGAATAAAAAATATTTCAGGACAAGACAGACAAGATGAACATTTTCAATCAGAATTTTTATTAAATAAAGAGAAGTTTCTAAATTAATTAAGTACTCATCAGTGTACACGTGGTATGAAATTTCGGACATACGGTTGAGAAAACAGTATAGCTATACGATGGAAATGTTTTGAAGTATCATCTATTTATTAGTTTTGGCATTTATATTATATAAAAAGTGAATGATTGATTTATGATATGTAGAGCAAGGAAATGTTCTTTAGGAAAGTACATTTCCAGAGATAGAACAGTACATGTTTTTTTCTCTTTTAGGAGATTAATTCATAATAATTGCTACAAAATAGTTTGAGCACAGTGACTTGGAGAAATTTTTCCCGAGATTTTTCAATTCCAACACGCAAAAAGACAGTTAGTTCACTTCCACGATGATGAGAACTAATCTGATCTGATCCGATGAGATTATCAGGTGATCCAAATTCGTCCGACAGGCAGGTTTTCAAGACGCCACGCATCTTAATTCTAGCTGATATCATTATTAATCTCGTTACAAAGAAGAACGTTCGAATTTCTGGGGATTTTCTCTTTTAATTAAGTACACTGTCTAATAAGTTGTCTACCCGCGACGGTCGCTATAAATATTCAGTGACAGCGTAGGAGAGGGTCGAGATGGGGGGGGGGTGGGGAGGCTGGCAGGGGGAACCCGCTTTTAATTAATTTAACGTCAGGCGACCGGCCGTCAATGGAGCGAGTTTCAAGACATCACAAATACCTACCGTGAATCGCTAATGAACAGGATTTTCCCGTATATTTTTGCACCCCACCTACAAGGGTTATTTTAGAAGTTACCAAAAAATAGTAGGTAGGTATACAAAAGTATCATATATTTTTCTGAATTTTTTGAATTATTTTAGCAAATGTGATATTTTAGCATATCGGGAATTATTCAATGAAAGTCCGTGTATATTATCTCATTTCTGGAATAAGGAGCAATTTTTTCTGATTTCGATATCTATTCGGTATCTATTCAATGTGAGTTTTGATGGATTTACAACTTTCTGATAACCCTTCAAATAGTTCCTGCTGGTAGGGAGTAAAAATATATGGAAAAAAAATGTGAGGAGTATATTATATTTCAACCAGGAATACATTTTCGAGTTCTTACACATATCTGACAATATTTTGAGAAATTATTTCAATGAAATAAAATGAATAGAACGAAAAAAATGGTCGATTAGAATGATGATCAGAGGGAAAGAAGATGGCAACCAAAAGAAGAAAGTCACAAAATCTGCTAGCATTCTTCTGAAAGAGGTCAATAATAATTATTCTTGTTCAGTTGATATAGATAGAACTTGGCGGCATTTCACTTCTCAGAACTTAATAAGAACATGGCAAATTTGGGATCAGTTTATGAAAACATCTCTTGTATGCAAAAATATTTTGGTATGTTAACTTGTCACTGTTTAGTTTAGTCAAAGAAGAACATTCCAACTTTACGAAGGGAAACATTCATTGTGTTGAAATCGAGAGCAAATTCATTCTCAAAACGTCCACTGCATTGAGATGAGCAGAAATTTTGACATTCATTGAATTTATTCGCCTCACAAATATTTTTCAAAAACAACATATTACTGACAAATAGAGTATTTCTCTTTCAGGCATCTGGAGGTTGGATTCAAAACGCTGTGACATTCGGTTTCAGGTCATGAATCTATCCTCAGTACATTTTCAGACGAGGAGACAAAATCCCACAAAAACTAGAAAAATACTGTTGGAATGGCCCTCCGAATGCTTTTTTTCCACTCGACTGAATTTGTATTTCCCACCGTTTCAGACATGTTGTGCATCCCCATCTTGGACACACTGTATATTTGTCTTCCAAATTTCCTCAAAAACAAGTTGTCACTGACGAATAAACAGTATCGCTCTTAGGTATCTGAAGGTTCTAGAAGAGAGAACCCCCAAAAAATCTAGAAGAATTATAATAACACCGCTTCGATTATGATTCCATTTTCAGGATGAAATTTCTAGAATCCTATACATAAAGTAACTAAAACATGTAATACAGATAGACCCTTTCCATGTTATCCAACCAAAACTAGAAACTCTTGATAAAGTGTTAATTTCACCCCCAGCAACCGACCAACAAACAACTCCTCATTTCCAGCCGAACCCAACTTCACCGATAAATCCGCTTTCCCCTGGAAATTATTTCTCCCAAAGTTGCCAACAACCATCGAACAATAAGTCTCTTTTAATTATGAGTTATGTTTCTGTTTCCGATATTTTCTCTCGCCGTAATTAAATAAAAACAAGCGCGATGGTCGCGAGATCCGATATTAATTAACAATTACAGAATCGAGATGGGAAGTTCGGGTTCGGGTGGGCCGAGGTGTAATTAGAACACGAAATTGGGGCTCAACAGTCGAAAAGATTCTTCGCACAATTTGGGGAAATTATAGCGCATTTATTTATGTAGGATCGAAAAATAAACCTCACAGTAACTGAAAGCTTCAACTTGATAAATAAAGATGTTGTAAATGAAGACAAAAAGTTGTACAACAAGAAATCGTAACATCCAACGCTCTCAAAATCTGGGTGATTTTATATAAATATTTGTGACGGTGTAATGGAACGAAGCATTATATGATATATATCTATTTTTTACGCCCATATTATAACGAAATGATCCTTCTTTACTGTTGTAGATAAAACAATGACATACATCGTATGTCTGCTTTTTTTCCGAAATGTAAGTTTGAAGTGAATTATCCTACAAATCCTTTTCAGATTGGCGAAAAAAGAAAGACAACGGCGATAAATTCAAAAAATGTTATTACTTGCATCATTTAGTCGATCTTCTTAGTAATTGAAGAAATATTATACTTCAAATTAATACTTCATTTCAACTATAACTTGACTTCCCCATGATCAGAATATGATTTAACAAGCAGCAAACATTATTCTGCTACATTGATGATAAATGAGACGGAAACAATTCATCTCTTTGGGAATTTATTTACGTGTGAGTATTAAACCAAATTCTTGATTAGTTCTCTTTTGATTCACTGTTGATTATCCATTTTTTCCCAATCACTCCTTGTATTATCCCAAAGGATAACATAGGTATGTTTTTATATCTTGCTTTTGGCTTTTATGATGAATTGAGTGTGATTGTGAGTTGACTACCGATAAATCATCGTTCTGATGAGTGAACATCAAAAAGTTAATGAATGAATGAAATTATAATAATTAACAGACACGTTCTCATAATAAACCACATCCAGCAAAACATGTATGCATATCCTAATGCAGACATCCAATAATTCATAACATTTTAATTAGCGAATATTTGAATACATATTTCCGAATTTATTCATCTAGAGAAATATGTTATTTGATATTAATTAACTTGATTCATAGATATTTGATGTAATTATCTATATACATACATAACTGTTTATATAGCTTCCATGTATCGACGAATATATACCTATCAAGGATCGCAGTTCGTTGATAATAATTTATATTGCATAAAATGGACGATTGATTCTTCATTATATTTCATAATTCGTCCAATGATTAGCGAGAGCAATATTTTCATTAGGAACGAAATAGTTTTCCATCAGCTCTAGAATATGAGTATTAGTTTTTCATGTTTATTCGTTGTAGATGAAATTTAGTTTCAAGAAATTCATTCTATGCATCTCAATCTGATTCTTATTCGGAATGACATTGATGGGTTAGGGTTCAGATGAAGAAATTATTATATAACATATGCTAGTAGACGAAAAAAATAAAACATACACCGCACAGTCCAGAAGGCAACATCTCTGGTAACTAGTAGATGAATTATAATATTTTTTTGAATAGCATAGGCATCATATACTCCAATCTTTGTATAGTTCTATGGAATTGAAATATGACAGTTACTTTTGAAAAACAATAGGTGAAAATTGTCATTAAATTCAAAATATCAGTTGATCTACTACTATTTCACTTTCTTCCAATCCTGGTCTAGGTTCAGGACCCCTTGAAATTCCAATGAATGGAAATTCCAATTTTTCATCAGCAATATGCCTATACTTACTTTGTCCGAGTGCCATTTCTGCTGATTTCGCATCAGGACATTGAATTTAGGTTAATTAGAATGCGTGGCTTTGTGTTCATGAACAAGTTGTTTATAGCAAGTGGATGAAAAACTACTTTGGTAGAGGAAGACCCCTTCCTGCATTGTAATGGAGTAGCATAATGATAGTGAAGGGAAAAATGTAGTGTTTGGCGCCTGGTACACTATTTTGATAGTTCGAGGTTTGATGTGAAAGATTGTGATAATTTCAAAACTATTATGTGAAAAATCTCGAATTTCCATTAGAAAATACTATATAGGAACTCACATTATGAGGTTCTCATCTGGAGTATATTTGAGGTGTAAAAAAGGATTTGAACAAGTGGTTGCCTTGAAATCATAATATATTACAGTTTTTGGCGTAAACGCGCCTATTTTGGTGATTCTTGATATGACAATATTAATGGTAGTCTCTCTATGAGATACTCCAATTTCACATCATATCTCTTTCACACTTAACTATTTTGATATAAAATAGCAACGTGATGGAAAGCACTCACTAGATTACTCACATTTATAAGTAAGTACTTAAAAAAAGTATTTAGGTAGGCTTCTGTAAGAAATTCAAGATTCATGATGATCTTTTCTGTATACTCGTTTGATGAAGATGATGTACCGTAATTATAACTGAAGCAAACGAATTTTGGATTTTTCTGAATACGACCTCACTGTTTCGGAGTTTTCTCCACGAAACAGGTATGAAACATATACCTAGAATATGGCTACGTTTCACTATTGACCACAACATAATTGAGTACATACTACTTTTTTCATTTTTTTTCGAGACTTGAAAAACACGCCGACGATTCCTGGCAACTCCTGAGATATGAAGTTGTCAGCATTACAGCTGGAGCCTTGATCATTTCGAATCGAAAAATCACCAACAAACTGAGACGCGATTTATGCAGAAATTGTTTAAAAAAAAAGCCAAAGGAACACTTTCATTTCAATAAATTCTGATGCAAACTCACCATATGCTTCAGAAAACGTGCTGGCCATTTCTCTCTCTCTCTCTCTCTCTCGCTGGATCTGTCTGGATCACTTCTGGCACTTCTCAGTCCCCATGAAAAACCATCACGTTCGCCGCCCCAAAAACGAAATTTCCCACCCCCCGACATGGAAAAATCCACCGACTCCGTCGAAGAACAGAACTAAAAAAAAATGCCAGATATGCCAGTGATGTGGCAAAGTGATGGAGTATCTATCGTAACATCCGACGATCGCCACCGCCAACTACGATGTACACGCCGATCGGGCCGCCCCCGGCTTTTATACCGTGAGGGTTGGGGAGAAGAAACTGCGCGTAACCAAGCAACCCAGGATCATAATCATATCGTACCTTTCCGACGGAGCGAGCCGTTCCCCACCACCACCCCCGGGGTCTGCGGGTGGGGGGGGGGGGCAGAGGGAGGCGGGGGGGGGAGCGGTTGCTCTTTCGCCGGCCGGCGGTCTCCTCTTCTATCCCCATTAATCGGCGATACTTTTTTTTCCTTTCACTTGTGGTCGCATTCAGTATCGATATACAGGCTGTTACAAATTCGTGCATTACGACATTACAATAATAATAATAATGATCAATTTCTTTATTATCTTCGAAGTTAAGTAACAGTAATAATAGGGAAATGAGGAATTATGAGAATAAAGAGCGATTTAATTCAGAGAAAAGTTTCCCTAAATAATGTTTTTCCTCTCAGCCCAAACAAAGGTCTCTTTGATTACCCATTTAAAAAAGGGAGCAATGAAATATTTCCACCAAAATCTTTTATTTCTAATAGAGCCTATCCAATTTCGTTTTGGGAATAATCACCTTTTTCTTCTTGAAATGGTGTATTTGAAAGTTTGTATTCTATTGTATCTTCTTCTCTTAGCTATTTGTTGAATTAGGACCATAAAATGCGTGTTAAACGAAAAAATTGCTTCTCAAGAAAAAAATACTTCATTGTTGATCGTTCGATTTGTAAATTCTTCTGATATACATTTTTGATAAAAATTTTGCACTTTGAATCAGAGTTCCTGAATATGGACAAAATGAAATGAAAGCAAATGAAATTCACGAAATTGTGAAGTCGTGTTTAATATCGTTGCAATGAGCATTAGATTCGTGATTACCTGAAAAATTGAAAACCTATTTTTTTTTCGAAAAAAAGACTGTTTAGAGTGAATATAAACCAAAAAATCGGGGAGTTGTTCTTGATTTTTTCAAGAAATAGTATATTATATTACGAGTTTCATAAGACGATGATTTGGAGTACGAATTTCTTGAAGTACGAGGAGAGGAGTGAGAAATTATTCAAGAGAACGAGTTGGACAATAATATGTTTTATGAAACATGTATTATAATACTATTTCTCACATTTTGATTTGTATCTATCGAATTCCCAACTGAACCCTTTGTAATGATGTTCTCATAAAATACATCACGTAACGACATCATTCATTCTGGAAGTTGACTCACATGCTTCATTTTCGAATTCAAATGACAGCGCTATCGAAAAACCAATTCAAACTGCTGACCTAATTTCCCTGCTTAGGTGTTTGGAAAGATCGAACGTTGAGTGAATTTTCTTCTTCTAACGATGCTCCTCAAGAGTACTGTTATCTCTGTTCGGAACTATGAGTATGACATACAGATATGATCGATACGCATGTTGTGATAAATGAGGAATTTCCGCAATCATTTTGATTGATTACTCTGACACTTCTGCTTGAGGATTGCACACTCAATGGTAAGGACTTCTGATGTTATGACAATCGCAAATTTCAATATTCATTCAAAAAACTGTGACACTCTTGTCGCAAATGATCGGTGTGTTTTAACGAGAGAAATCATCTCAAGAAGAGAGACTGTTGAGTCGCGTGAAGGCGAAATCATCCTCAATTCATTCTTCATATAGCCCGCTACCGCGAATTTCTGGAGTCTCAAAACGGAACAATACCTCGACTCGATATAAAAGGAAATTCGATATCTGCGTGGAGTGACAACCAACCCATTCCTCTCTCGACAATAACGCCGACGCACATTTTCCGAACAATTGATTTCCTCACTTCCATCCTCATTATCTCGAAACAAGTTCTCGTCAGTCTCGTCAGGAGATAAAACCGATCTCTCGATTCGATTCGATTCGACTAATGGAATTTCGGGTGTCGATTCTGTGCGTTCGTGTATTCATTTGTACCCCCTTTATGGATGCGTGCGTGAGCGGTAGGGTTGAACTGGGGCTGAACAAACCGCCGAATTTTGCCGGAACTAGTCCAGCTATCGCGCATTCGTTTATCACGTCCCCGTTGATAGATATCTCTCATTATATAGTGTTTTCTTGTTGATTTTCGTCCCATGTACGTCAGGGTTTTCCCGTATGATTTTTCGCACCCCCCATACAGGGTTAGTACGAGAATTATAAAAAAAATTGGAACAGAGTTTCATATTCTCCTCTGGATCTGGATTCTTGTCAAAAATTCAAAACTTTTTTGGCAAATGTTGTATTTTAACATGTTGAACCTTATATAGTATCTCAATTCTAAAAAGAGCTGCTTTTTCTTATTCCAAAATTATATACATGTGATCTATTTCAACATTCCGTTTTTGAAGAATTTCGAGAAAAGTGAATGAACATTCACTGAGATATAGCTAGTATTTGAAAAGTTATGAAATCATTATGAATTCATCAAAACTTTGCCAGTGTCATTCCCGATTGCACCTCAACGTGAACGTTAATAATCTAAATATTTTCGAAATCAAAAAAAAATAGTTTTTCCCGCAAATATCAGATCATATATAGGGTGTTCCATTGGGAAAAAATATGACAATTGCCAGAATAATTTTTCATGGGAAATTCTGAAGATTTACAATATAAAACTTTTTTGTTCAATATTCTTCGAAATAACCTCTTCAGCTGGGGTACAAAAATATACGGGAAAATCCTATTTCTATGAATACTGCGTTTGAAGGTCCTTGATTTGTCCCGATTCTACATGCATAGCTTTATAATATGTTCATAGTTACTTTATGAGAATTTAAGAAGGTTCAATATGTTGTTGTTCCTTTCTAGAATAATACCACGTGTCTGTCACATTAACCACATTCTATTTTTCTTCTCTCATCATCATGGAAAACGAAATGTTCCATAATCTGCCAACGTCATCAAACAATTTCAAATATATTGAAATGATTATAATAACTTCCTATTTTATTCTTTAGAAACCAGGAGAGAAAATCCCAAAAAAATCTAAAAACAATTAATGAATTGTTGGCTTTTGCGTGAAGTTTCATGCAGTTTGGTGAACGAAATAAATCGGTCGAGAAGTCAAAATCATTGACACGAAAATAGAACAACAAAAAAAAAAAATGAAAATATGAAATATGGAAAAAAATTATGAAACATATTTTTTCGTAGTACTCGTTCATGATATCAATGCGTGCAATAAAAGAGTACTAGAGTCGCACTGGAAGTATCATAGATTTGCAATTAGAATATACTAGATTTGCACTAGAATGTGATTCAAGATTTTTAATGAACGAGCGATAGCTTCTCAAATTGTACTAGATTTGCATTGAGAAAGTATCGAATTTGCACTGAGAGTGAACTCGATTTGCACAAAAAGTTCACTAGATTAGTAATGAAAGTGTACCCTTGATAAAGACCTAGCTACACTGAGTGATATTTTTTCATTCCATCTGATATCAAACTTCGGAATTTTACACTGGGGTACATGAAAAATATCTTCCATTTACTTTATAATTTCTGTTTTTTTTCTAGATATGTTTCCATTTCTCTCGTGTCTGCGATAACTTTATCGTCCATTTTTGTGAAATATCAGTTTCGATTCCTGCCTGTTGTCGAAACTCGAGTCGAAATGATTCTTCGAGGAAGATTTTCATCAGGTTGCGATCGATTTTCATCGCGAAAACCATTCCAACGTGTGGAGTTCGGAGCATCCGACGATGGTTTCGAACAGGAAAAGGAAACTCCGTCGTATCGCCCGCTCTGGCGGAACTTTCCGCAACCTATTTTCGACGACGAGCAGAATAGCGTCCTGCAAGGCGAACGACAGGTGTGTTCACGTCGATCGATGCGGGACGATAAGAAGTTTCGGCAATGCGAAACTTAGACGGACGATTTTTGTAGGCGATTCGTAGTGGGAACTGTCAACTTCGATGAAGCTGTTTTCCCGATTTACAGACGATCTTTTGAGATTCATTCTGAATTGCTCTACCGACTATCGACTATGTATTGTCTGAGGAGAATGTCCAAGAAATCGATCGACGGTTCAATCGAGTCCGTAAAACGTCAACACGTCAAAATAAAAATATTGCGGTTTTTAGCGGAAAAACGCACTTAGGAGCGACATTATTCTGTTATCGAGACGAATTCAATAATTCCGATTACAGATTCGTTATCTACGGGTTCGACTTTGTAGTTGTGAATTCTTTCAGATTTTTCAAACAATAATTGGGAATTTCGAAATTTCCGAGCTACGATTATCCGATGAATATGTATCATGGATCTTCTGACATTAACGAAATTTCCCATTTCTCAATCGATTCGTTTGAAATTTGGGAATCTATATGAAAATTGAACGAGGAATCGATTGGTGGATCGATCGAGTCCGTAAGATCGACTGTTCCGGAGATATGGCGCGTCAAAGTGAAAATAGTGCGGTTTTTGGCAAAAAACGCACTTAGGAGCGAGATTATTCCGTTATCGAGAGGAATTCAGAAATTTCGATCGCAGATTCGTTTTCTACGGGTCCGACTTAGTGGTTGTGAATTTTTTCAGATTTTTCAAACAATAATTGGGAATTTCGAAATTTCTGAGCTACGATTATCCGATAAATATGTATCATGGATCTTCTGACATGAACGAAATTCCCCATTTCTCGATCGAATCGTTTGAAATTTGGTAATCTAAATGAAAATTGAACGAGAAATCGATTGTTGGGTCGATCGAGTCTGTCAGACTGACCGTTCTGGAGATATGGCGCGTCAAAATGAAAATAGTGCGCTTTTTGGCGAAAAACGCACTTAGGAGCGAGATTATTCTGTTATCGAGACGAATTCAGAAATTCCGATCACAGATTCGTTATCTACGGGTTCGACTCAGTAGTTGTGAATTTTTTCAGATTTTTCAAACAATAATTAGGAATTTCGAAATTTCCGAGCTACGATTATCCGATGAATATGTATCATGGATCTTCTGACATTAACAAAATTCCCCATTTCTTGATCGAATCGTTTGAAATTTAGTAATCTAGATGAAAATTGAACGAGAAATCGATTGGTGGGTCGATCGAGTCTGTCAGACTGACCGTTCCGGAGATATAGCGCGTCAAAATGAAAATAGTGCGCTTTTTGGCGAAAAACGCACTTAGGAGCGAGATTATTCTGTTATCGAGACGAATTCAGAAATTCCGATCACAGATTCGTTATCTACGGGTTCGACTCAGTAGTTATGAATTTTTTCAGATTTTTCAAACAATAATTAGGAATTTCGAAATTTCCGAGCTACGATTATCCGATGAATATGTATCATGGATCTTCTGACATTAACGAAATTCCCCATTTCTCGATCGAATCGTTTGAAATTTGGTAATCTAGATGAAAATTGAACGAGAAATCGATTGGTGGGTCGATCGAGTCTGTCAGACTGACCGTTCCGGAGATATGGCGCGTCAAAATGAAAATAGTGCGCTTTTTGGCGAAAAACGCACTTAGGAGCGAGATTATTCTGTTATCGAGACGAATTCAGAAATTCCGATCACAGATTCGTTATCTACGGGTTCGACCAAGTGGTTGTGAATTTTTTCAGATTTTTCAAACAATAATTGGGAATTTCGAAATTTCCGAGCTACGATTATCCGATGAATATGTATCATGGATCTTCTGACATTAACGAAATTCCCCATTTCTTGATCGAATCGTTTGAAATTTGGTAATCTAGATGAAAATTGAACGAGAAATCGATTGGTGGGTCGATCGAGTCTGTCAGACTGACCGTTCCGGAGATATGGCGCGTCAAAATGAATATAGTGCGCTTTTTGGCGAAAAACGCACTT
This sequence comes from Gastrophysa polygoni, assembly GCA_963576655.1. Taxonomy (NCBI): domain Eukaryota; kingdom Metazoa; phylum Arthropoda; class Insecta; order Coleoptera; family Chrysomelidae; genus Gastrophysa; species Gastrophysa polygoni. Next base: position 28,815,527 of record OY755087.1, on the reverse strand, counting down.
AGGAGCGAGATTATTCTGTTATCGAGACGAATTCAGAAATTCCGATCACAGATTCGTTCTCTACGGGTTCGACCAAGTGGTTGTGAATTTTTTCAGATTTTTCAAACAATAATTGGGAATTTCGAAATTTCCGAGCTACGATTATCCGATGAATATGTATCATGGATCTTCTGACATTAACGAAATTCCCCATTTCTTGATCGAATCGTTTGAAATTTGGTAATCTAGATGAAAATTGAACGAGAAATCGATTGGTGGGTCGATCGAGTCTGTCAGACTGACCGTTCCGGAGATATGGCGCGTCAAAATGAATATAGTGCGCTTTTTGGCGAAAAACGCACTTAGGAGCGAGATTATTCTGTTATCGAGACGAATTCAGAAATTCCGATCACAGATTCGTTCTCTACGGGTTCGACTCAGTAGTTATGAATTTTTTCAGATTTTTCAAACAATAATTAGGAATTTCGAAATTTCCGAGCTACGATTATCCGATGAATATGTATCATGGATCTTCTGACATTAACGAAATTCCCCATTTCTCGATCGAATCGTTTGAAATTTGGTAATCTAGATGAAAATTGAACGAGAAATCGATTGGTGGGTCGATCGATTCTGTCAGACTGACCGTTCCGGAGATATGGCGCGTCAAAATGAATATAGTGCGCTTTTTGGCGAAAAACGCACTTAGGAGCGAGATTATTCTGTTATCGAGACGAATTCAGAAATTCCGATCACAGATTCGTTCTCTACGGGTTCGACTCAGTAGTTATGAATTTTTTCAGATTTTTCAAACAATAATTAGGAATTTCGAAATTTCCGAGCTACGATTATCCGATGAATATGTATCATGGATCTTCTGACATTAACGAAATTCCCCATTTCTTGATCGAATCGTTTGAAAATTGGTAATCTAGATGAAAATTGAACGAGAAATCGATTGGTGGGTCGATCGAGTCTGTCAGACTGACCGTTCCGGAGATATGGCGCGTCAAAATGAAAATAGTGCGCTTTTTGGCGAAAAACGCACTTAGGAGCGAGATTATTCTGTTATCGAGACGAATTCAGAAATTCCGATCACAGATTCGTTTTCTACGGGTTCGACTCAGTAGTTGTGAATTTTTTCAGATTTTTCAAACAATAATTAGGAATTTCGAAATTTCCGAGCTACGATTATCCGATGAATATGTATCATGGATCTTTTGACATTAACGAAATTCCCCATTTCTCGATCGAATCGTTTGAAATTCAGTAATCAAGATGAAAATTGAACGAGAAATCGATTGTTGGGTCGATCGAGTCTGTCAGACTGACCGTTCTGGAGATATGACGCGTCAAAATGAAAATAGTGCGCTTTTTGGCGAAAAACGCACTTAGGAGCGAGATTATTCTGTTATCGAGACGAATTCAGAGATTCCGATCACAGATTCGTTCTCTACGGGTTCGACTCAGTAGTTGTGAATTTTTTCAGATTTTTCAAACAATAATTAGGAATTTCGAAATTTCCGAGCTACGATTATCCGATGAATATGTATCATGGATCTTCTGACATTAACAAAATTCCCCATTTCTCGATCGAATCGTTTGAAATTTGGTAATCTAGATGAAAATTGAACGAGAAATCGATTGGTGGGTCGATCGAGTCTGTCAGACTGACCGTTCTGGAGATATGGCGCGTCAAAATGAAAATAGTGCGCTTTTTGGCGAAAAACGCACTTAGGAGCGAGATTATTCTGTTATCGAGACGAATTCAGAAATTTCGATCACAGATTCGTTAACTACGGGTTCGACTTAGTGGTTGTAAATTTTTTCAGATTTTTCAAACAATAATTGGGAATTTCGAAATTTCCGAGCTACGATTATCCGATGAATATGTATCATGGATCTTCTGACATAAACGAAATTCCCCATTTCTCGATCGAATCGTTTGAAATTCAGTAATCTAGATGAAAATTGAACGAGGAATCGATTGTTGGGTCGATCGAGTCTGTCAGACTGACCGTTCTGGAGATATGGCGCGTCAAAATGAAAATAGTGCGCTTTTTGGCGAAAAACGCACTTAGGAGCGAGATTATTCTGTTATCGAGACGAATTCAGAAATTCCGATCACAGATTCGTTATCTACGGGTTCGACTTAGTGGTTGTGAATTTTTTCAGATTTTTCAAACAATAATTAGGAATTTCGAAATTTCCGAGCTACGATTATCCGATGAATATGTATCATGGATCTTCTGACATTAACAAAATTCCCCATTTCTCGATCGAATCGTTTGAAATTTAGTAATCTAGATGAAAATTGAACGAGAAATCGATTGGTGGGTCGATCGAGTCTGTCAGACTGACCGTTCCGGAGATATAGCGCGTCAAAATGAAAATAGTGCGCTTTTTGGCGAAAAACGCACTTAGGAGCGAGATTATTCTGTTATCGAGACGAATTCAGAAATTCCGATCACAGATTCGTTATCTACGGGTTCGACCAAGTGGTTGTGAATTTTTTCAGATTTTTCAAACAATAATTGGGAATTTCGAAATTTCCGAGCTACGATTATCCGATGAATATGTATCATGGATCTTCTGACATTAACGAAATTCCCCATTTCTTGATCGAATCGTTTGAAATTTGGTAATCTAGATGAAAATTGAACGAGAAATCGATTGGTGGGTCGATCGAGTCTGTCAGACTGACCGTTCCGGAGATATGGCGCGTCAAAATGAATATAGTGCGCTTTTTGGCGAAAAACGCACTTAGGAGCGAGATTATTCTGTTATCGAGACGAATTCAGAAATTCCGATCACAGATTCGTTCTCTACGGGTTCGACTCAGTAGTTATGAATTTTTTCAGATTTTTCAAACAATAATTAGGAATTTCGAAATTTCCGAGCTACGATTATCCGATGAATATGTATCATGGATCTTCTGACATTAACGAAATTCCCCATTTCTCGATCGAATCGTTTGAAATTTGGTAATCTAGATGAAAATTGAACGAGAAATCGATTGGTGGGTCGATCGATTCTGTCAGACTGACCGTTCCGGAGATATGGCGCGTCAAAATGAATATAGTGCGCTTTTTGGCGAAAAACGCACTTAGGAGCGAGATTATTCTGTTATCGAGACGAATTCAGAAATTCCGATCACAGATTCGTTCTCTACGGGTTCGACTCAGTAGTTATGAATTTTTTCAGATTTTTCAAACAATAATTAGGAATTTCGAAATTTCCGAGCTACGATTATCCGATGAATATGTATCATGGATCTTCTGACATTAACGAAATTCCCCATTTCTTGATCGAATCGTTTGAAATTTGGTAATCTAGATGAAAATTGAACGAGAAATCGATTGGTGGGTCGATCGAGTCTGTCAGACTGACCGTTCCGGAGATATGGCGCGTCAAAATGAAAATAGTGCGCTTTTTGGCGAAAAACGCACTTAGGAGCGAGATTATTCTGTTATCGAGACGAATTCAGAAATTCCGATCACAGATTCGTTTTCTACGGGTTCGACTCAGTAGTTGTGAATTTTTTCAGATTTTTCAAACAATAATTAGGAATTTCGAAATTTCCGAGCTACGATTATCCGATGAATATGTATCATGGATCTTTTGACATTAACGAAATTCCCCATTTCTCGATCGAATCGTTTGAAATTCAGTAATCAAGATGAAAATTGAACGAGAAATCGATTGTTGGGTCGATCGAGTCTGTCAGACTGACCGTTCTGGAGATATGGCGCGTCAAAATGAAAATAGTGCGCTTTTTGGCGAAAAACGCACTTAGGAGCGAGATTATTCTGTTATCGAGACGAATTCAGAAATTCCGATCACAGATTCGTTCTCTACGGGTTCGACTCAGTAGTTGTGAATTTTTTCAGATTTTTCAAACAATAATTAGGAATTTCGAAATTTCCGAGCTACGATTATCCGATGAATATGTATCATGGATCTTCTGACATTAACAAAATTCCCCATTTCTCGATCGAATCGTTTGAAATTTGGTAATCTAGATGAAAATTGAACGAGAAATCGATTGGTGGGTCGATCGAGTCTGTCAGACTGACCGTTCTGGAGATATGGCGCGTCAAAATGAAAATAGTGCGCTTTTTGGCGAAAAACGCACTTAGGAGCGAGATTATTCTGTTATCGAGACGAATTCAGAAATTCCGATCACAGATTCGTTCTCTACGGGTCCGACTTAGTAGTTGTGAATTTCTTCAGATTTTTCGAACAATAATTAGGAATTTCGAAATTTCCGAGCTACGATTATCCGATGAATATGTATCATGGATCTTCTGACATGAACGAAATTCCCCATTTCTCGATCGAATCGTTTGAAATTCAGTAATCTAGATGAAAATTGAACGAGAAATCGATTGGTGGGTCGATCGAGTCTGTCAGACTAACCGTTCTGGAGATATGGCGCGTCAAAATGAAAATAGTGCGCTTTTTGGCGAAAAACGCACTTAGGAGCGAGATTATTCTGTTATCGAGACGAATTCAGAAATTTCGATCACAGATTCGTTAACTACGGGTTCGACTTAGTGGTTGTGAATTTTTTCAGATTTTTCAAACAATAATTGGGAATTTCGAAATTTCCGAGCTACGATTATCCGATGAATATGTATCATGGATCTTCTGACATAAACGAAATTCCCCATTTCTCGATCGAATCGTTTGAAATTCAGTAATCTAGATGAAAATTGAACGAGGAATCGATTGTTGGGTCGATCGAGTCTGTCAGACTGACCGTTCTGGAGATATGGCGCGTCAAAATGAAAATAGTGCGCTTTTTGGAGAAAAACGCACTTAGGAGCGAGATTATTCTGTTATCGAGACGAATTCAGAAATTCCGATCACAGATTCGTTATCTACGGGTTCGACTAAGTGGTTGTGAATTTTTTCAGATTTTTCAAACAATAATTGGGAATTTCGAAATTTCCGAGCTACGATTATCCGATGAATGTGTATCATGGATCTTCTGACATTAACAAAATTCCCCATTTCTCGATCGAATCGTTTGAAATTCAGTAATCTAGATGAAAATTGAACGAGGAATCGATTGTTGGGTCGATCGAGTCTGTCAGACTGACCGTTCCGGAGATATGGCGCGTCAAAATGAAAATAGTGCGCTTTTTGGCGAAAAACGCACTTAGGAGCGAGATTATTCTGTTATCGAGACGAATTCAGAAATTCCGATCACAGATTCGTTATCTACGGGTTCGACTTAGTGGTTGTGAATTTTTTCAGATTTTTCAAACAATAATTGGGAATTTCGAAATTTCCGAGCTACGATTATCCGATGAATGTGTATCATGGATCTTCTGACATCAACAAAATTCCCCATTTCTCGATCGAATCGTTTGAAATTCAGTAATCTAGATGAAAATTGAACGAGGAATCGATTGTTGGGTCGATCGAGTCTGTCAGACTGACCGTTCCGGAGATATGGCGCGTCAAAATGAAAATAGTGCGCTTTTTGGCGAAAAACGCACTTAGGAGCGAGATTATTCTGTTATCGGGACGAATTCAGAAATTCCGATCACAGATTCGTTATCTACGGGTTCGACTTAGTGGTTGTGAATTTTTTCAGATTTTTCAAACAATAATTGGGAATTTCGAAATTTCCGAGCTACGATTATCCGATGAATGTGTATCATGGATCTTCTGACATAAACGAAATTCCCCATTTCTCGATCGAATCGTTTGAAATTCAGTAATCTAGATGAAAATTGAACGAGAAATCGATTGGTGGGTCGATCGAGTCTGTCAGACTGACCGTTCCGGAGATATGGCGCGTCAAAATGAAAATAGTGCGCTTTTTGGCGAAAAACGCACTTAGGAGCGAGATTATTCTGTTATCGAGACGAATTCAGAAATTCCGATCACAGATTCGTTATCTACGGGTTCGACTTAGTGGTTGTGAATTTTTTCAGATTTTTCAAACAATAATTGGGAATTTCGAAATTTCCGAGCTACGATTATCCGATGAATGTGTATCATGGATCTTCTGACATAAACGAAATTCCCCATTTCTCGATCGAATCGTTTGAAATTCAGTAATCTAGATGAAAATTGAACGAGAAATCGATTGTTGGGTCGATCGAGTCTGTCAGACTGACCGTTCCGGAGATATGGCGCGTCAAAATGAAAATAGTGCGCTTTTTGGCGAAAAACGCACTTAGGAGCGAGATTATTCTGTTATCGAGACGAATTCAGAAATTCCGATCACAGATTCGTTATCTACGGGTTCGACTTAGTGGTTGTGAATTTTTTCAGATTTTTCAAACAATAATTGGGAATTTCGAAATTTCCGAGCTACGATTATCCGATGAATGTGTATCATGGATCTTCTGACATTAACAAAATTCCCCATTTCTCGATCGAATCGTTTGAAATTCAGTAATCTAGATGAAAATTGAACGAGGAATCGATTGTTGGGTCGATCGAGTCTGTCAGACTGACCGTTCCGGAGATATGGCGCGTCAAAATGAAAATAGTGCGCTTTTTGGCGAAAAACGCACTTAGGAGCGAGATTATTCTGTTATCGAGACGAATTCAGAAATTCCGATCACAGATTCGTTATCTACGGGTTCGACTTAGTGGTTGTGAATTTTTTCAGATTTTTCAAACAATAATTGGGAATTTCGAAATTTCCGAGCTACGATTATCCGATGAATGTGTATCATGGATCTTCTGACATAAACGAAATTCCCCATTTCTCGATCGAATCGTTTGAAATTCAGTAATCTAGATGAAAATTGAACGAGAAATCGATTGGTGGGTCGATCGAGTCTGTCAGACTGACCGTTCCGGAGATATGGCGCGTCAAAATGAAAATAGTGCGCTTTTTGGCGAAAAACGCACTTAGGAGCGAGATTATTCTGTTATCGAGACGAATTCAGAAATTCCGATCACAGATTCGTTATCTACGGGTTCGACTTAGTGGTTGTGAATTTTTTCAGATTTTTCAAACAATAATTGGGAATTTCGAAATTTCCGAGCTACGATTATCCGATGAATGTGTATCATGGATCTTCTGACATAAACGAAATTCCCCATTTCTCGATCGAATCGTTTGAAATTCAGTAATCTAGATGAAAATTGAACGAGAAATCGATTGTTGGGTCGATCGAGTCTGTCAGACTGACCGTTCTGGAGATATGGAGCGTCAAAATGAAAATAGTGCGCTTTTTGGCGAAAAACGCACTTAGGAGCGAGATTATTCTGTTATCGAGACGAATTCAGGAATTCCGATCACAGATTCGTTATCTACGGGTTCGACTAAGTGGTTGTGAATTTTTTCAGATTTTTCAAACAATAATTAGGAATTTCGAAATTTCCGAGCTACGATTATCCGATGAATATGTATCATGGATCTTCTGACATAAACGAAATTCCCCATTTCTCGATCGAATCGTTTGAAATTTGGTAATCTAGATGAAAATTGAACGAGAAATCGATTGGTGGGTCGATCGAGTCTGTCAGACTGACCGTTCCGGAGATATGGCGCGTCAAAATGAAAATAGTGCGCTTTTTGGCGAAAGACGCACTTAGGAGCGAGATTATTCTGTTATCGAGACGAATTCAGAAATTCCGATCACAGATTCTTTCTCTACGGGTTCGACTCAGTGGTTGTTTTAAATTTTTTCAGATTTTTCAAACAATAATTGGGAATTTCGAAATTTCCGAGCTACGATTATCCGATGAATATGTATCATGGATCTTCTGACATTAACAAAATTCCCCATTTCTTGATCGAATCGTTTGAAATTCAGTAATCTAGATGAAAATTGAACGAGAAATCGATTGGTGGGTCGATAGGATCTGTCAGACTGACCGTTCTGGAGATATGGCGCGTCAAAATGAAAATAGTGCGCCTTTTGGCGAAAAACGCACTTAGGAGCGAGATTATTCTGTTACCGAGACGAATTCAATAATTCCGATTACAGATTCGTTATCTACGGGTTCGACTTAGTAGTTGTGGATTTTTTCAGATTTTTCAAACAATAATTAGGAATTTCGAAATTTCCGAGCTACGATTATCCGATGAATATGTATCATGGATCTTCTGACATGAACGAAATTCCCCATTTCTCGATCGAATCGTTTGAAATTTGGTAATTTAGATGAATATTGAACGAGAAATCGATTGTTGGGTCGATCGAGTCTGTCAGACTGACCGTTCTGGAGATATGGCGCGTCAAAATGAAAATAGTGCGCTTTTTGGCGAAAAACGCACTTAGGAGCGAGATTATTCTGTTATCGAGACGAATTCAGAAATTCCGATCACAGATTCGTTATCTACGGGTTCGACTAAGTGGTTGTGAATTTTTTCAGATTTTTCAAACAATAATTGGGAATTTCGAAATTTCCGAGCTACGATTATCCGATGAATATGTATCATGGATCTTCTGACATAAACGAAATTCCCCATTTCTCGATCGAATCGTTTGAAATTCGGTAATCAAGATGAAAATTGAACGAGAAATCGATTGGTGGGTCGATCGATTCTGTCAGACTGACCGTTCCGGAGATATGGCGCGTCAAAATGAAAATAGTGCGCTTTTTGGCGAAAAACGCACTTAGGAGCGAGATTATTCTGTTATCGAGACGAATTCAGAAATTCCGATCACAGATTCGTTCTCTACGGGTTCGACTTAGTAGTTGTGAATTTTTTCAGATTTTTCAAACAATAATTAGGAATTTCGAAATTTCCGAGCTACGATTATCCGATGAATATGTATCATGGATCTTCTGACATGAACGAAATTCCCCATTTCTCGATCGAATCGTTTGAAATTTGGTAATCTAGATGAAAATTGAACGAGAAATCGATTGTTGGGTCGATCGAGTCTGTCAGACTGACCGTTCTGGAGATATGGCGCGTCAAAATGAAAATAGTGCGCTTTTTGGCGGAAAACGCACTTAGGAGCGAGATTATTCTGTTATCGAGACGAATTCAGAAATTCCGATCACAGATTCGTTCTCTACGGGTTCGACTTAGTAGTTGTGAATTTTTTCAGATTTTTCAAACAATAATTAGGAATTTCGAAATTTCCGAGCTACGATTATCCGATGAATATGTATCATGGATCTTCTGACATGAACGAAATTCCCCATTTCTCGATCGAATCGTTTGAAATTTGGTAATCTAGATGAAAAGTGAACGAGAAATCGATTGTTGGGTCGATCGAGTCTGTCAGACTGACCGTTCTGGAGATATGGCGCGTCAAAATGAAAATAGTGCGCTTTTTGGCGAAAAACGCACTTAGGAGCGAGATTATTCTGTTATCGAGACAAATTCAGAAATTCAGATCACAGATTCGTTCTCTACGGGTTCGACTCAGTAGTTGTGAATTTTTTCAGATTTTTCAAACAATAATTAGGAATTTCGAAATTTCCGAGCTACGATTATCCGATGAATATGTATCATGGATCTTTTGACATGAACGAAATTCCCCATTTCTCGATCGAATCGTTTGAAATTTGGTAATCCAGATGAAAATTGAACGAGAAATCGATTGTTGGGTCGATCGAGTCTGTCAGACTGACCGTTCTGGAGATATGGCGCGTCAAAATGAAAATAGTGCGCTTTTTGGCGAAAAACGCACTTAGGAGCGAGATTATTCTGTTACCGAGACGAATTCAATAATTCCGATTACAGATTCGTTATCTACGGGTTCGACTCAGTAGTTGTGGATTTTTTCAGATTTTTCAAACAATAATTAGGAATTTCGAAATTTCCGAGCTACGATTATCCGATGAATATGTATCATGGATCTTCTGACATGAACGAAATTCCCCATTTCCCGATCGAATCGTTTGAAATTCAGTAATCTAGATGAAAATTGAACGAGAAATCGATTGGTGGGTCGATCGAGTCTGTCAGACTGACCGTTCCGGAGATATGGCGCGTCAAAATGAAAATAGTGCGCTTTTTGGCGAAAAACGCACTTAGGAGCGAGATTATTCTGTTATCGAGACAAATTCAGAAATTCAGATCACAGATTCGTTCTCTACGGGTTCGACTCAGTAGTTGTGAATTTTTTCAAATTTTTCAAACAATAATTAGGAATTTCGAAATTTCCGAGCTACGATTATCCGATGAATATGTATCATGGATCTTCTGACATGAACGAAATTCCCCATTTCTCGATCGAATCGTTTGAAATTTGGTAATCCAGATGAAAATTGAACGAGAAATCGATTGTTGGGTCGATCGAGTCTGTCAGACTGACCGTTCTGGAGATATGGCGCGTCAAAATGAAAATAGTGCGCTTTTTGGCGAAAAACGCACTTAGGAGCGAGATTATTCCGTTACCGAGACGAATTCAATAATTCCGATTACAGATTCGTTATCTACGGGTTCGACTTAGTAGTTGTGGATTTTTTCAGATTTTTCAAACAATAATTAGGAATTTCGAAATTTCCGAGCTACGATTATCCGATGAATATGTATCATGGATCTTCTGACATGAACGAAATTCCCCATTTCTCGATCGAATCGTTTGAAATTCAGTAATCTAGATGAAAATTGAACGAGAAATCGATTGGTGGGTCGATCGAGTCTGTCAGACTGACCGTTCCGGAGATATGGCGCGTCAAAATGAAAATAGTGCGCTTTTTGGCGAAAAACGCACTTAGGAGCGAGATTATTCTGTTATCGAGACGAATTCAGAAATTCCGATCACAGATTCGTTCTCTACGGGTCCGACTTAGTAGTTGTGAATTTTTTCAGATTTTTCAAACAATAATTAGGAATTTCGAAATTTCCGAGCTACGATTATCCGATGAATATGTATCATGGATCTTTTGACATTAACGAAATTCCCCATTTCTCGATCGAATCGTTTGAAATTCAGTAATCAAGATGAAAATTGAACGAGAAATCGATTGTTGGGTCGATCGAGTCTGTCAGACTGACCGTTCCGGAGATATGGCGCGTCAAAATGAAAATAGTGCGCTTTTTGGCGAAAAACGCACTTAGGAGCGAGACTATTCTGTTATCGAGACGAATTCAGAAATTCCGATCACAGATTCGTTATCTACGGGTTCGACTTAGTGGTTGTGAATTTTTTCAGATTTTTCAAACAATAATTGGGAATTTCGAAATTTCCGAGCTACGATTATCCGATGAATATGTATCATGGATCTTCTGACATAAACGAAATTCCCCATTTCTCGATCGAATCGTTTGAAATTTGGTAATCTAGATGAAAATTGAACGAGAAATCGATTGTTGGGTCGATCGAGTCTGTCAGACTGACCGTTCTGGAGATACGGCGCGTCAAAATGAAAATAGTGCGCTTTTTGGCGAAAAACGCACTTAGGAGCGAGATTATTCTGTTATCGAGACGAATTCAGAAATTCCGATCACAGATTCGTTATCTACGGGTTCGACTTAGTGGTTGTGAATTTTTTCAGATTTTTCAAACAATAATTGGGAATTTCGAAATTTCCGAGCTACGATTATCCGATGAATATGTATCATGGATCTTCTGACATAAACGAAATTCCCCATTTCTCGATCGAATCGTTTGAAATTTGGTAATCTAGATGAAAATTGAACGAGAAATCGATTGGTGGGTCGAACGAGTCTGTCAGACTGACCGTTCCGGAGATATGGCGCGTCAAAATGAAAATAGTGCGCTTTTTGGCGAAAAACGCACTTAGGAGCGAGATTATTCTGTTATCGAGACGAATTCAGAAATTCCGATCACAGATTCTTTCTCTACGGGTTCGACTCAGTGGTTGTTTTAAATTTTTTCAGATTTTTCAAACAATAATTGGGAATTTCGAAATTTCCGAGCTACGATTATCCGATGAATATGTATCATGGATCTTCTGACATTAACAAAATTCCCCATTTCTTGATCGAATCGTTTGAAATTCAGTAATCTAGATGAAAATTGAACGAGAAATCGATTGGTGGGTCGATAGGATCTGTCAGACTGACCGTTCTGGAGATATGGCGCGTCAAAATGAAAATAGTGCGCCTTTTGGCGAAAAACGCACTTAGGAGCGAGATTATTCTGTTACCGAGACGAATTCAATAATTCCGATTACAGATTCGTTATCTACGGGTTCGACTTAGTAGTTGTGGATTTTTTCAGATTTTTCAAACAATAATTAGGAATTTCGAAATTTCCGAGCTACGATTATCCGATGAATATGTATCATGGATCTTCTGACATGAACGAAATTCCCCATTTCTCGATCGAATCGTTTGAAATTTGGTAATTTAGATGAATATTGAACGAGAAATCGATTGTTGGGTCGATCGAGTCTGTCAGACTGACCGTTCTGGAGATATGGCGCGTCAAAATGAAAATAGTGCGCTTTTTGGCGAAAAACGCACTTAGGAGCGAGATTATTCTGTTATCGAGACGAATTCAGAAATTCCGATCACAGATTCGTTATCTACGGGTTCGACTAAGTGGTTGTGAATTTTTTCAGATTTTTCAAACAATAATTGGGAATTTCGAAATTTCCGAGCTACGATTATCCGATGAATATGTATCATGGATCTTCTGACATAAACGAAATTCCCCATTTCTCGATCGAATCGTTTGAAATTCGGTAATCAAGATGAAAATTGAACGAGAAATCGATTGGTGGGTCGATCGATTCTGTCAGACTGACCGTTCCGGAGATATGGCGCGTCAAAATGAAAATAGTGCGCTTTTTGGCGAAAAACGCACTTAGGAGCGAGATTATTCTGTTATCGAGACGAATTCAGAAATTCCGATCACAGATTCGTTCTCTACGGGTTCGACTTAGTAGTTGTGAATTTTTTCAGATTTTTCAAACAATAATTAGGAATTTCGAAATTTCCGAGCTACGATTATCCGATGAATATGTATCATGGATCTTCTGACATGAACGAAATTCCCCATTTCTCGATCGAATCGTTTGAAATTTGGTAATCTAGATGAAAATTGAACGAGAAATCGATTGTTGGGTCGATCGAGTCTGTCAGACTGACCGTTCTGGAGATATGGCGCGTCAAAATGAAAATAGTGCGCTTTTTGGCGGAAAACGCACTTAGGAGCGAGATTATTCTGTTATCGAGACGAATTCAGAAATTCCGATCACAGATTCGTTCTCTACGGGTTCGACTTAGTAGTTGTGAATTTTTTCAGATTTTTCAAACAATAATTAGGAATTTCGAAATTTCCGAGCTACGATTATCCGATGAATATGTATCATGGATCTTCTGACATGAACGAAATTCCCCATTTCTCGATCGAATCGTTTGAAATTTGGTAATCTAGATGAAAATTGAACGAGAAATCGATTGTTGGGTCGATCGAGTCTGTCAGACTGACCGTTCTGGAGATATGGCGCGTCAAAATGAAAATAGTGCGCTTTTTGGCGAAAAACGCACTTAGGAGCGAGATTATTCTGTTATCGAGACAAATTCAGAAATTCAGATCACAGATTCGTTCTCTACGGGTTCGACTCAGTAGTTGTGAATTTTTTCAGATTTTTCAAACAATAATTAGGAATTTCGAAATTTCCGAGCTACGATTATCCGATGAATATGTATCATGGATCTTTTGACATGAACGAAATTCCCCATTTCTCGATCGAATCGTTTGAAATTTGGTAATCCAGATGAAAATTGAACGAGAAATCGATTGTTGGGTCGATCGAGTCTGTCAGACTGACCGTTCTGGAGATATGGCGCGTCAAAATGAAAATAGTGCGCTTTTTGGCGAAAAACGCACTTAGGAGCGAGATTATTCTGTTACCGAGACGAATTCAATAATTCCGATTACAGATTCGTTATCTACGGGTTCGACTCAGTAGTTGTGGATTTTTTCAGATTTTTCAAACAATAATTAGGAATTTCGAAATTTCCGAGCTACGATTATCCGATGAATATGTATCATGGATCTTCTGACATGAACGAAATTCCCCATTTCCCGATCGAATCGTTTGAAATTCAGTAATCTAGATGAAAATTGAACGAGAAATCGATTGGTGGGTCGATCGAGTCTGTCAGACTGACCGTTCCGGAGATATGGCGCGTCAAAATGAAAATAGTGCGCTTTTTGGCGAAAAACGCACTTAGGAGCGAGATTATTCTGTTATCGAGACAAATTCAGAAATTCAGATCACAGATTCGTTCTCTACGGGTTCGACTCAGTAGTTGTGAATTTTTTCAAATTTTTCAAACAATAATTAGGAATTTCGAAATTTCCGAGCTACGATTATCCGATGAATATGTATCATGGATCTTCTGACATGAACGAAATTCCCCATTTCTCGATCGAATCGTTTGAAATTTGGTAATCCAGATGAAAATTGAACGAGAAATCGATTGTTGGGTCGATCGAGTCTGTCAGACTGACCGTTCTGGAGATATGGCGCGTCAAAATGAAAATAGTGCGCTTTTTGGCGAAAAACGCACTTAGGAGCGAGATTATTCCGTTACCGAGACGAATTCAATAATTCCGATTACAGATTCGTTATCTACGGGTTCGACTTAGTAGTTGTGGATTTTTTCAGATTTTTCAAACAATAATTAGGAATTTCGAAATTTCCGAGCTACGATTATCCGATGAATATGTATCATGGATCTTCTGACATGAACGAAATTCCCCATTTCTCGATCGAATCGTTTGAAATTCAGTAATCTAGATGAAAATTGAACGAGAAATCGATTGGTGGGTCGATCGAGTCTGTCAGACTGACCGTTCCGGAGATATGGCGCGTCAAAATGAAAATAGTGCGCTTTTTGGCGAAAAACGCACTTAGGAGCGAGATTATTCTGTTATCGAGACGAATTCAGAAATTCCGATCACAGATTCGTTCTCTACGGGTCCGACTTAGTAGTTGTGAATTTTTTCAGTCTTTTCAAACAATAATTAGGAATTTCGAAATTTCCGAGCTACGATTATCCGATGAATATGTATCATGGATCTTTTGACATTAACGAAATTCCCCATTTCTCGATCGAATCGTTTGAAATTCAGTAATCAAGATGAAAATTGAACGAGAAATCGATTGTTGGGTCGATCGAGTCTGTCAGACTGACCGTTCCGGAGATATGGCGCGTCAAAATGAAAATAGTGCGCTTTTTGGCGAAAAACGCACTTAGGAGCGAGACTATTCTGTTATCGAGACGAATTCAGAAATTCCGATCACAGATTCGTTATCTACGGGTTCGACTTAGTGGTTGTGAATTTTTTCAGATTTTTCAAACAATAATTGGGAATTTCGAAATTTCCGAGCTACGATTATCCGATGAATATGTATCATGGATCTTCTGACATAAACGAAATTCCCCATTTCTCGATCGAATCGTTTGAAATTTGGTAATCTAGATGAAAATTGAACGAGAAATCGATTGTTGGGTCGATCGAGTCTGTCAGACTGACCGTTCTGGAGATACGGCGCGTCAAAATGAAAATAGTGCGCTTTTTGGCGAAAAACGCACTTAGGAGCGAGATTATTCTGTTATCGAGACGAATTCAGAAATTCCGATCACAGATTCGTTATCTACGGGTTCGACTTAGTGGTTGTGAATTTTTTCAGATTTTTCAAACAATAATTGGGAATTTCGAAATTTCCGAGCTACGATTATCCGATGAATATGTATCATGGATCTTCTGACATAAACGAAATTCCCCATTTCTCGATCGAATCGTTTGAAATTTGGTAATCTAGATGAAAATTGAACGAGAAATCGATTGGTGGGTCGAACGAGTCTGTCAGACTGACCGTTCCGGAGATATGGCGCGTCAAAATGAAAATAGTGCGCTTTTTGGCGAAAAACGCACTTAGGAGCGAGATTATTCTGTTATCGAGACGAATTCAGAAATTTCGATCACAGATTCGTTATCTACGGGTTCGACTTAGTGGTTGTGAATTTTTTCAGATTTTTCAAACAATAATTGGGAATTTCGAAATTTCCGAGCTACGATTATCCGATGAATATGTATCATGGATCTTCTGACATGAACGAAATTCCCCATTTCTCGATCGAATCGTTTGAAATTTGGTATAATAGATGAAAATTGAACGAGAAATCGATTGGTGGGTCGAACGAGTCTGTCAGACTGACCGTTCCGGAGATATGGCGCGTCAAAATGAAAATAGTGCGCTTTTTGGCGAAAAACGCACTTAGGAGCGAGATTATTCTGTTATCGAGACGAATTCAGAAATTCCGATCACAGATTCGTTTTCTACGGGTTAGACTTAGTGGGTGTGAATTTTTTCAGATTCTTCAAACAATAATTAGGAATTTCGAAATTTCCGAGCTACGATTATCCGATGAATATGTATCATGGATCTTCTGACATGAACGAAATTCCCCATTTCTCGATCGAATCGTTTGAAATTTGGTGATCTAGATGAAAATTGAACGAGAAATCGATTGTTGGATCGATCGAGTCTGTCAGACTGACCGTTCTGGAGATATGGCGCGTCAAAATGAAAATAGTGCGCTTTTTGGCGAAAAACGCACTTAGGAGCGAGATTATTCTGTTATCGAGACGAATTCAGAAATTCCGATTACAGATTCGTTTTCTACGGGTTAGACTTAGTAGGTGTGAATTTTTTCAGATTCTTCAAACAATAATTGGGAATTTCGAAATTTCCGAGCTACGATTATCCGATGAATATGTATCATGGATCTTTTGACATGAACGAAATTCCCCATTTCTCGATCGAATCGTTTGAAATTTGGTGATCTAGATGAAAATTGAACGAGAAATCGATTGTTGGATCGATCGAGTCTGTCAGAATGACCGTTCTGGAGATATGGCGCGTCAAAATGAAAATAGTGCGCTTTTTGGCGAAAAACGCACTTAGGAGCGAGATTATTCTGTTATCGAGACGAATTCAGAAATTCCGATCACAGATTCGTTCTCTACGGGTTCGACTTAGTAGTTGTGAATTTTTTCAGATTTTTCAAACAATAATTAGGAATTTCGAAATTTCCGAGCTACGATTATCCGATGAATATGTATCATGGATCTTCTGACATGAACGAAATTCCCCATTTCTCGATCGAATCGTTTGAAATTTGGTAATCTAGATGAAAATTGAACGAGAAATCGATTGGTGGGTCGAACGAGTCTGTCAGACTGACCGTTCCGGAGATATGGCGCGTCAAAATGAAAATAGTGCGCTTTTTGGCGAAAAACGCACTTAGGAGCGAGATTATTCTGTTATCGAGACGAATTCAGAAATTCCGATCACAGATTCGTTATCTACGGGTTCGACTTAGTGGTTGTGAATTTTTTCAGATTTTTCAAACAATAATTGGGAATTTCGAAATTTCCGAGCTACGATTATCCGATGAATATGTATCATGGATCTTCTGACATAAACGAAATTCCCCATTTCTCGATCGAATCGTTTGAAATTCAGTAATCTAGATGAAAATTGAACGAGAAATCGATTGGTGGATCGATAGAATCTGTCAGACTGACCGTTCTGGAGATATGGCGCGTCAAAATGAAAATAGTGCGCCTTTTGGCGAAAAACGCACTTAGGAGCGAGATTATTCTGTTATCGAGACGAATTCAGAAATTCCGATCACAGATTCGTTCTCTACGGGTTTGACTTAGTAGTTGTGAATTTTTTCAGATTTTTCAAACAATAATTAGGAATTTCGAAATTTCCGAGCTACGATTATCCGATGAATATGTATCATGGATCTTCTGACATGAACGAAATTCCCCATTTCTCGATCGAATCGTTTGAAATTTGGTAATCTAAATGAAAATTGAACGAGAAATCGATTGGTGGGTCGAACGAGTCTGTCAGACTGACCGTTCCGGAGATATGGCGCGTCAAAATGAAAATAGTGCGCTTTTTGGCGAAAAACGTACTTAGGAGCGAGATTATTCTGTTATCGAGACGAATTCAGAAATTTCGATCACAGATTCGTTATCTACGGGTTCGACTTAGTGGTTGTGAATTTTTTCAGATTTTTCAAACAATAATTGGGAATTTCGAAATTTCCGAGCTACGATTATCCGATGAATATGTATCATGGATCTTCTGACATAAACGAAATTCCCCATTTCTCGATCGAATCATTTGAAATTTGGTGATCTAGATGAAAATTGAACGAGAAATCGATTGTTGGATCGATCGAGTCTGTCAGACTGACCGTTCTGGAGATATGGCGCGTCAAAATGAAAATAGTGCGCTTTTTGGCGAAAAACGCACTTAGGAGCGAGATTATTCTGTTATCGAGACGAATTCAGAAATTCCGATCACAGATTCGTTTTCTACGGGTTAGACTTAGTAGGTGTGAATTTTTTCAGATTCTTCAAACAATAATTGGGAATTTCGAAATTTCCGAGCTACGATTATCCGATGAATATGTATCATGGATCTTTTGACATGAACGAAATTCCCCATTTCTCGATCGAATCGTTTGAAATTTGGTAATCTAGATGAAAATTGAACGAGAAATCGATTGGCGGATCGATCGAGTCTGTCAGACTGACCGTTCTGGAGATATGGCGCGTCAAAATGAAAATAGTGCGCTTTTTGGCGAAAAACGCACTTAGGAGCGAGATTATTCTGTTATCGAGACGAATTCAGAAATTCCGATCACAGATTCGTTCTCTACGGGTCCGACTTAGTAGTTGTGAATTTTTTCAGATTTTTCAAACAATAATTAGGAATTTCGAAATTTCCGAGCTACGATTATCCGATGAATATGTATCATGGATCTTTTGACATTAACGAAATTCCCCATTTCTCGATCGAATCGTTTGAAATTCAGTAATCAAGATGAAAATTGAACGAGAAATCGATTGTTGGGTCGATCGAGTCTGTCAGACTGACCGTTCTGGAGATACGGCGCGTCAAAATGAAAATAGTGCGCTTTTTGGCGAAAAACGCACTTAGGAGCGAGATTATTCTGTTATCGAGACGAATTCAGAAATTCCGATCACAGATTCGTTATCTACGGGTTCGACTTAGTGGTTGTGAATTTTTTCAGATTTTTCAAACAATAATTGGGAATTTCGAAATTTCCGAGCTACGATTATCCGATGAATATGTATCATGGATCTTCTGACATAAACGAAATTCCCCATTTCTCGATCGAATCGTTTGAAATTTGGTATTCTAGATGAAAATTGAACGAGAAATCGATTGGTGGGTCGAACGAGTCTGTCAGACTGACCGTTCCGGAGATATGGCGCGTCAAAATGAAAATAGTGCGCTTTTTGGCGAAAAACGCACTTAGGAGCGAGATTATTCTGTTATCGAGACGAATTCAGAAATTCCGATCACAGATTCGTTATCTACGGGTTCGACTTAGTGGTTGTGAATTTTTTCAGATTTTTCAAACAATAATTGGGAATTTCGAAATTTCCGAGCTACGATTATCCGATGAATATGTATCATGGATCTTCTGACATAAACGAAATTCCCCATTTCTCGATCGAATCGTTTGAAATTTGGTAATCTAGATGAAAATTGAACGAGAAATCGATTGGTGGGTCGAACGAGTCTGTCAGACTGACCGTTCCGGAGATATGGCGCGTCAAAATGAAAATAGTGCGCTTTTTGGCGAAAAACGCACTTAGGAGCGAGATTATTCTGTTATCGAGACGAATTCAGAAATTTCGATCACAGATTCGTTATCTACGGGTTCGACTTAGTGGTTGTGAATTTTTTCAGATTTTTCAAACAATAATTGGGAATTTCGAAATTTCCGAGCTACGATTATCCGATGAATATGTATCATGGATCTTCTGACATAAACGAAATTCCCCATTTCTCGATCGAATCGTTTGAAATTTGGTAATCTAGATGAAAATTGAACGAGAAATCGATTGGTGGGTCGAACGAGTCTGACAGACTGACCGTTCCGGAGATATGGCGCGTCAAAATGAAAATAGTGCGCTTTTTGGCGAAAAACGCACTTAGGAGCGAGATTATTCTGTTATCGAGACGAATTCAGAAATTCCGATCACAGATTCGTTATCTACGGGTTCGACTTAGTGGTTGTGAATTTTTTCAGATTTTTCAAACAATAATTGGGAATTTCGAAATTTCCGAGCTACGATTATCCGATGAATATGTATCATGGATCTTCTGACATAAACGAAATTCCCCATTTCTCGATCGAATCGTTTGAAATTCAGTAATCTAGATGAAAATTGAACGAGAAATCGATTGGTGGATCGATAGAATCTGTCAGACTGACCGTTCTGGAGATATGGCGCGTCAAAATGAAAATAGTGCGCCTTTTGGCGAAAAACGCACTTAGGAGCGAGATTATTCTGTTATCGAGACGAATTCAGAAATTCCGATCACAGATTCGTTCTCTACGGGTTCGACTTAGTAGTTGTGAATTTTTTCAGATTTTTCAAACAATAATTAGGAATTTCGAAATTTCCGAGCTACGATTATCCGATGAATATGTATCATGGATCTTCTGACATGAACGAAATTCCCCATTTCTCGATCGAATCGTTTGAAATTTGGTAATCTAGATGAAAATTGAACGAGAAATCGATTGGTGGGTCGAACGAGTCTGTCAGACTGACCGTTCCGGAGATATGGCGCGTCAAAATGAAAATAGTGCGCTTTTTGGCGAAAAACGCACTTAGGAGCGAGATTATTCTGTTATCGAGACGAATTCAGAAATTCCGATCACAGATTCGTTATCTACGGGTTCGACTTAGTGGTTGTGAATTTTTTCAGATTTTTCAAACAATAATTGGGAATTTCGAAATTTCCGAGCTACGATTATCCGATGAATATGTATCATGGATATTCTGACATAAACGAAATTCCCCATTTCTCGATCGAATCATTTGAAATTTGGTGATCTAGATGAAAATTGAACGAGAAATCGATTGTTGGATCGATCGAGTCTGTCAGACTGACCGTTCTGGAGATATGGCGCGTCAAAATGAAAATAGTGCGCTTTTTGGCGAAAAACGCACTTAGGAGCGAGATTATTCTGTTATCGAGACGAATTCAGAAATTCCGATCACAGATTCGTTTTCTACGGGTTAGACTTAGTAGGTGTGAATTTTTTCAGATTCTTCAAACAATAATTGGGAATTTCGAAATTTCCGAGCTACGATTATCCGATGAATATGTATCATGGATCTTTTGACATGAACGAAATTCCCCATTTCTCGATCGAATCGTTTGAAATTTGGTGATCCAGATGAAAATTGAACGAGAAATCGATTGTTGGATCGATCGAGTCTGTCAGAATGACCGTTCTGGAGATATGGCGCGTCAAAATGAAAATAGTGCGCTTTTTGGCGAAAAACGCACTTAGGAGCGAGATTATTCTGTTATCGAGACGTATCCAGAAATTCCGATCACAGATTCGTTCTCTACGGGTTCGACTTAGTAGTTGTGAATTTTTTCAGATTTTTCAAACAATAATTAGGAATTTCGAAATTTCCGAGCTACGATTATCCGATGAATATGTATCATGGATCTTCTGACATGAACGAAATTCCCCATTTCTCGATCGAATCGTTTGAAATTTGGTAATCTAGATGAAAATTGAACGAGAAATCGATTGGTGGATCGATCGAGTCTGTCAGACTGACCGTTCTGGAGATATGGCGCGTCAAAATGAAAATAGTGCGCTTTTTGGCGAAAAACGCACTTAGGAGCGAGATTATTCTGTTATCGAGACGAATTCAG
The DNA here is from genome assembly GCA_963576655.1 of Gastrophysa polygoni. Classification (NCBI taxonomy): domain Eukaryota; kingdom Metazoa; phylum Arthropoda; class Insecta; order Coleoptera; family Chrysomelidae; genus Gastrophysa; species Gastrophysa polygoni. The sequence continues at coordinate 28,793,876 of OY755087.1, read as the reverse complement.
AAATTCCGATCACAGATTCGTTCTCTACGGGTCCGACTTAGTAGTTGTGAATTTTTTCAGATTTTTCAAACAATAATTAGGAATTTCGAAATTTCCGAGCTACGATTATCCGATGAATATGTATCATGGATCTTTTGACATTAACGAAATTCCCCATTTCTCGATCGAATCGTTTGAAATTCAGTAATCAAGATGAAAATTGAACGAGAAATCGATTGTTGGGTCGATCGAGTCTGTCAGACTGACCGTTCTGGAGATATGGCGCGTCAAAATGAAAATAGTGCGCTTTTTGGCGAAAAACGCACTTAGGAGCGAGATTATTCTGTTATCGAGACGAATTCAGAAATTCCGATCACAGATTCGTTATCTACGGGTTCGACTTAGTGGTTGTGAATTTTTTCAGATTTTTCAAACAATAATTGGGAATTTCGAAATTTCCGAGCTACGATTATCCGATGAATATGTATCATGGATCTTCTGACATGAACGAAATTCCCCATTTCTCGATCGAATCGTTTGAAATTCAGTAATCTAGATGAAAATTGAACGAGAAATCGATTGGTGGGTCGATCGAGTCTGTCAGACTGACCGTTCCGGAGATATGGCGCGTCAAAATGAAAATAGTGCGCTTTTTGGCGAAAAACGCACTTAGGAGCGAGATTATTCTGTTATCGAGACGAATTCAGAAATTCCGATCACAGATTCGTTCTCTACGGGTCCGACTTAGTAGTTGTGAATTTTTTCAGATTTTTCAAACAATAATCAGGAATTTCGAAATTTCCGAGCTACGATTATCCGATGAATATGTATCATGGATCTTTTGACATTAACGAAATTCCCCATTTCTCGATCGAATCGTTTGAAATTCAGTAATCAAGATGAAAATTGAACGAGAAATCGATTGTTGGGTCGATCGAGTCTGTCAGACTGACCGTTCTGGAGATACGGCGCGTCAAAATGAAAATAGTGCGCTTTTTGGCGAAAAACGCACTTAGGAGCGAGATTATTCTGTTATCGAGACGAATTCAGAAATTCCGATCACAGATTCGTTATCTACGGGTTCGACTTAGTGGTTGTGAATTTTTTCAGATTTTTCAAACAATAATTGGGAATTTCGAAATTTCCGAGCTACGATTATCCGATGAATATGTATCATGGATCTTCTGACATAAACGAAATTCCCCATTTCTTGATCGAATCGTTTGAAATTTGGTAATCTAGATGAAAATTGAACGAGAAATCGATTGGTGGGTCGAACGAGTCTGTCAGACTGACCGTTCCGGAGATATGGCGCGTCAAAATGAAAACAGTGCGCTTTTTGGCGAAAAACGCACTTAGGAGCGAGATTATTCTGTTATCGAGACGAATTCAGAAATTCCGATCACAGATTCGTTATCTACGGGTTCGACTTAGTGGTTGTGAATTTTTTCAGATTTTTCAAACAATAATTGGGAATTTCGAAATTTCCGAGCTACGATTATCCGATGAATATGTATCATGGATCTTCTGACATAAACGAAATTCCCCATTTCTCGATCGAATCGTTTGAAATTTGGTAATCTAGATGAAAATTGAACGAGAAATCGATTGGTGGGTCGAACGAGTCTGTCAGACTGACCGTTCCGGAGATATGGCGCGTCAAAATGAAAATAGTGCGCTTTTTGGCGAAAAACGCACTTAGGAGCGAGATTATTCTGTTATCGAGACGAATTCAGAAATTTCGATCACAGATTCGTTATCTACGGGTTTGACTTAGTGGTTGTGAATTTTTTCAGATTTTTCAAACAATAATTGGGAATTTCGAAATTTCCGAGCTACGATTATCCGATGAATATGTATCATGGATCTTCTGACATGAACGAAATTCCCCATTTCTCGATCGAATCGTTTGAAATTCAGTAATCTAGATGAAAATTGAACGAGAAATCGATTGGTGGGTCGATCGAGTCTGTCAGACTGACCGTTCCGGAGATATGGCGCGTCAAAATGAAAATAGTGCGCTTTTTGGCGAAAAACGCACTTAGGAGCGAGATTATTCTGTTATCGAGACGAATTCAGAAATTCCGATCAAAGATTCGTTCTCTACGGGTCCGACTTAGTAGTTGTGAATTTTTTCAGATTTTTCAAACAATAATCAGGAATTTCGAAATTTCCGAGCTACGATTATCCGATGAATATGTATCATGGATCTTTTGACATTAACGAAATTCCCCATTTCTCGATCGAATCGTTTGAAATTCAGTAATCAAGATGAAAATTGAACGAGAAATCGATTGTTGGGTCGATCGAGTCTGTCAGACTGACCGTTCTGGAGATACGGCGCGTCAAAATGAAAATAGTGCGCTTTTTGGCGAAAAACGCACTTAGGAGCGAGATTATTCTGTTATCGAGACGAATTCAGAAATTCCGATCACAGATTCGTTATCTACGGGTTCGACTTAGTGGTTGTGAATTTTTTCAGATTTTTCAAACAATAATTGGGAATTTCGAAATTTCCGAGCTACGATTATCCGATGAATATGTATCATGGATCTTCTGACATAAACGAAATTCCCCATTTCTCGATCGAATCGTTTGAAATTTGGTAATCTAGATGAAAATTGAACGAGAAATCGATTGTTGGGTCGATCGAGTCTGTCAGACTGACCGTTCTGGAGATACGGCGCGTCAAAATGAAAATAGTGCGCTTTTTGGCGAAAAACGCACTTAGGAGCGAGATTATTCTGTTATCGAGACGAATTCAGAAATTCCGATCACAGATTCGTTATCTACGGGTTCGACTTAGTGGTTGTGAATTTTTTCAGATTTTTCAAACAATAATTGGGAATTTCGATATTTCCGAGCTACGATTATCCGATGAATATGTATCATGGATCTTCTGACATAAACGAAATTCCCCATTTCTTGATCGAATCGTTTGAAATTTGGTAATCCAGATGAAAATTGAACGAGAAATCGATTGGTGGGTCGAACGAGTCTGTCAGACTGACCGTTCTGGAGATACGGCGCGTCAAAATGAAAATAGTGCGCTTTTTGGCGAAAAACGCACTTAGGAGCGAGATTATTCTGTTATCGAGACGAATTCAGAAATTCCGATCACAGATTCGTTATCTACGGGTTCGACTTAGTGGTTGTGAATTTTTTCAGATTTTTCAAACAATAATTGGGAATTTCGAAATTTCCGAGCTACGATTATCCGATGAATATGTATCATGGATCTTCTGACATAAACGAAATTCCCCATTTCTCGATCGAATCGTTTGAAATTTGGTAATCTAGATGAAAATTGAACGAGAAATCGATTGGTGGGTCGAACGAGTCTGTCAGACTGACCGTTCCGGAGATATGGCGCGTCAAAATGAAAATAGTGCGCTTTTTGGCGAAAAACGCACTTAGGAGCGAGATTATTCTGTTATCGAGACGAATTCAGAAATTTCGATCACAGATTCGTTATCTACGGGTTCGACTTAGTGGTTGTGAATTTTTTCAGATTTTTCAAACAATAATTGGGAATTTCGAAATTTCCGAGCTACGATTATCCGATGAATATGTATCATGGATCTTCTGACATAAACGAAATTCCCCATTTCTCGATCGAATCGTTTGAAATTTGGTAATCTAGATGAAATTGAACGAGAAATCGATTGGTGGGTCGAACGAGTCTGGCAGACTGACCGTTCCGGAGATATGGCGCGTCAAAATGAAAATAGTGCGCTTTTTGGCGAAAAACGCACTTAGGAGCGAGATTATTCTGTTATCGAGACGAATTCAGAAATTTCGATCACAGATTCGTTATCTACGGGTTCGACTTAGTGGTTGTGAATTTTTTCAGATTTTTCAAACAATAATTGGGAATTTCGAAATTTCCGAGCTACGATTATCCGATGAATATGTATCATGGATCTTCTGACATGAACGAAATTCCCCATTTCTCGATCGAATCGTTTGAAATTTGGTGATCTAGATGAAAATTGAACGAGAAATCGATTGTTGGATCGATCGAGTCTGTCAGACTGACCGTTCTGGAGATATGGCGCGTCAAAATGAAAATAGTGCGCTTTTTGGCGAAAAACGCACTTAGGAGCGAGATTATTCTGTTATCGAGACGAATTCAGAAATTCCGATCACAGATTCGTTTTCTACGGGTTAGACTTAGTAGGTGTGAATTTTTTCAGATTCTTCAAACAATAATTGGGAATTTCGAAATTTCCGAGCTACGATTATCCGATGAATATGTATCATGGATCTTTTGACATGAACGAAATTCCCCATTTCTCGATCGAATCGTTTGAAATTTGGTGATCTAGATGAAAATTGAACGAGAAATCGATTGTTGGATCGATCGAGTCTGTCAGAATGACCGTTCTGGAGATATGGCGCGTCAAAATGAAAATAGTGCGCTTTTTGGCGAAAAACGCACTTAGGAGCGAGATTATTCTGTTATCGAGACGAATTCAGAAATTCCGATCACAGATTCGTTCTCTACGGGTTCGACTTAGTAGTTGTGAATTTTTTCAGATTTTTCAAACAATAATTAGGAATTTCGAAATTTCCGAGCTACGATTATCCGATGAATATGTATCATGGATCTTCTGACATGAACGAAATTCCCCATTTCTCGATCGAATCGTTTGAAATTTGGTAATCTAGATGAAAATTGAACGAGAAATCGATTGGTGGGTCGAACGAGTCTGTCAGACTGACCGTTCCGGAGATATGGCGCGTCAAAATGAAAATAGTGCGCTTTTTGGCGAAAAACGCACTTAGGAGCGAGATTATTCTGTTATCAAGACGAATTCAGAAATTCCGATCACAGATTCGTTATCTACGGGTTCGACTTAGTGGTTGTGAATTTTTTCAGATTTTTCAAACAATAATTGGGAATTTCGAAATTTCCGAGCTACGATTATCCGATGAATATGTATCATGGATCTTCTGACATAAACGAAATTCCCCATTTCTCGATCGAATCGTTTGAAATTTGGTAATCTAGATGAAAATTGAACGAGAAATCGATTGGTGGGTCGAACGAGTCTGTCAGACTGACCGTTCTGGAGATATGGCGCGTCAAAATGAAAATAGTGCGCCTTTTGGCGAAAAACGCACTTAGGAGCGAGATTATTCTGTTATCGAGACGAATTCAGAAATTCCGATCACAGATTCGTTCTCTACGGGTTCGACTTAGTAGTTGTGAATTTTTTCAGATTTTTCAAACAATAATTAGGAATTTCGAAATTTCCGAGCTACGATTATCCGATGAATATGTATCATGGATCTTCTGACATGAACGAAATTCCCCATTTCTCGATCGAATCGTTTGAAATTTGGTAATCTAGATGAAAATTGAACGAGAAATCGATTGGTGGGTCGAACGAGTCTGTCAGACTGACCGTTCCGGAGATATGGCGCGTCAAAATGAAAATAGTGCGCTTTTTGGCGAAAAACGCACTTAGGAGCGAGATTATTCTGTTATCGAGACGAATTCAGAAATTCCGATCACAGATTCGTTATCTACGGGTTCGACTTAGTGGTTGTGAATTTTTTCAGATTTTTCAAACAATAATTGGGAATTTCGAAATTTCCGAGCTACGATTATCCGATGAATATGTATCATGGATCTTTTGACATTAACGAAATTCCCCATTTCTCGATCGAATCGTTTGAAATTTGGTAATCTAGATGAAAATTGAACGAGAAATCGATTGGTGGGTCGAACGAGTCTGTCAGACTGACCGTTCCGGAGATATGGCGCGTCAAAATGAAAATAGTGCGCTTTTTGGCGAAAAACGCACTTAGGAGCGAGATTATTCTGTTACCGAGACGAATTCAATAATTCCGATTACAGATTCGTTATCTACGGGTTCGACTTAGTAGTTGTGGATTTTTTCAGATTCTTCAAACGATAATTAGGAATTTCGAAATTTCCGAGCTACGATTATCCGATGAATATGTATCATGGATCTTCTGACATGAACGAAATTCCCCATTTCTCGATCGAATCGTTTGAAATTTGGTAATCTAGATGAAAATTGAACGAGAAATCGATTGGTGGGTCGAACGAGTCTGTCAGACTGACCGTTCCGGAGATATGGCGCGTCAAAATGAAAATAGTGCGCTTTTTGGCGAAAAACGCACTTAGGAGCGAGATTATTCTGTTATCGAGACGAATTCAGAAATTCCGATCACAGATTCGTTCTCTACGGGTCCGACTTAGTAGTTGTGAATTTTTTCAGATTTTTCAAACAATAATTAGGAATTTCGAAATTTCCGAGCTACGATTATCCGATGAATATGTATCATGGATCTTTTGACATTAACGAAATTCCCCATTTCTCGATCGAATCGTTTGAAATTCAGTAATCAAGATGAAAATTGAACGAGAAATCGATTGTTGGGTCGATCGAGTCTGTCAGACTGACCGTTCTGGAGATACGGCGCGTCAAAATGAAAATAGTGCGCTTTTTGGCGAAAAACGCACTTAGGAGCGAGATTATTCTGTTATCGAGACGAATTCAGAAATTCCGATCACAGATTCGTTATCTACGGGTTCGACTTAGTGGTTGTGAATTTTTTCAGATTTTTCAAACAATAATTGGGAATTTCGAAATTTCCGAGCTACGATTATCCGATGAATATGTATCATGGATCTTCTGACATAAACGAAATTCCCCATTTCTCGATCGAATCGTTTGGAATTTGGTAATCTAGATGAAAATTGAACGAGAAATCGATTGTTGGGTCGATCGAGTCTGTCAGACTGACCGTTCTGGAGATACGGCGCGTCAAAATGAAAATAGTGCGCTTTTTGGCGAAAAACGCACTTAGGAGCGAGATTATTCTGTTATCGAGACGAATTCAGAAATTCCGATCACAGATTCGTTATCTACGGGTTCGACTTAGTGGTTGTGAATTTTTTCAGACTTTTCAAACAATAATTGGGAATTTCGAAATTTCCGAGCTACGATTATCCGATGAATATGTATCATGGATCTTCTGACATAAACGAAATTCCCCATTTCTCGATCGAATCGTTTGAAATTTGGGCATCTAGATGAAAATTGAACGAGAAATCGATTGGTGGGTCGAACGAGTCTGTCAGACTGACCGTTCCGGAGATATGGCGCGTCAAAATGAAAATAGTGCGCTTTTTGGCGAAAAACGCACTTAGGAGCGAGATTATTCTGTTATCGAGACGAATTCAGAAATTCCGATCACAGATTCGTTATCTACGGGTTCGACTTAGTGGTTGTGAATTTTTTCAGATTTTTCAAACAATAATTGGGAATTTTGAAATTTCCGAGCTACGATTATCCGATGAATATGTATCATGGATCTTCTGACATAAACGAAATTCCCCATTTCTCGATCGAATCGTTTGAAATTTGGTAATCTAGATGAAAATTGAACGAGAAATCGATTGTTGGGTCGATCGAGTCTGTCAGACTGACCGTTCTGGAGATACGGCGCGTCAAAATGAAAATAGTGCGCTTTTTGGCGAAAAACGCACTTAGGAGCGAGATTATTCTGTTATCGAGACGAATTCAGAAATTCCGATCACAGATTCGTTATCTACGGGTTCGACTTAGTGGTTGTGAATTTTTTCAGATTTTTCAAACAATAATTGGGAATTTCGAAATTTCCGAGCTACGATTATCCGATGAATATGTATCATGGATCTTCTGACATAAACGAAATTCCCCATTTCTCGATCGAATCGTTTGAAATTTGGTAATCTAGATGAAAATTGAACGAGAAATCGATTGTTGGGTCGATCGAGTCTGTCAGACTGACCGTTCTGGAGATATGGCGCGTCAAAATGAAAATAGTGCGCTTTTTGGCGAAAAACGCACTTAGGAGCGAGATTATTCTGTTATCGAGACGAATTCAGAAATTCCGATCACAGATTCGTTCTCTACGGGTTCGACTTAGTAGTTGTGAATTTTTTCAGATTTTTCAAACAATAATTAGGAATTTCGAAATTTCCGAGCTACGATTATCCGATGAATATGTATCATGGATCTTCTGACATGAACGAAATTCCCCATTTCTCGATCGAATCGTTTGAAATTTGGTAATCTAGATGAAAATTGAACGAGAAATCGATTGGTGGGTCGAACGAGTCTGTCAGACTGACCGTTCTGGAGATATGGCGCGTCAAAATGAAAATAGTGCGCTTTTTGGCGAAAAACGCACTTAGGAGCGAGATTATTCTGTTATCGAGACGAATTCAGAAATTCCGATCACAGATTCGTTCCCTACGGGTCCGACTTAGTAGTTGTGAATTTTTTCAGATTTTTCAAACAATAATTAGGAATTTCGAAATTTCCGAGCTACGATTATCCGATGAATATGTATCATGGATCTTTTGACATTAACGAAATTCCCCATTTCTCGATCGAATCGTTTGAAATTCAGTAATCAAGATGAAAATTGAACGAGAAATCGATTGTTGGGTCGATCGAGTCTGTCAGACTGACCGTTCTGGAGATATGGCGCGTCAAAATGAAAATAGTGCGCTTTTTGGCGAAAAACGCACTTAGGAGCGAGATTATTCTGTTATCGAGACGAATTCAGAAATTCCGATCACAGATTCGTTCTCTACGGGTTCGACTCAGTAGTTGTGAATTTTTTCAGATTTTTCAAACAATAATTAGGAATTTCGAAATTTCCGAGCTACGATTATCCGATGAATATGTATCATGGATCTTTTGACATTAACGAAATTCCCCATTTCTCGATCGAATCGTTTGAAATTCAGTAATCAAGATGAAAATTGAACGAGAAATCGATTGTTGGGTCGATCGAGTCTGTCAGACTGACCGTTCCGGAGATATGGCGCGTCAAAATGAAAATAGTGCGCTTTTTGGCGAAAAACGCACTTAGGAGCGGGATTATTCTGTTATCGAGACGAATTCAGAAATTCTGATCACAGATTCGTTATCTACGGGTTCGACTTAGTGGTTGTGAATTTTTTCAGATTTTTCAAACAATAATTGGGAATTTCGAAATTTCTGAGCTACGATTATCCGATGAATATGTATCATGGATCTTCTGACATAAACGAAATTCCTCATTTCTCGATCGAATCGTTTGAAATTTAGTAATCTAGATGAAAATTGAACGAGAAATCGATTGGTGGGTCGATCGAGTCTGTCAGACTGACCGTTCCGGAGATATGGCGCGTCAAAATGAAAATAGTGCGCTTTTTGGCGAAAAACGCACTTAGGAGCGAGATTATTCTGTTATCGAGACGAATTCAGAAATTCCGATCACAGATTCGTTTTCTACGGGTTAGACTCAGTAGGTGTGAATTTTTTCAGATTCTTCAAACAATAATTAGGAATTTCGAAATTTCCGAGCTACGATTATCCGATGAATGTGTATCATGGATCTTCTGACATAAACGAAATTCCCCATTTCTCGATCGAATCGTTTATAATTTGGTTATCTAGATGAAAATTGAACGAGAAATCGATTGTTGGGTCGATCGAGTCTGTCAGACTGACCGTTCTGGAGATATGGCGCGTCAAAATGAAAATAGTGCGCTTTTTGGCGAAAAACGCACTTAGGAGCGAGATTATTCTGTTATCGAGACGAATTCAGAAATTCCGATCACAGATTCTTCAAACAATAATTAGGAATTTTGAAATTTCCGAGCTACGATTATCCGATGAATATGTATCATGGATCTTCTGACATGAACGAAATTCCCCATTTCTTGATCGAATCGTTTGAAATTTGGTAATCTAGATGAAAATTGAACGAGAAATCGATTGTTGGGTCGATCGAGTCTGTCAGACTGACCGTTCTGGAGATATGGCGCGTCAAAATGAAAATAGTGCGCTTTTTGGCGAAAAACGCACTTAGGAGCGAGATTATTCTGTTATCGAGACGAATTCAGAAATTCCGATCACAGATTCGTTCCCTACGGGTCCGACTTAGTAGTTGTGAATTTTTTCAGATTTTTCAAACAATAATTAGGAATTTCGAAATTTCCGAGCTACGATTATCCGATGAATATGTATCATGGATCTTTTGACATTAACGAAATTCCCCATTTCTCGATCGAATCGTTTGAAATTCAGTAATCAAGATGAAAATTGAACGAGAAATCGATTGTTGGGTCGATCGAGTCTGTCAGACTGACCGTTCTGGAGATATGGCGCGTCAAAATGAAAATAGTGCGCTTTTTGGCGAAAAACGCACTTAGGAGCGAGATTATTCTGTTATCGAGACGAATTCAGAAATTCCGATCACAGATTCGTTCTCTACGGGTTCGACTCAGTAGTTGTGAATTTTTTCAGATTTTTCAAACAATAATTAGGAATTTCGAAATTTCCGAGCTACGATTATCCGATGAATATGTATCATGGATCTTTTGACATTAACGAAATTCCCCATTTCTCGATCGAATCGTTTGAAATTCAGTAATCAAGATGAAAATTGAACGAGAAATCGATTGTTGGGTCGATCGAGTCTGTCAGACTGACCGTTCCGGAGATATGGCGCGTCAAAATGAAAATAGTGCGCTTTTTGGCGAAAAACGCACTTAGGAGCGGGATTATTCTGTTATCGAGACGAATTCAGAAATTCTGATCACAGATTCGTTATCTACGGGTTCGACTTAGTGGTTGTGAATTTTTTCAGATTTTTCAAACAATAATTGGGAATTTCGAAATTTCTGAGCTACGATTATCCGATGAATATGTATCATGGATCTTCTGACATAAACGAAATTCCTCATTTCTCGATCGAATCGTTTGAAATTTAGTAATCTAGATGAAAATTGAACGAGAAATCGATTGGTGGGTCGATCGAGTCTGTCAGACTGACCGTTCCGGAGATATGGCGCGTCAAAATGAAAATAGTGCGCTTTTTGGCGAAAAACGCACTTAGGAGCGAGATTATTCTGTTATCGAGACGAATTCAGAAATTCCGATCACAGATTCGTTTTCTACGGGTTAGACTCAGTAGGTGTGAATTTTTTCAGATTCTTCAAACAATAATTAGGAATTTCGAAATTTCCGAGCTACGATTATCCGATGAATGTGTATCATGGATCTTCTGACATAAACGAAATTCCCCATTTCTCGATCGAATCGTTTATAATTTGGTTATCTAGATGAAAATTGAACGAGAAATCGATTGTTGGGTCGATCGAGTCTGTCAGACTGACCGTTCTGGAGATATGGCGCGTCAAAATGAAAATAGTGCGCTTTTTGGCGAAAAACGCACTTAGGAGCGAGATTATTCTGTTATCGAGACGAATTCAGAAATTCCGATCACAGATTCTTCAAACAATAATTAGGAATTTTGAAATTTCCGAGCTACGATTATCCGATGAATATGTATCATGGATCTTCTGACATGAACGAAATTCCCCATTTCTTGATCGAATCGTTTGAAATTTGGTAATCTAGATGAAAATTGAACGAGAAATCGATTGTTGGGTCGATCGAGTCTGTCAGACTGACCGTTCTGGAGATATGGCGCGTCAAAATGAAAATAGTGCGCTTTTTGGCGAAAAACGCACTTAGGAGCGAGATTATTCTGTTATCGAGACGAATTCAGAAATTCCGATCACAGATTCGTTTTCTACGGGTAAGACTTAGTAGTTGTGAATTTTTTCAGATTTTTCAAACAATAATTGGGAATTTCGAAATTTCCGAGCTACGATTATCCGATGAATGTGTATCATGGATCTTCTTACATAAACGAAATTCCCCATTTCTCGATCGAATCGTTTATAATTTGGTTATCTAGATGAAAATTGAACGAGAAATCGATTGTTGGGTCGATCGAGTCTGTCAGACTGACCGTTCCGGAGATATGGCGCGTCAAAATGAAAATAGTGCGCTTTTTGGCGAAAAACGCACTTAGGAGCGAGATTATTCTGTTATCGAGACGAATTCAGAAATTCCGATCACAGATTCTTCAAACAATAATTAGGAATTTTGAAATTTCCGAGCTACGATTATCCGATGAATATGTATCATGGATCTTCTGACATGAACGAAATTCCCCATTTCTTGATCGAATCGTTTGAAATTTGGTAATCTAGATGAAAATTGAACGAGAAATCGATTGTTGGGTCGATCGAGTCTGTCAGACTGACCGTTCTGGAGATATGGCGCGTCAAAATGAAAATAGTGCGCTTTTTGGCGAAAAACGCACTTAGGAGCGAGATTATTCTGTTATCGAGACGAATTCAGAAATTCCGATCACAGATTCGTTTTCTACGGGTAAGACTTAGTAGTTGTGAATTTTTTCAGATTTTTCAAACAATAATTGGGAATTTCGAAATTTCCGAGCTACGATTATCCGATGAATGTGTATCATGGATCTTCTGACATGAACGAAATTCCCCATTTCTCGATCGAATCGTTTGAAATTCAGTAATCTAGATGAAAATTGAACGAGAAATCGATTGGTGGGTCGATCGAGTCTGTCAGACTGACCGTTCCGGAGATATGGCGCGTCAAAATAAAAATACTGCGCTTTTTGGCGAAAAACGCACTTAGGAGCGAGATTATTCTGTTATCGAGACGAATTCAGAAATTCCGATCACAGATTCGTTATCTACGGGTTCGACTTAGTGGTTGTGAATTTTTTCAGATTTTTCAAACAATAATTGGGAATTTCGAAATTTCCGAGCTACGATTATCCGATGAATATGTATCATGGATCTTTTGACATTAACGAAATTCCCCATTTCTCAATCGAATCGTTTGAAATTCAGTAATCAAGATGAAAATTGAACGAGAAATCGATTGTTGGGTCGATCGAGACTGTCAGACTGACCGTTCTGGAGATACGGCGCGTCAAAATGAAAATAGTGCGCTTTTTGGCGAAAAACGCACTTAGGAGCGAGATTATTCTGTTATCGAGACGAATTCAGAAATTCCGATCACAGATTCGTTATCTACGGGTTCGACTTAGTGGTTGTGAATTTTTTCAGATTTTTCAAACAATAATTGGGAATTTCGAAATTTCCGAGCTACGATTATCCGATGAATATGTATCATGGATCTTCTGACATAAACGAAATTCCCCATTTCTCGATCGAATCGTTTGAAATTCAGTAATCAAGATGAAAATTGAACGAGAAATCGATTGTTGGGTCGATCGAGTCTGTCAGACTGACCGTTCTGGAGATATGGCGCGTCAAAATGAAAATAGTGCGCTTTTTGGCGAAAAACGCACTTAGGAGCGAGATTATTCTGTTATCGAGACGAATTCAGAAATTCCGATCACAGATTCTTCAAACAATAATTAGGAATTTCGAAATTTCCGAGCTACGATTATCCGATGAATATGTATCATGGATCTTCTGACATGAACGAAATTCCCCATTTCTTGATCGAATCGTTTGAAATTCAGTAATCTAGATGAAAATTGAACGAGAAATCGATTGGTGGGTCGATCGAGTCTGTCAGACTGACCGTTCCGGAGATATGGCGCGTCAAAATAAAAATACTGCGCTTTTTGGCGAAAAACGCACTTAGGAGCGAGATTATTCTGTTATCGAGACGAATTCAGAAATTCCGATCACAGATTCGTTTTCTACGGGTAAGACTTAGTAGTTGTGAATTTTTTCAGATTTTTCAAACAATAATTGGGAATTTCGAAATTTCCGAGCTACGATTATCCGATGAATGTGTATCATGGATCTTCTGACATGAACGAAATTCCCCATTTCTCGATCGAATCGTTTGAAATTCAGTAATCTAGATGAAAATTGAACGAGAAATCGATTGGTGGGTCGATCGAGTCTGTCAGACTGACCGTTCCGGAGATATGGCGCGTCAAAATAAAAATACTGCGCTTTTTGGCGAAAAACGCACTTAGGAGCGAGATTATTCTGTTATCGAGACGAATTCAGAAATTCCGATCACAGATTCGTTATCTACGGGTTCGACTTAGTGGTTGTGAATTTTTTCAGATTTTTCAAACAATAATTGGGAATTTCGAAATTTCCGAGCTACGATTATCCGATGAATATGTATCATGGATCTTTTGACATTAACGAAATTCCCCATTTCTCAATCGAATCGTTTGAAATTCAGTAATCAAGATGAAAATTGAACGAGAAATCGATTGTTGGGTCGATCGAGACTGTCAGACTGACCGTTCTGGAGATACGGCGCGTCAAAATGAAAATAGTGCGCTTTTTGGCGAAAAACGCACTTAGGAGCGAGATTATTCTGTTATCGAGACGAATTCAGAAATTCCGATCACAGATTCGTTTTCTACGGGTTAGACTTAGTAGGTGTGAATTTTTTCAGATTCTTCAAACAATAATTGGGAATTTCGATATTTCCGAGCTACGATTATCCGATGAATATGTATCATGGATCTTCTGACATAAACGAAATTCCCCATTTCTCGATCGAATCGTTTGAAATTTGGTAATCCAGATGAAAATTGAACGAGAAATCGATTGGTGGGTCGAACGAGTCTGTCAGACTGACCGTTCTGGAGATACGGCGCGTCAAAATGAAAATAGTGCGCTTTTTGGCGAAAAACGCACTTAGGAGCGAGATTATTCTGTTATCGAGACGAATTCAGAAATTCCGATCACAGATTCGTTATCTACGGGTTCGACTTAGTGGTTGTGAATTTTTTCAGATTTTTCAAACAATAATTGGGAATTTCGAAATTTCCGAGCTACGATTATCCGATGAATATGTATCATGGATCTTCTGACATAAACGAAATTCCCCATTTCTCGATCGAATCGTTTGAAATTCAGTAATCAAGATGAAAATTGAACGAGAAATCGATTGTTGGGTCGATCGAGTCTGTCAGACTGACCGTTCTGGAGATATGGCGCGTCAAAATGAAAATAGTGCGCTTTTTGGCGAAAAACGCACTTAGGAGCGAGATTATTCTGTTATCGAGACGAATTCAGAAATTCCGATCACAGATTCTTCAAACAATAATTAGGAATTTCGAAATTTCCGAGCTACGATTATCCGATGAATATGTATCATGGATCTTCTGACATGAACGAAATTCCCCATTTCTTGATCGAATCGTTTGAAATTTGGTAATCTAGATGAAAATTGAACGAGAAATCGATTGTTGGGTCGATCGAGTCTGTCAGACTGACCGTTCTGGAGATATGGCGCGTCAAAATGAAAATAGTGCGCTTTTTGGCGAAAAACGCACTTAGGAGCGAGATTATTCTGTTATCGAGACGAATTCAGAAATTCCGATCACAGATTCGTTTTCTACGGGTTAGACTTAGTAGGTGTGAATTTTTTCAGATTCTTCAAACAATAATTAGGAATTTCGAAATTTCCGAGCTACGATTATCCGATGAATATGTATCATGGATCTTCTGACATGAACGAAATTCCCCATTTCTCGATCGAATCGTTTGAAATTTGGTAATCTAGATGAAAATTGAACGAGAAATCGATTGTTGGATCGATCGAGTCTGTCAGACTGACCGTTCTGGAGATATGGCGCGTCAAAATGAAAATAGTGCGCTTTTTGGCGAAAAACGCACTTAGGAGCGAGATTATTCTGTTATCGAGACGAATTCAGAAATTCCGATCACAGATTCGTTATCTACGGGTTCGACTTAGTGGTTGTGAATTTTTTCAGATTTTTCAAACGATAATTGGGAATTTTGAAATTTCCGAGCTACGATTATCCGATGAATATGTATCATGGATCTTCTGACATAAACGAAATTCCCCATTTCTCGATCGAATCGTTTGAAATTTGGTAATCTAGATGAAAATTGAACGAGAAATCGATTGGTGGGTCGAACGAGTCTGTCAGACTGACCGTTCCGGAGATATGGCGCGTCAAAATGAAAATAGTGCGCTTTTTGGCGAAAAACGCACTTAGGAGCGAGATTATTCTGTTATCGAGACGAATTCAGAAATTCCGATCACAGATTCGTCCTCTACGGGTTTGACTTAGTAGTTGTGAATTTTTTCAGATTTTTCAAACAATAATTAGGAATTTCGAAATTTCCGAGCTACGATTATCCGATGAATATGTATCATGGATCTTTTGACATTAACGAAATTCCCCATTTCTCGATCGAATCGTTTGAAATTTGGTAATCTAGATGAAAATTGAACGAGAAATCGATTGGTGGGTCGAACGAGTCTGTCAGACTGACCGTTCCGGAGATATGGCGCGTCAAAATGAAAATAGTGCGCTTTTTGGCGAAAAACGCACTTAGGAGCGAGATTATTCTGTTATCGAGACGAATTCAGAAATTTCGATCACAGATTCGTCATCTACGGGTTCGACTTAGTGGTTGTGAATTTTTTCAGATTTTTCAAACAATAATTGGGAATTTCGAAATTTCCGAGCTACGATTATCCGATGAATATGTATCATGGATCTTTTGACATTAACGAAATTCCCCATTTCTCGATCGAATCGTTTGAAATTCAGTAATCAAGATGAAAATTGAACGAGAAATCGATTGGTGGGTCGAACGAGTCTGTCAGACTGACCGTTCCGGAGATATGGCGCGTCAAAATGAAAATAGTGCGCTTTTTGGCGAAAAACGCACTTAGGAGCGAGATTATTCTGTTATCGAGACGAATTCAGAAATTCCGATCACAGATTCGTTCTCTACGGGTCCGACTCAGTAGTTGTGAATTTTTTCAGATTTTTCAAACAATAATTAGGAATTTCGAAATTTCCGAGCTACGATTATCCGATGAATATGTATCATGGATCTTTTGACATTAACGAAATTCCCCATTTCTCGATCGAATCGTTTGAAATTCAGTAATCAAGATGAAAATTGAACGAGAAATCGATTGGTGGGTCGAACGAGTCTGTCAGACTGACCGTTCCGGAGATATGGCGCGTCAAAATGAAAATAGTGCGCTTTTTGGCGAAAAACGCACTTAGGAGCGAGATTATTCTGTTATCGAGACGAATTCAGAAATTTCGATCACAGATTCGTCATCTACGGGTTCGACTTAGTGGTTGTGAATTTTTTCAGATTTTTCAAACAATAATTGGGAATTTCGAAATTTCCGAGCTACGATTATCCGATGAATATGTATCATGGATCTTCTGACATGAACGAAATTCCCCATTTCTCGATCGAATCGTTTGAAATTTGGTAATCTAGATGAAAATTGAACGAGAAATCGATTGGTGGGTCGAACGAGTCTGTCAGACTGACCGTTCCGGAGATATGGCGCGTCAAAATAAAAATAGTGCGCTTTTTGGCGAAAAACGCACTTAGGAGCGAGATTATTCTGTTATCGAGACGAATTCAGAAATTCCGATCACAGATTCGTTTTCTACGGGTTAGACTTAGTAGGTGTGAATTTTTTCAGATTCTTCAAACAATAATTAGGAATTTCGAAATTTCCGAGCTACGATTATCCGATGAATATGTATCATGGATCTTCTGACATGAACGAAATTCCCCATTTCTCGATCGAATCGTTTGAAATTTGGTAATCTTGATGAAAATTGAACGAGAAATCGATTGTTGGATCGATCGAGTCTGTCAGACTGACCGTTCTGGAGATATGGCGCGTCAAAATGAAAATAGTGCGCTTTTTGGCGAAAAACGCACTTAGGAGCGAGATTATTCTGTTATCGAGACGAATTCAGAAATTCCGATCACAGATTCGTCCTCTACGAGTTCGACTTAGTAGTTGTGAATTTTTTCAGATTTTTCAAACAATAATTAGGAATTTCGAAATTTCCGAGCTACGATTATCCGATGAATATGGATCTTCTGACATGAACGAAATTCCCCATTTCTCGATCGAATCGTTTGAAATTTGGTAATCTAGATGAAAATTGAACGAGAAATCGATTGGTGGGTCGATCGAGTCTGTCAGACTGACCGTTCCGGAGATATGGCGCGTCAAAATGAAAATAGTGCGCTTTTTGGCGAAAAACGCACTTAGGAGCAAGATTATTCTGTTATCGAGACGAATTCAGGAATTCCGATCACAGATTCGTTTTCTACGGGTTAGACTCAGTAAGTGTGAATTTTTTCAGATTCTTCAAACAATAATTAGGAATTTCGAAATTTCCGAGCTACGATTATCCGATGAATATGTATCATGGATCTTCTGACATGAACGAAATTCCCCATTTCTCGATCGAATCGTTTGAAATTCAGTAATCAAGATGAAAATTGAACGAGAAATCGATTGATGGGTCGATCGAGTCTGTCAGACTGACCGTTCCGGAGATATGGCGCGTCAAAATGAAAATAGTGCGCTTTTTGGCGAAAAACGCACTTAGGAGCGAGATTATTCTGTTATCGAGACGAATTCAGAAATTCCGATCACAGATTCGTTATCTACGGGTTCGACTTAGTGGTTGTGAATTTTTTCAGATTTTTCAAACAATAATTGGGAATTTTGAAATTTCCGAGCTACGATTATCCGATGAATATGTATCATGGATCTTCTGACATAAACGAAATTCCCCATTTCTCGATCGAATCGTTTGAAATTTGGTAATCTAGGTGAAAATTGAACGAGAAATCGATTGTTGGGTCGATCGAGTCTGTCAGACTGACCGTTCTGGAGATATCGCGCGTCAAAATGAAAATAGTGCGCTTTTTGGCGAAAAACGCACTTAGGAGCGAGATTATTCTGTTATCGAGACGAATTCAGAAATTCCGATCACAGATTCGTTATCTACGGGTTCGACTTAGTGGTTGTGAATTTTTTCAGATTTTTCAAACAATAATTGGGAATTTAGAAATTTCCGAGCTACGATTATCCGATGAATATGTATCATGGATCTTCTGACATGAACGAAATTCCCCATTTCTCGATCGAATCGTTTGAAATTTGGTAATCTAGATGAAAATTGAACGAGAAATCGATTGGTGGGTCGAACGAGTCTGTCAGACTGACCGTTCTGGAGATATGGCGCGTCAAAATGAAAATAGTGCGCTTTTTGGCGAAAAACGCACTTAGGAGCGAGATTATTCTGTTATCGAGACGAATTCAGAAATTCCGATCACAAATTCGTTCTCTACGGGTCCGACTTAGTAGTTGTGAATTTTTTCAGATTTTTCAAACAATAATTAGGAATTTCGAAATTTCCGAGCTACGATTATCCGATGAATATGTATCATGGATCTTCTGACATGAACGAAATTCCCCATTTCTCGATCGAATCGTTTGAAATTTGGTAATCTAGATGAAAATTGAACGAGAAATCGATTGGTGGATCGATCGAGTCTGTCAGACTGACCGTTCTGGAGATATGGCGCGTCAAAATGAAAATAGTGCGCTTTTTGGCGAAAAACGCACTTAGGAGCGAGATTATTCTGTTATCGAGACGAATTCAGAAATTCCGATCACAGATTCGTTATCTACGGGTTCGACTTAGTGGTTGTGAATTTTTTCAGATTTTTCAAACAATAATTGGGAATTTCGAAATTTCCGAGCTACGATTATCCGATGAATATGTATCATGGATCTTCTGACATGAACGAAATTCCCCATTTCTCGATCGAATCGTTTGAAATTTGGTAATCTAGATGAAAATTGAACGAGAAATCGATTGGTGGATCGATCGAGTCTGTCAGACTGACCGTTCTGGAGATATGGCGCGTCAAAATGAAAAAAGTGCGCTTTTTGGCGAAAAACGCACTTAGGAGCGAGATTATTCTGTTATCGAGACGAATTCAGAAATTCCGATCACAGATTCGTTCTCTACGGGTCCGACTTAGTAGTTGTGAATTTTTTCAGATTTTTCAAACAATAATTAGGAATTTCGAAATTTCCGAGCTACGATTATCCGATGAATATGTATCATGGATCTTTTGACATTAACGAAATTCCCCATTTCTCGATCGAATCGTTTGAAATTCAGTAATCAAGATGAAAATTGAACGAGAAATCGATTGTTGGGTCGATCGAGTCTGTCAGACTGACCGTTCTGGAGATATGGCGCGTCAAAATGAAAATAGTGCGCTTTTTGGCGAAAAACGCACTTAGGAGCGAGATTATTCTGTTATCGAGACGAATTCAGAAATTCCGATCACAGATTCGTTCTCTACGGGTTCGACTCAGTAGTTGTGAATTTTTTCAGATTTTTCAAACAATAATTAGGAATTTCGAAATTTCCGAGCTACGATTATCCGATGAATATGTATCATGGATCTTTTGACATTAACGAAATTCCCCATTTCTTGATCGAATCGTTTGAAATTCAGTAATCAAGATGAAAATTGAACGAGAAATCGATTGTTGGGTCGATCGAGTCTGTCAGACTGACCGTTCTGGAGATATGGCGCGTCAAAATGAAAATAGTGCGCTTTTTGGCGAAAAATGCACTTAGGAGCGGGATTATTCTGTTATCGAGACGAATTCAGAAATTCTGATCACAGATTCGTTATCTACGGGTTCGACTAAGTGGTTGTGAATTTTTTCAGATTTTTCAAACAATAATTGGGAATTTCGAAATTTCCGAGCTACGATTATCCGATGAATATGTATCATGGATCTTCTGACATAAACGAAATTCCTCATTTCTCGATCGAATCGTTTGAAATTTAGTAATCTAGATGAAAATTGAACGAGAAATCGATTGGTGGGTCGATCGAGTCTGTCAGACTGACCGTTCCGGAGATATGGCGCGTCAAAATGAAAATAGTGCGCTTTTTGGCGAAAAACGCACTTAGGAGCGAGATTATTCTGTTATCGAGACGAATTCAGAAATTCCGATCACAGATTCGTTTTCTACGGGTTAGACTCAGTAGGTGTGAATTTTTTCAGATTCTTCAAACAATAATTAGGAATTTCGAAATTTCCGAGCTACGATTATCCGATGAATATGTATCATGGATCTTCTGACATGAACGAAATTCCCCATTTCTTGATCGAATCGTTTGAAATTTGGTAATCTAGATGAAAATTGAACGAGAAATCGATTGTTGGGTCGATCGAGTCTGTCAGACTGACCGTTCTGGAGATATGGCGCGTCAAAATGAAAATAGTGCGCTTTTTGGCGAAAAACGCACTTAGGAGCGAGATTATTCTGTTATCGAGACGAATTCAGAAATTCCGATCACAGATTCTTCAAACAATAATTAGGAATTTCGAAATTTCCGAGCTACGATTATCCGATGAATATGTATCATGGATCTTCTGACATGAACGAAATTCCCCATTTCTTGATCGAATCGTTTGAAATTTGGTAATCTAGATGAAAATTGAACGAGAAATCGATTGTTGGGTCGATCGAGTCTGTCAGACTGACCGTTCTGGAGATATGGCGCGTCAAAATGAAAATAGTGCGCTTTTTGGCGAAAAATGCACTTAGGAGCGAGATTATTCTGTTATCGAGACGAATTCAGAAATTCCGATCACAGATTCGTTTTCTACGGGTAAGACTTAGTAGTTGTGAATTTTTTCAGATTTTTCAAACAATAATTGGGAATTTCGAAATTTCCGAGCTACGATTATCCGATGAATGTGTATCATGGATCTTCTGACATAAACGAAATTCCCCATTTCTCGATCGAATCGTTTGAAATTTGGTTATCTAGATGAAAATTGAACGAGAAATCGATTGTTGGGTCGATCGAGTCTGTCAGACTGACCGTTCTGGAGATATGGCGCGTCAAAATGAAAATAGTGCGCTTTTTGGCGAAAAACGCACTTAGGAGCGAGATTATTCTGTTATCGAGACGAATTCAGAAATTCCGATCACAGATTCTTCAAACAATAATTAGGAATTTCGAAATTTCCGAGCTACGATTATCCGATGAATATGTATCATGGATCTTCTGACATGAACGAAATTCCCCATTTCTTGATCGAATCGTTTGAAATTTGGTAATCTAGATGAAAATTGAACGAGAAATCGATTGTTGGGTCGATCGAGTCTGTCAGACTGACCGTTCTGGAGATATGGCGCGTCAAAATGAAAATAGTGCGCTTTTTGGCGAAAAATGCACTTAGGAGCGAGATTATTCTGTTATCGAGACGAATTCAGAAATTCCGATCACAGGTTCGTTTTCTACGGGTAAGACTTAGTAGTTGTGAATTTTTTCAGATTTTTCAAACAATAATTGGGAATTTCGAAATTTCCGAGCTACGATTATCCGATGAATGTGTATCATGGATCTTCTGACATGAACGAAATTCCCCATTTCTCGATCGAATCGTTTGAAATTCAGTAATCTAGATGAAAATTGAACGAGAAATCGATTGGTGGGTCGATCGAGTCTGTCAGACTGACCGTTCCGGAGATATGGCGCGTCAAAATGAAAATAGTGCGCTTTTTGGCGAAAAACGCACTTAGGAGCGAGATTATTCTGTTATCGAGACGAATTCAGAAATTCCGATCACAGATTCGTTTTCTACGGGTTCGACTCAGTAGTTGTGAATTTTTCCAGATTTTTCAAACAATAATTAGGAATTTCGAAATTTCCGAGCTACGATTATCCGATGAATATGTATCATGGATCTTTTGACATTAACGAAATTCCCCATTTCTCGATCGAATCGTTCGAAATTCAGTAATCAAGATGAAAATTGAACGAGAAATCGATTGTTGGGTCGATCGAGTCTGTCAGACTGACCGTTCTGGAGATACGGCGCGTCAAAATGAAAATAGTGCGCTTTTTGGCGAAAAACGCACTTAGGAGCGAGGCTATTCTGTTATCGAGACGAATTCAGAAATTCCGATCACAGATTCGTTATCTACGGGTTCGACTTAGTGGTTGTGAATTTTTTCAGATTTTTCAAACAATAATTGGGAATTTCGAAATTTCCGAGCTACGATTATCCGATGAATATGTATCATGGATCTTCTGACATAAACGAAATTCCCCATTTCTCGATCGAATCGTTTGAAATTTGGTTATCTAGATGAAAATTGAACGAGAAATCGATTGTTGGGTCGATCGAGTCTGTCAGACTGACCGTTCTGGAGATATGGCGCGTCAAAATGAAAATAGTGCGCTTTTTGGCGAAAAACGCACTTAGGAGCGAGATTATTCTGTTATCGAGACGAATTCAGAAATTCCGATCACAGATTCGTTTTCTACGGGTTAGACTCAGTAGGTGTGAATTTTTTCAGATTCTTCAAACAATAATTAGGAATTTCGAAATTTCCGAGCTACGATTATCCGATGAATATGTATCATGGATCTTCTGACATGAACGAAATTTCCCATTTCTCGATCGAATCGTTTGAAATTCAGTAATCAAGATGAAAATTGAACGAGAAATCGATTGGTGGGTCGATCGAGTCTGTCAGACTGACCGTTCCGGAGATATGGCGCGTCAAAATGAAAATAGTGCGCTTTTTGGCGAAAAACGCACTTAGGAGCGAGATTATTCTGTTATCGAGACGAATTCAGAAATTCTGATCACAGATTCGTTATCTACGGGTTCGACTAAGTGGTTGTGAATTTTTTCAGATTTTTCAAACAATAATTGGGAATTTCGAAATTTCCGAGCTACGATTATCCGATGAATATGTATCATGGATCTTCTGACATAAACGAAATTCCTCATTTCTCGATCGAATCGTTTGAAATTTAGTAATCTAGATGAAAATTGAACGAGAAATCGATTGGTGGGTCGATCGAGTCTGTCAGACTGACCGTTCCGGAGATATGGCGCGTCAAAATGAAAATAGTGCGCTTTTTGGCGAAAAACGCACTTAGGAGCGAGATTATTCTGTTATCGAGACGAATTCAGAAATTCCGATCACAGATTCGTTTTCTACGGGTTAGACTCAGTAGGTGTGAATTTTTTCAGATTCTTCAAACAATAATTAGGAATTTCGAAATTTCCGAGCTACGATTATCCGATGAATATGTATCATGGATCTTCTGACATGAACGAAATTCCCCATTTCTCGATCGAATCGTTTGAAATTCAGTAATCGAGATGAAAATTGAACGAGAAATCGATTGGTGGGTCGATCGAGTCTGTCAGACTGACCGTTCTGGAGATATGGCGCGTCAAAATGAAAATAGTGCGCTTTTTGGCGAAAAACGCACTTAGGAGCGAGATTATTCTGTTATCGAGACGAATTCAGAAATTCCGATCACAGATTCGTTCTCCACGGGTTCGACTCAGTAGTTGTGAATTTTTTCAGATTTTTCAAACAATAATTAGGAATTTCGAAATTTCCGAGCTACGATTACCCGATGAATATGTATCATGGATCTTCTGACATGAACGAAATTCCCTATTTCTCGATCGAATCGTTCGAAATTCGGTAATCTAGATGAAAATTGAACGAGAAATCGATTGTTGGGTCGATCGAGTCTGTCAGACTGACCGTTCTGGAGATATGGCGCGTCAAAATGAAAATAGTGCGCTTTTTGGCGAAAAACGCACTTAGGAGCGAGATTATTCTGTCATCGAGACGAATTCAGAAATTCCGATCACAGATTCGTTATCTACGGGTTCGACTAAGTGGTTGTGAATTTTTCCAGATTTTTCAAACAATAATTGGGAATTTCGAAATTTCCGAGCTACGATTATCCGATGAATATGTATCATGGATCTTCTGACATAAACGAAATTCTCCATTTCTCGATCGAATCGTTTGAAATTCAGTAATCTAGATGAAAATTGAACGAGAAATCGATTGGTGGGTCGATCGAGTCTGTCAGACTGACCGTTCCGGAGATATGGCGCGTCAAAATGAAAATAGTGCGCTTTTTGGCGAAAAACGCACTTAGGAGCGAGATTATTCTGTTATCGAGACGAATTCAGAAATTCCGATCACAGATTCGTTTTCTACGGGTTAGACTCAGTAGGTGTGAATTTTTTCAGATTCTTCAAACAATAATTAGGAATTTCGAAATTTCCGAGCTACGATTATCCGATGAATATGTATCATGGATCTTCTGACATGAACGAAATTCCCCATTTCTC
This sequence comes from Gastrophysa polygoni, assembly GCA_963576655.1. NCBI lineage: Eukaryota > Metazoa > Arthropoda > Insecta > Coleoptera > Chrysomelidae > Gastrophysa > Gastrophysa polygoni. The sequence continues at coordinate 28,768,998 of OY755087.1, read as the reverse complement.
GATCGAATCGTTTGAAATTCAGTAATCGAGATGAAAATTGAACGAAAAATCGATTGGTGGGTCGATCGAGTCTGTCAGACTGACCGTTCCGGAGATATGGCGCGTCAAAATGAAAATAGTGCGCTTTTTGGCGAAAAACGCACTTAGGAGCGAGATTATTCTGTTATCGAGACGAATTCAGAAATTCCGATCACAGATTCGTTTTCTACGGGTTAGACTTAGTAGGTGTGAATTTTTTCAGATTCTTCAAACAATAATTGGGAATTTCGAAATTTCCGAGCTACGATTATCCGATGAATATGTATCATGGATCTTTTGACATCAACGAAATTCCCCATTTCTCGATCGAATCGTTTGAAATTTGGTAATCTAGATGAAAATTGAACGAGAAATCGATTGGTGGGTCGATAGAATCTGTCAGAATGACCGTTCTGGAGATATGGCGCGTCAAAATGAAAATAGTGCGCCTTTTGGCGAAAAATGCACTTAGGAGCGAGATTATTCTGTTATCGAGACGAATTCAGAAATTCCGATCACAGATTCTTCAAACAATAATTAGGAATTTCGAAATTTCCGAGCTACGATTATCCGATGAATATGTATCATGGATCTTCTGACATGAACGAAATTCCCCATTTCTTGATCGAATCGTTTGAAATTTGGTAATCTAGATGAAAATTGAACGAGAAATCGATTGTTGGGTCGATCGAGTCTGTCAGACTGACCGTTCTGGAGATATGGCGCGTCAAAATGAAAATAGTGCGCTTTTTGGCGAAAAATGCACTTAGGAGCGAGATTATTCTGTTATCGAGACGAATTCAGAAATTCCGATCACAGGTTCGTTTTCTACGGGTAAGACTTAGTAGTTGTGAATTTTTTCAGATTTTTCAAACAATAATTGGGAATTTCGAAATTTCCGAGCTACGATTATCCGATGAATGTGTATCATGGATCTTCTGACATGAACGAAATTCCCCATTTCTCGATCGAATCGTTTGAAATTCAGTAATCTAGATGAAAATTGAACGAGAAATCGATTGGTGGGTCGATCGAGTCTGTCAGACTGACCGTTCCGGAGATATGGCGCGTCAAAATGAAAATAGTGCGCTTTTTGGCGAAAAACGCACTTAGGAGCGAGATTATTCTGTTATCGAGACGAATTCAGAAATTCCGATCACAGATTCGTTTTCTACGGGTTCGACTCAGTAGTTGTGAATTTTTCCAGATTTTTCAAACAATAATTAGGAATTTCGAAATTTCCGAGCTACGATTATCCGATGAATATGTATCATGGATCTTTTGACATTAACGAAATTCCCCATTTCTCGATCGAATCGTTCGAAATTCAGTAATCAAGATGAAAATTGAACGAGAAATCGATTGTTGGGTCGATCGAGTCTGTCAGACTGACCGTTCTGGAGATACGGCGCGTCAAAATGAAAATAGTGCGCTTTTTGGCGAAAAACGCACTTAGGAGCGAGGCTATTCTGTTATCGAGACGAATTCAGAAATTCCGATCACAGATTCGTTATCTACGGGTTCGACTTAGTGGTTGTGAATTTTTTCAGATTTTTCAAACAATAATTGGGAATTTCGAAATTTCCGAGCTACGATTATCCGATGAATATGTATCATGGATCTTCTGACATAAACGAAATTCCCCATTTCTCGATCGAATCGTTTGAAATTTGGTTATCTAGATGAAAATTGAACGAGAAATCGATTGTTGGGTCGATCGAGTCTGTCAGACTGACCGTTCTGGAGATATGGCGCGTCAAAATGAAAATAGTGCGCTTTTTGGCGAAAAACGCACTTAGGAGCGAGATTATTCTGTTATCGAGACGAATTCAGAAATTCCGATCACAGATTCGTTTTCTACGGGTTAGACTCAGTAGGTGTGAATTTTTTCAGATTCTTCAAACAATAATTAGGAATTTCGAAATTTCCGAGCTACGATTATCCGATGAATATGTATCATGGATCTTCTGACATGAACGAAATTTCCCATTTCTCGATCGAATCGTTTGAAATTCAGTAATCAAGATGAAAATTGAACGAGAAATCGATTGGTGGGTCGATCGAGTCTGTCAGACTGACCGTTCCGGAGATATGGCGCGTCAAAATGAAAATAGTGCGCTTTTTGGCGAAAAACGCACTTAGGAGCGAGATTATTCTGTTATCGAGACGAATTCAGAAATTCTGATCACAGATTCGTTATCTACGGGTTCGACTAAGTGGTTGTGAATTTTTTCAGATTTTTCAAACAATAATTGGGAATTTCGAAATTTCCGAGCTACGATTATCCGATGAATATGTATCATGGATCTTCTGACATAAACGAAATTCCTCATTTCTCGATCGAATCGTTTGAAATTTAGTAATCTAGATGAAAATTGAACGAGAAATCGATTGGTGGGTCGATCGAGTCTGTCAGACTGACCGTTCCGGAGATATGGCGCGTCAAAATGAAAATAGTGCGCTTTTTGGCGAAAAACGCACTTAGGAGCGAGATTATTCTGTTATCGAGACGAATTCAGAAATTCCGATCACAGATTCGTTTTCTACGGGTTAGACTCAGTAGGTGTGAATTTTTTCAGATTCTTCAAACAATAATTAGGAATTTCGAAATTTCCGAGCTACGATTATCCGATGAATATGTATCATGGATCTTCTGACATGAACGAAATTCCCCATTTCTCGATCGAATCGTTTGAAATTCAGTAATCGAGATGAAAATTGAACGAGAAATCGATTGGTGGGTCGATCGAGTCTGTCAGACTGACCGTTCTGGAGATATGGCGCGTCAAAATGAAAATAGTGCGCTTTTTGGCGAAAAACGCACTTAGGAGCGAGATTATTCTGTTATCGAGACGAATTCAGAAATTCCGATCACAGATTCGTTCTCCACGGGTTCGACTCAGTAGTTGTGAATTTTTTCAGATTTTTCAAACAATAATTAGGAATTTCGAAATTTCCGAGCTACGATTACCCGATGAATATGTATCATGGATCTTCTGACATGAACGAAATTCCCTATTTCTCGATCGAATCGTTCGAAATTCGGTAATCTAGATGAAAATTGAACGAGAAATCGATTGTTGGGTCGATCGAGTCTGTCAGACTGACCGTTCTGGAGATATGGCGCGTCAAAATGAAAATAGTGCGCTTTTTGGCGAAAAACGCACTTAGGAGCGAGATTATTCTGTCATCGAGACGAATTCAGAAATTCCGATCACAGATTCGTTATCTACGGGTTCGACTAAGTGGTTGTGAATTTTTCCAGATTTTTCAAACAATAATTGGGAATTTCGAAATTTCCGAGCTACGATTATCCGATGAATATGTATCATGGATCTTCTGACATAAACGAAATTCTCCATTTCTCGATCGAATCGTTTGAAATTCAGTAATCTAGATGAAAATTGAACGAGAAATCGATTGGTGGGTCGATCGAGTCTGTCAGACTGACCGTTCCGGAGATATGGCGCGTCAAAATGAAAATAGTGCGCTTTTTGGCGAAAAACGCACTTAGGAGCGAGATTATTCTGTTATCGAGACGAATTCAGAAATTCCGATCACAGATTCGTTTTCTACGGGTTAGACTCAGTAGGTGTGAATTTTTTCAGATTCTTCAAACAATAATTAGGAATTTCGAAATTTCCGAGCTACGATTATCCGATGAATATGTATCATGGATCTTCTGACATGAACGAAATTCCCCATTTCTCGATCGAATCGTTTGAAATTCAGTAATCGAGATGAAAATTGAACGAAAAATCGATTGGTGGGTCGATCGAGTCTGTCAGACTGACCGTTCCGGAGATATGGCGCGTCAAAATGAAAATAGTGCGCTTTTTGGCGAAAAACGCACTTAGGAGCGAGATTATTCTGTTATCGAGACGAATTCAGAAATTCCGATCACAGATTCGTTTTCTACGGGTTAGACTTAGTAGGTGTGAATTTTTTCAGATTCTTCAAACAATAATTGGGAATTTCGAAATTTCCGAGCTACGATTATCCGATGAATATGTATCATGGATCTTTTGACATCAACGAAATTCCCCATTTCTCGATCGAATCGTTTGAAATTTGGTAATCTAGATGAAAATTGAACGAGAAATCGATTGGTGGGTCGATAGAATCTGTCAGAATGACCGTTCTGGAGATATGGCGCGTCAAAATGAAAATAGTGCGCCTTTTGGCGAAAAACGCACTTAGGAGCGAGATTATTCTGTTACCGAGACGAATTCAATAATTCCGATTACAGATTCGTTATCTACGGGTTCGACTTAGTAGTTGTGGATTTTTTCAGATTTTTCAAACAATAATTGGGAATTTCGAAATTTCCGAGCTACGATTATCCGATGCATATGTATCATGGATCTTCTGACATAAACGAAATTCCCCATTTCTCGATCGAATCGTTTGAAATTTGGTAATCTAGATGAAAATTGAACGAGAAATCGATTGGTGGGTCGATCGAGTCTGTCAGACTGACCGTTCCGGAGATATGGCGCGTCAAAATGAAAATAGTGCGCTTTTTGGCGAAAAACGCACTTAGGAGCGAGATTATTCTGTTATCGAGACGAATTCAGAAATTCCGATCACAGATTCGTTCTCTACGGGTTCGACTTAGTAGTTGTGGATTTTTTCAGATTTTTCAAACGATAATTGGGAATTTCGAAATTTCCGAGCTACGATTATCCGATGAATATGTATCATGGATCTTCTGACATAAACGAAATTCCTCATTTCTCGATCGAATCGTTTGAAATTTAGTAATCTAGATGAAAATTGAACGAGAAATCGATTGGTGGGTCGATCGAGTCTGTCAGACTGACCGTTCCGGAGATATGGCGCGTCAAAATGAAAATAGTGCGCTTTTTGGCGAAAAACGCACTTAGGAGCGAGATTATTCTGTTATCGAGACGAATTCAGAAATTCCGATCACAGATTCGTTTTCTACGGGTTAGACTCAGTAGGTGTGAATTTTTTCAGATTCTTCAAACAATAATTAGGAATTTCGAAATTTCCGAGCTACGATTATCCGATGAATATGTATCATGGATCTTCTGACATGAACGAAATTCCCCATTTCTCGATCGAATCGTTTGAAATTCAGTAATCGAGATGAAAATTGAACGAGAAATCGATTGGTGGGTCGATCGAGTCTGTCAGACTGACCGTTCTGGAGATATGGCGCGTCAAAATGAAAATAGTGCGCTTTTTGGCGAAAAACGCACTTAGGAGCGAGATTATTCTGTTATCGAGACGAATTCAGAAATTCCGATCACAGATTCGTTCTCCACGGGTTCGACTCAGTAGTTGTGAATTTTTTCAGATTTTTCAAACAATAATTAGGAATTTCGAAATTTCCGAGCTACGATTACCCGATGAATATGTATCATGGATCTTCTGACATGAACGAAATTCCCTATTTCTCGATCGAATCGTTCGAAATTCGGTAATCTAGATGAAAATTGAACGAGAAATCGATTGTTGGGTCGATCGAGTCTGTCAGACTGACCGTTCTGGAGATATGGCGCGTCAAAATGAAAATAGTGCGCTTTTTGGCGAAAAACGCACTTAGGAGCGAGATTATTCTGTCATCGAGACGAATTCAGAAATTCCGATCACAGATTCGTTATCTACGGGTTCGACTAAGTGGTTGTGAATTTTTCCAGATTTTTCAAACAATAATTGGGAATTTCGAAATTTCCGAGCTACGATTATCCGATGAATATGTATCATGGATCTTCTGACATAAACGAAATTCTCCATTTCTCGATCGAATCGTTTGAAATTCAGTAATCTAGATGAAAATTGAACGAGAAATCGATTGGTGGGTCGATCGAGTCTGTCAGACTGACCGTTCCGGAGATATGGCGCGTCAAAATGAAAATAGTGCGCTTTTTGGCGAAAAACGCACTTAGGAGCGAGATTATTCTGTTATCGAGACGAATTCAGAAATTCCGATCACAGATTCGTTTTCTACGGGTTAGACTCAGTAGGTGTGAATTTTTTCAGATTCTTCAAACAATAATTAGGAATTTCGAAATTTCCGAGCTACGATTATCCGATGAATATGTATCATGGATCTTCTGACATGAACGAAATTCCCCATTTCTCGATCGAATCGTTTGAAATTCAGTAATCGAGATGAAAATTGAACGAGAAATCGATTGGTGGGTCGATCGAGTCTGTCAGACTGACCGTTCCGGAGATATGGCGCGTCAAAATGAAAATAGTGCGCTTTTTGGCGAAAAACGCACTTAGGAGCGAGATTATTCTGTTATCGAGACGAATTCAGAAATTCCGATCACAGATTCGTTTTCTACGGGTTAGACTTAGTAGGTGTGAATTTTTTCAGATTCTTCAAACAATAATTGGGAATTTCGAAATTTCCGAGCTACGATTATCCGATGAATATGTATCATGGATCTTTTGACATCAACGAAATTCCCCATTTCTCGATCGAATCGTTTGAAATTTGGTAATCTAGATGAAAATTGAACGAGAAATCGATTGGTGGGTCGATAGAATCTGTCAGAATGACCGTTCTGGAGATATGGCGCGTCAAAATGAAAATAGTGCGCCTTTTGGCGAAAAACGCACTTAGGAGCGAGATTATTCTGTTACCGAGACGAATTCAATAATTCCGATTACAGATTCGTTATCTACGGGTTCGACTTAGTAGTTGTGGATTTTTTCAGATTTTTCAAACAATAATTGGGAATTTCGAAATTTCCGAGCTACGATTATCCGATGCATATGTATCATGGATCTTCTGACATAAACGAAATTCCCCATTTCTCGATCGAATCGTTTGAAATTTGGTAATCTAGATGAAAATTGAACGAGAAATCGATTGGTGGGTCGATCGAGTCTGTCAGACTGACCGTTCCGGAGATATGGCGCGTCAAAATGAAAATAGTGCGCTTTTTGGCGAAAAACGCACTTAGGAGCGAGATTATTCTGTTATCGAGACGAATTCAGAAATTCCGATCACAGATTCGTTCTCTACGGGTTCGACTTAGTAGTTGTGGATTTTTTCAGATTTTTCAAACGATAATTGGGAATTTCGAAATTTCCGAGCTACGATTATCCGATGAATATGTATCATGGATCTTCTGACATGAACGAAATTCCCCATTTCTCGATCGAATCGTTTGAAATTTGGTAATCTAGATGAAAATTGAACGAGAAATCGATTGGTGGGTCGATAGAATCTGTCAGACTGACCGTTCTGGAGATATGGCGCGTCAAAATGAAAATAGTGCGCCTTTTGGCGAAAAACGCACTTAGGAGCGAGATTATTCTGTTACCGAGACGAATTCAATAATTCCGATTACAGATTCGTTATCTACGGGTTCGACTTAGTAGTTGTGAATTTTTTCAGATTTTTCAAACAATAATTGGGAATTTCGAAATTTCCGAGCTACGATTATCCGATGCATATGTATCATGGATCTTCTGACATAAACGAAATTCCCCATTTCTCGATCGAATCGTTTGAAATTTGGTAATCTAGATGAAAATTGAACGAGAAATCGATTGGTGGGTCGATCGAGTCTGTCAGACTGACCGTTCCGGAGATATGGCGCGTCAAAATGAAAATAGTGCGCTTTTTGGCGAAAAACGCACTTAGGAGCGAGATTATTCTGTTATCGAGACGAATTCAGAAATTCCGATCACAGATTCGTTTTCTACGGGTTCGACTCAGTAGTTGTGAATTTTTCCAGATTTTTCAAACAATAATTAGGAATTTCGAAATTTCCGAGCTACGATTATCCGATGAATATGTATCATGGATCTTTTGACATTAACGAAATTCCCGATTTCTCGATCGAATCGTTTGAAATTCAGTAATCAAGATGAAAATTGAACGAGAAATCGATTGGTGGGTCGATCGAGTCTGTCAGACTGACCGTTCCGGAGATATGGCGCGTCAAAATGAAAATAGTGCGCTTTTTGGCGAAAAACGCACTTAGGAGCGAGATTACTTCGTTTCCTTGACGAATCGAAACATATACAATCCTTCCCCGTCACTATATAGAGTCGTTCGAAATCCCACAAACTAGATGAAAATCGAACGAGGAATCCGATCGTTTACCGACAAATGTTTTGCGACCCACCGTTTCGGAGATATCGAGCTTTCATTCAATTTAGCAGGTGGATCTCATTCTTTCGCCAAATGACAATGACATTCGGTTGATCATGACACGATCGAGAACTGGCCTTCGAAAAATCAGCGTATATTTCCCTCACAAAATGATCAGGGGTAACTACCTACTACCACATATTGCCCCGCATAAATCTTCCAGGTGGTATCGTAATTTCGTTCTTACGAATAGAAGTGAGGGCGGATTCCATCCCGGAATAGTTTGGTCAACCGAATAAGGGTTAATCCAACCCCCGACTATACACAAACGACGATACAATAGCCTTTTCAAGGGAAGAAATCCCTTATCGCGAAAACGGAGAGGCAGAATGCATATAGGGTGAAATAGAGTGTTAGACCAACATGAATCTTCTGGAGAATCCCATTTGGTGATCGAAATTATTATACGGGGTGTAGTAGAATCATAACGCACGAATGGCTCACATCTGGAAAATATACACTTTATATTTTATCATATACAGGGTGAGTCAAAAATGTGTACCGAGCTTCCTGGGGGTGATAGAACACTGAAAAATAAGTGTAGTTTGATGATTAAACTCATGGCCCAAAATGCATATTTCGGGAGATATATCCTTCCAAAGTTGATAAAATTAAAATAATTTCTCCGCATAACTTCTGAACGATGAAAGCCACCCGATTGAAATTTTGTGCATGAATGTATGTTGTCAAAATCCATTTTTTCGCCACACTTCCACATTTCTGATATTGTTATAAAGGGTGTTTCCAGAGGGTGAGTCATGATTTTTTGTAGAAAACTTTTTTCCCTGTATTATTTTCGGTGAAAAAACAGGAGCATTCGATGGAGCGAAGAAAATTACATGAAAAAGGTACTCTTATTCAAATACAAAAAATTGAGTCGATCGTGAGATATTTGAGTTTTTGTAGTTACATGATATCAGCAGATTGATTTTATTCATCGCGAGATTCATCGGTATAACGATATTTCAGCAGCATTTGCATTTCCGAAGCACTCGCCAAGCATTAGAAGCATATCAGTTTGTTCAGAGAACGAATAACCTGCCATATTTCTTAAAATCTCAGTTGATAATCGCAGTGATAAATGACACAGAAAAACCACACGAACAAATCGACTACAACAATGTTGACTCGAATGTTGATGACATGAACGTCAAAATTGAGAACAAAATTATTCATCATGGCTTGCTGAAATAATTGATTCATTGCTTCATCAATTCATTTCATTTTTGAATGAATTTGTTATTCCTAGATTTGAACTAAGGAAAATTTTGTAAAATATGATTAATATAAGAATCTATAAGTATGGCATTTAGTTGCAACAAATTCATAAACGCATGTGTTTAGATGGTGTTATAAAACTACAATTCGAATTTATATTCACTCATAACAATTCGAACTGAACTTGGAAAGAGGAAGTAGCTACGCATCTTTGTCATTTTCTCGTAATCGGAAGAAAAATCCTTTTTGAATATTATGAATGTTCCATTTATCAAAAAGTAAGCGAGTTATATCAATTATTTTACATTCGAAAGATCAATTTTCGTTCGATAAAACTGAAGACAAAATCCTCGACAGAATCATTTCATTTGTCAACCCTGCAAGTATTCAAAAGTCACGCGAAAGTTCGACAAAACAAAACGCTCACCCCGTACATATATGAATGTACCGCCACCGCCGAGCCCCCAGAAAACAGGGAAGCAGGGACGAGTCGAGTCGAGGGTGAGGGGGGTGAGTGTGTTAACCCGTCGAGGAATTCCGATGACGTAAGTTGGGTCAGCAACGCGGATTATCTCGTGCATTCCGGAGGAATTCCGGCAGACACCACATAAACGCTACATCTATATTACCGAGGACGGGGGAGAGGGGTGGATATTTCGGGGGTCGAGGGGGAGAAGGAGACGACGACACCGCATCGAATAGTACGAGGAGGCCACTTCGAGTATAACTCTGGCAACACCGCAATCTAAGACCAACGTCATTTGTTATGAGTCGAATGTCATGTATCATACGTCAAATGTCAAGTGTTATGCGTCAAATGATATGTGTAGTACGTCAAGTGACACATCTGTCATACTTCACATAACATGCCTTAACAGTTCAACGAACATTCGATCTTCCACAATCACAGAATCAAACTCCACCTTATTTTTGGTGAAGGAAGCGTAGTCTAACTGATTGCAAACTATCTAATTTTGTCGGATAACAAAGTATTTCGTTCAAAACAGCGCTATGGCAATGAATAAATTTCAGACATTATGGCACTCAGCACTTTTGTTACTTCCACTTTAGTCTTTTGTTAGTCTCGGTGTAACAAGTAACACTTTTTTGACCTACGTGAATAATGATGAAGCAATTTTACCTAGGTGAATATTGAACTGTCAATAGCGTCGATCCATGATATGTAGTATACACACGTATACATACTGATGCCAATGCAATCAATGAAACATTCATTATTGATTGACCGAAACGAAAGAAATATGGATAAGATGCGAAATCCACTACAGCCCAAAGCAATTTCTGCATTTCTCACATACGTGAGCTGTTATGTGCTAATCAGTCAGAACGCATCTCTAGTCTATGTTTATTTATATTTTAGTAATATGCTGAAGGATATTTCTCCTTCCGGGGAACCGAAAATCGGAATTAATAAAGCATGCTGATATTTCAGTGTCAGTAGTGAAAAAGTGATTTATTTATTGAAAAAAGCTCACTTCTCACCCTCACCCTAGATATACCATAGCATAACATACTATTTGACGATTTCTCAGCTGAAAGATCTCACTGCGAAATTGTATTTTTTCGATTCGACTATGTATACAGGGTGCTGCGTGTCAAAAAGCCCGGCTAATTAATCTCCTGATGCAGAGTTTATCAGTCGACGGCAGTCGCACCCGGCGAAACGAATATATGCCGCTTGTCATCATCAGTGTTGAAACAAACGACGAATTATGTATTACGTGATTTTTCATCGCACCCGAACGAATGGCTCGCGTCGACTCTCCGACACCGAAATTTACTTCTGTTTGTCCGTCGACTATCACTCACCGGCCATCGCCATGCTATACGAGTACGCAGATATACAGTGTGGAACAGCCGAATGGAATAAATTCGACAACGAATAAATGAGGGTGTGTTGGGAAAAAACGCTCGGACACGTCGATTTGTATTTTTTGATAAGCATTTTTTTCAACAAAATTAAATTATATAGAGTGTGTCATGTAACAGTGGCCAACACCAACTTTTTTATTTCAAATGGAACACCCTGTATTTCATTCCATTTTAAAATTCTCACTGAAGAGCTAATTTCATCGATACACCACACTTGAGGTCTAGCGGAAATGATTACAGAGATATAGGGTGTGAAAATATCGAGATTTTTCAGCTTTAGGATTTTTTTGTGTCAAAACTATTCATTATTGGTCGAAACGGCTTACATGTCCCTGTTTTTGATTTACTACCTACTGTCATTTGATTGAAACAGAATTCAGAAAATTGATCATCCTGTATCTGTCCTAAAGAAATGTCAGTAGATATTATATCGAAAATTAAGAGAGAGACATGTAAGTCGTTTCGACCAATTATGCATAGTTTCGACACAAAAAAATCCTAAAGTTGAAAAATCTCGATTTTCCACACCCTATATCTCTGTAATCATTTCCGCTAGACCTCAAGTGTGGTGTATCGATGAAATCAATTGTTCAGTGAGAATTCAAAAATGGATTGAAATACAGGGTGTTCCATTGGAAATAAGAATGACACACTCTATATAATTCAATTTTTTTTGTAAAAAATGCGTATTCAAAAATACAAATCGACGTGTACGAGCATTGTTCCACACTGTATGGGAATAAGGTACACGGAAAAATGTTCCAACTCTCGTAAAAATGTACACGCTGCTGTTGAGTCGCAGACAAAATTCATTCATTTATAATGTGGTTTTGTCAAAATTCCAACTTTGGTTGACAACACACTCGGTTCATTTCTTCTTTTTCGATTTGTGTGCCTCCATTTAGTAATTCTACGTATTCAGATTCTGGATGATAATTATCCCTTTTGCTCCATTGACGAATATCCGCTTTTTTGCTCTGCACCATGATAAAAGTGCATCATACAGCGTCAGCGATTTCGTTGTATTCATCGCTATGTTCGGCCTATAAGGCGGGAATTAAAGGGGCATTAAGCGGGATTCTAGTGCCCCGGTAATATCATGACGACTATATTCATATTGGAGGTATGGGAGAGGACGACTGCGCCTTTTCACTTCTTCGTGTTGGGAATCCTACTCGCGATTATGGACATGATGTATTATCATTCAGTCTCGCCACAATCTTCTATGCTCGCGAAATTTTTTCAACTGCAAAAAAAGTAACGAAGGTTCTAAGTGTCCTTATTTCCGAAATTGAGTTATTGTCTATTGAGCGCGGTTTTGAACGACATACTTTGTAACATGACAAATGTAGATAGTACAATTAGTAAAAGGTTATTTCTCATTGGAGGGGGCAAGTGTCAGTGTATTTCTTCTTGAATTTTCGATTTTTTTTTCGTTTATTCTGTGTGTTAGCAGTCACAATGAAATAGTTTCACAAATGTGACTTTTTCTGTACGAGCCAATCAAAGATATGATATTTTATATGCCTTACTAGATGCAACCTTGTCCCATCGAACATGAGAGGAAGAAAGAGCTATCGATTCGTCTGGATGTGCAACAAAAAAGGTGGAATTTTGCCAACAATCAGCTGATCACTGCTGGTTACCTCTCTTTCGTTTGCCGTTTTCATTGGTTGGATTCATCCGCCTTTCCTTAGGCGCGAACTAGGGTCCATTTGGAATTTGTTCAACATTATTCAATGACTTATATGCTGATCTTTTTGGAATCTATTAGTACAAGACGACACCAAAGTTTCAAAATTCTGGCTAAGCCAACTAGAATTATTTCCAAATTCTCAATATTCAAACGACAAGTAAAAGTGACTCTCTTTTTTCAACACATTCATGGATCGATAAACTTTGCTAAACAATGAATTTGTGTGAATAATCTTACACTATCAACTCGATTCGAATGAAATTAACTTTATGAAATATTTTATTTTATTTTATAACCAACCAACTTGAGTACGTCTGTGCAAGTGAAGAAAAACTCAGCAATGAACTCCTCCTCGGCGAGGAAAAATGTCCCCTTTCCGGAGTCACCGGAACAGAAAAAATCCGGGTTATCCGGCTGAAATACCGCCGCTATTAGCGGCTAACGGTAAAATATAGTGGAATAGATTTATCGAAAAATCTCCCCCGAGAGGGCCGACCCGCTAATAATGTTGACAGATGACGCGAGCCGTAAGCCGCTGTCGGAATCGTATAAAAACTTATCGACGGCATGGGCATGCTGGCGCGGGCAGTGGGCCTTGAAATCGTCGAGAGCAGGGCGTTGCCCCTTTGTTTTCACCTTCAAGAAAATCCGCTTAGAACTTGGCGAATTCTGCATGTCATAAATCGTACGGAAAATTGAAATAAAACCAAGAAACTGCAATAAACATACAGGGAAATTGTGCCCAAAATTGGGAGGAAGGGGTTACTCTATTTGAAAAAATAATTCTTTCGAAAAGTTATTGGCCTTTGAATTGATTGATAATTCGAAAATCAATATCATCTGTTGTTATCTGTCAGAACTATTTTCAAAGCAAACATTTTGTTTCCTAGATCAAACCACACAGTTGTTTGCAAAGAAAGCTTCGATTTTGTTGAGAAAAATCAGAATTTATACTGGGCGAATTAGGAGCAAGCAAATTTTCAAATCGGTTTTCCCCGGAAAGATTTTCAAAATTCAGAAAAAATAAAAAACCAAAGTGAAAGGTCAAGGGCTCTCCTGATAAGAATGTTTCACTTTATAATAAAAATTCTGCATCCATCATTCCATGCTAACTTTCGAAATAACCCCTGGTGGTGGTGTGCAAAAATACACGGCAAACCCCCGAACATTCGGTCAAAGAATAAAATATCCAATGACGAACGATGAATAATCATTTTCGCATGATAATATTCGGCCCCAACAAAGTCGAGTGTTGGGGCCTTTTCGAGCAGTACTCGACGGGGCTGGCGCTGGCATCTAGTGGCCCGTGGCGATTTATACGCCATCTGGCGGCGATTCCGGAACGCCCAAACGGTTTCCAGAAAAGCTCTATAGGCAACGACAATAAATGTGTCGCAGACGAAGTGTGTCACAACTAACGATATAATATTATGTGTGTAGAAAAAAGGTGACCGCGTTGCCAAAGATGACAATATTAAGTCAATTGGATTTCAAAGTACTGGCCACAAATTATTTTAAAATTTTTATCTAGGTAATTTGGATTAAATCTTCATATTTTGGGCCCGGGATTCTATAGTTGTTATACTTCCAATCGGTAATGAAACACTCTGAATGGGAATGAATTGCTTAGAACTGATTGATCATTATCATTTTTCATCGTTATTATGTCTGTAACAGTCTACCAAAGGTGTTCTATATTATAGATATTAAACAACGATATATGACCATCAAATGTTCGATCAAATTATTCCTGTATGCTACATATATATACGCGAAATTCGATTATGCTATAGATATAGATATAAACTAGTGTTGGTATCTATTGTGTCGTTGATTGAATAACGAGGTCCAATTGCGGAAAAATCTGTCCCGGTCAAAATTTCAGGTCAACATCCAGTGGCGTTGTCAAATGATGACATTACCGAAATTGTCGGCGGTTGAGGATTTTCCAACGGATGAATTTTATCGGAAATTTTTTCCTGGTTGGTATAATGACAGGTTTTGTTAACTTGATGAAAACGAAAATTGATGTTGTTGGAAACACATTTGGTGTGGAATTTTCTCACCGAATACCACACGAGGTCAAATTAAATCCGGAAATTTTTTCGAGCTCATGAATATTTTGAAAATTATCTCGAGTCGAAGACGAAATAATTTGACCTCTAGTGGTATTACTAGTGATAATTTTAAGAAATTTCAAGAACCATTTTTAACTAAACTATTCAAGATGAATTTCAGAAGACTGAAGTTTCTTTACTTCAAGTTCATCTTTCGAATACAGATCGTTCACTTCATTCATGTCTTGACATTATGGATTATATATTATTGAACTAGTTCAAATTCTCCATATTTTCCAAAGAACGTTACTTTTTGCCCCATTTGGCCAAATATCTATTTGAAAATTTCCAAAAGAACCGACTATACTGACAATGATTATATTAAGTGGCACCATGATAGAAAAAAAAACATGTGAAGTTGATGAAAGTCACAATTTTCAGAGAATAATGAAGGGTACAGGGTGACTAACGATGCCGATGAGCCAAGAAATATTTAAGATTTCAAATTATACGTCTAACTAATCTACCTTACACCATATTATCATTTTGTAATATAATATTGTTCGAAACCCCAAGACCCTATCATAGCTACGCCACTGTCATCATCATCATTATTATATACGCTATGACAGCAGTGCTGCGATTTCCTGAAACTGAACAATGAATGTGATGGACTCTGCAGGGCAGGGAAATTAAAAGAGGGGAGGTGGGAAGCCAGGGAAAAACCGGAATAGATCCACGCAAGTATTTTCTATATGGTTGAGAAAAAAAAAATGAAACTAGTTTGCTTAAAATATACAAGGCTACTCAAACTATGGAAAAATGTGATCTTGCTTTTTTCTTGCCTATCTGTTTTTCAAGAATTATTAGAACTTTGAGAATGAAGATGATACGAATACGACTACTTGTGAAAACAAAAATCAAACAGATAGTGAGAACATCAAGTATAGTGTCCAATTTGGAAATTATGATACGCCACGATTTGTGGGTCGAATAGCAAGCAGAGCAGCTATCTCGTTTCGCCACCCTGTATGTGTATATGTACCCGATATCTGCAATTCAGATCACGGGTGATGGTGATTAAGTGCCATACACCATTATTATCGCGGATATGGATGTTTCGCAATTACTCAGTAAGATCGCGTAAAGTTTTGCAGTTCATATTGCGGACAGAAATTCTAATCATTACGGGATCCGTCAACCGAAACTGTGATTGCGTTCGTGGACACAACATTTTTGATTCAGTCGAAGAAACAATCAAAATGAACATATCGAAATTGGTGGAGAGGAAAAATGGTTTATTGCAATTAACGATGTGTATATTGAAAATTTATTGGGGTTTTTTCACAAATCGGCTCCAAAAATAACTGATTTCCCTTATAATAAACCTCGAATCAGTATAGAAATACTGTAACACTTTTACTACAATTTATAGTCCATGAAGATTGATATTTGATGATGACGACTGTTTGGTCTGTAGAATACAACTGCTCAGTTTTGAAACTCGTTAAATCCAAATCAAATTTCAAAATTCGTTAAAATTTTCTCGTATGAGTATAGTTCGTTCGTGAAACTGTTTAGATCCAGAATAGTTCTTCTGAAAAATACTGATATCGGTTACTTTTCATGTATCATGCAATCCATTATATCTTTGGGATTCTTGTTGTACATAATTCTCACAATGAAAAAGAATGTAAACCTCTATGCATCCTTTTTTCGTCCAGTTCTCACACAGTATGCTTTGTGAACTTTTGTGAATTTTCTAACAGATGGAAAAACATCCAGTATAAGGAATGGAACGACGATTGGCTTTATGATGTCTACACAAAACGAATCCAAGAAAGAAGGTGAATTTTCGACATTTTCCCAAGGATAATCTCGAAAAATAGAAAGGTGAAATTCGAGTATCCAACTAGCTTCGCTTCAATTTTTAGGAATTGCCAAAGTTGTATCCACCAATACAAACCCATATCAGAGTTTCAAAATCAACTTCCCATTTGCTTTTACCAAATACCACATAATTATGAGTAGTCTTTTATCGCCAATCGAAAAACAAGCCTAACATGTATGATCTAGGTTAAATATCTTCGTGAAAATATTACGAAAATGACACAAATAAGCTCACCTTCAGTTCAAAAAAATTCCTCCTCTAGACTCATCCACCAATTATCCAAAAGACACACACGATAGTTCACTAAAAAAGTCACACAAAACACTAGCTGATCACCTCGAATGATAAAAGATATTCGCCACCGGAAAGAAATCAACGCGTAAGAAAATGCACCGACGTAAATATTAACAACGCGAATAAAATTTATTCACATGCGATGCTCGGTCAGTCAGTGCGCTGGCAATTGTTTTTCGTAGCCGAGCAAAAAATCCCAGCGTTTTTTGCTGGTATTCCATTTTGCAGGGTCGGACTGGGCAGGGGCACTGGAATTCCAGAATGCGGGGATGATATTTCCCGGGGTGGGGGGGCAAGTCGGGTTCGACTAACGAAATGAATGTAGGATTCTAATGAATTTTGAACAAGAAAGAACTGGTGTTAGGTGGACAATTTGTTAGGAAATTAACGAATCACTAGAAAAGGGAATTTGTCCAAGGCAGGTGGCAAAATGTCTGTAACTGAATAAATGCATGATGAATGGAAATTGGCCAACTGATTTGAAAAAACATGAAGATAAGCCGAGATTAGTTACATTATTATTTACTGATATTTTGAAATTGAAAATTCGAAAAATGAGGATGTTGAAATAATAATGATAATCTTTACTGTTTATCAAACAGGCACTAGTTCTTATCACAGGACAATTTACACTTTCAGCTTACTGTGTGTACTAAGTTCACTTCGGAATAAAGATAGTTATTATATCATTATTATTATTATTATCATTAGATACCATCATTCCTATGGACCGATGATGAATGTTTCAAACATAATTCTTTCAGCAATGGGTTCTAATTTTTTTCACCGATGATCAAGATTGGAAGATTCACGCAACTGACTTTTTACTCAGCTTTTTTATTTTTCTTGCTTGCTTTTGCTTTGTGTGTTCATTTGTATTTCAGTTGGTATTGTAGCGACGAAAATCTATGCCTACAGCTTGTGCGAAAATGTTGATTGGGTGGTTGGCAAAGTTTGGAACGAATCGGCCCAGTCCGACTCTGGTTTTGTTGGAAGAAGAGCGATGGATACAGTTTCGGAGGTGATGATATGAATCATATATCTGTATACTTCGACAATACTTGTTTACATACAAGGTGGTCCTTAAGAAATCATACTGGGAAGTATAGTAGATTTACTGATGACAAAAAAATATTAATAGCTACGAAATTATTCATTCATTTGTTAAGACCAAAGCCTTTACACAGGGAAAAAATCAGCGGTTTGGGCACCACTGGATTGCCAGAGGTGGAGCAGTTTCTTGGCCTCCTAGGTCACCCGATTTAACATCGCTAGATTTTCACCTGTGGGGACATGTGAAGTCTTTGGTCTACGAAACTCCAGTAGGAACAGAGCAAGACTCAATTGGACGA
This sequence comes from Gastrophysa polygoni, assembly GCA_963576655.1. NCBI lineage: Eukaryota > Metazoa > Arthropoda > Insecta > Coleoptera > Chrysomelidae > Gastrophysa > Gastrophysa polygoni. The sequence continues at coordinate 28,750,436 of OY755087.1, read as the reverse complement.
ATCACAGCATCATTTGAAATCATTCAAAACGAGGATCAAATTCTCAGTCAAGTCCGCCGAAATCATGTGATGCGACGTTTAAATCGGTGTATCCAGGTTGGCGGAAGATATTTTAAACAATTGTTGTGATGATATCATATACAAAAGGCAAAAATTGAATGCATTAAATCCCATTGAGGCAATTCATCGTCTTTCTAAATTTTAACGCGTCTCGACACTTTTCCAGACATGGGACCCACTACTCAAATGTTTTCTATTTTTGCACTAAATACCTCTTGGAAGTTTGATTCCATAGTTCTGTAACACCCTGTATAAATCGTTCAATGTCCTGCTGATGAACGAAAATTGTAAATTATCGAATATTCGGTATTAGACTAGGTAATACTTTTTTTTTTTTTTTTCTTTATTGATCCATTAGAACGAGCTTAAAAAAAGCAATAGGACAAGTCAGTAAATATCAGATACAGATATAATATACAAATATATAACAAATACATTCATAAATAATGAGAGGTATATAAACAATTAGGTGAGTGAACGAAGAAACAATGATGAAAAATAATACGAAAAATTTTCACTAATGTAGGTGAGAAAAAAACTCATCGATTGTATAGGGGCTAATTTCGAAAAGTAGTTGTTTTATTTTATGTTTGAATACTTGGTCCTTGGTTATAATTTTGAAAAACTCCGGAAGTGCATTATATAATCTCAGCCCCAAAATCTCAAACGAGTTCAGACGTAGAGATAAACGTGTTTTGGGTATGTGAAAATCATTTCTGATGCGTGTATTATATTCATGAAAAGATTGGTTTCGTTTAAAAACTTCTTTATTTCTATGGATGTACAACAAAACTTCCAGAATGTAGAGACCTGGTAGAGTCAAAATGTTGAATTTTTTAAATAGTGTTCTACACGATGATGTTTGTGACGCGTTTGCAATAGTTCTGATAATTCTCTTTTGCGTTACAAAAACATTGTGTGCAGGCGGAGAATTTCCCCAAACAATAATTCCATAGTTAATTCTTGATTGTATCTGCCCGTGGTAATATAAGAGTAGACCAGAGTTGTCTAGAATTCGTCTCAAGTTTCTTAACAGAAAACACTGCTTATTGAGTATTTTAATGAGATTATCGCAATGCTGATGGAAATTAATATTGCTATCTAGAAAAAGACCTAAAAATTTTATACTGTCAACTCTTTCTATCTCAACACCGGATATTCCAATATTAATGTCTACCGAATGAATGTTTTGGGCAGTATGAAAAGCTACTGCTCTCGTTTTGGAGGCATTCAAAAATAATGAGTTTTCACTGAACCAATTTTGCAAGCTATCGAGATCTGAATTTATATTTTGTTGCAATTCAGGCAAATCTTTTGATTTAAATAGGAGGGAAGAATCATCGGCATACAAACAAGTGAGTACTGTGGTATTCGATCACTTTGATACGTTCTGGATCGAAATTAGTTCGGACTTCCGTAGGTGAGTGGATTATAGGGTCGACTATAGGTGGGCGAGAAACGGTCATGAGTTATTCAGATCCTGTTAACTCGTAGGTGCTTGTTATTATGATGAAGCGGTTAATATTTGATAACTGCGATGAGGAGTGCTCGAGCAACCCCCCTGCCCCCCCCCCTCTAGTGATGGCAGTTTCGCAAATTGGACAATACTGATGACGGTGATATCCGATGTAAACAATCCAATCTGTCGATTTGAATTTGCGGATGACGCATTCGCATCGCTTTTTGTTTGGTATTTTTAAATTTGAAGCCTATTTGAAGCCTGCGAAGCTTGAATTCGACCTGAGTATCATTCACCATGTTCGTCTCTCCCAGGCTCGGTTGCAGCCCAAGTTTTTTGGGACACAATTTGTCACTTTGCCCAGAGATTTTTCAAACTTTCGTTTCGTATTCATTTATACATTCTTCCATCCATTTCACACTTCACTTCAATTAACTAAGTAACCCTCAGGAACTTCAAATAGGTTTGTGCGAGTTAAGATGACGGGATTTCGGGATTTATAGTTCGAAGAAGTGGAATCCAAACCATTGTGACTTTTTGGTTACATTTCTTGGGGAACTGTATGATATACTATGTATATAGGTACAAGGAATAATTGAATACAAAATCGAGCGCCGAGCTCAGTACAAATACGCCTTTGCCAGTGACACTGACTTTTTGATAACAAAAAAGTACGTACCAATATAGCGCATGCAATAAAGTACACATATGATACAAAACAACTCATTCTTGGAAGCGTGTAACTTCTTGAAGACAGGCCATCAAGGAATTAACCCACTAAAAACTCATTTCGTACTTATTTAGGAACACCCTAAGTAACACTACTTGACATCAATAGTGGGAAATTGAAAAAAAGGGTCGCTTCGCATATTGTTATCAATGCGCGAACTTTTCGTTACAAAAACTACGTAGATATCAGTTTCGTTAATATTGTTATTATTACTATTGTATTCATTATCATTGTTGAGTTGTTCGAAGACATTATGAAACATTATGTTATGAAATTTTATGTTTCAGACGAAGGAAGTGTTAAAATGATATCATGAAATAATCATCTATAAAACATTACTGTTTTTTTGCTCACGTAATAGAACGACTAATTTGGCTGGTGACTCGAATGTTCGTGGTGATTTTAACGTTCATGGATATACAGAGTGGCCCAATGAAAACGAAACATGGTAACAGCATTTTACTGAGAGATCAAGAAACTGACGTCAAAAAAACTCTTTATGTAATGTTGGATGGGACAGGATTTGAAAAAGAAAAATAATGCACTTCTCAGATGAACATCGTACTAACTACAAAATGAGAAATAGTGATGGGAAGGGAAAAAAAGCATTACTTTCCCTCACTAGTCGATTATTTTCATAAACGTGTTTTCTCGAGAACTACTGCATTATAATAATATAATAATAATAATTTATTTGCCATATAAGATTAGTTACATAAGTGTAAAAAGAAAAAAATGTATACATATAAATGAAATGGTAAATAAATTGCAGCAACCACTAAAGTCCTTGAAAGTGGTGTAGTAACCTTTTTCCAAATATAAATAAATAAACATTAGTATTTTTTCATTTTAGACATTCGGATGTTCTTTTGGCATATTATCACATACTAGCAAATACATAATATTAAGGAACATACACAAATTAATAAACATATACTTATAGTAATAAAGTCTTTTTTTTTTTTTATTGGTTATCACTTTTTGCACATTAGTAGTGGATATTTGTAACATCAACAAATTGATGGATTCTCAGTCTCGGTGTTTGTTTAATCCACCTCTTTAGTTTGGATATGAAAAGTTTCTGAGCATTAATTAATTTCAGGTCGGTTGGAATGATGCTATATAATTTTGGTCCTAAGTAAACGAAACTATGCTGTAAGGTATTTTTGCGTGGCCGAGGGATTACATAGGAGTTTTGTCTATTTCTAGTGTTATAAGTGTGGTCTGGGAGTCTTAGTTCAGTTCTGTGAAAGTGTTGCCTAGAAACAGTTTTCAAGAAGTATAATTGTATTATGTCAAGGTGACCTGTTTTTGTATAGAGTTCTTCAGTTGAGAAGATGATTGGAAGTGAATATGTTAGTTTGACTATGCGGTTTTGTATTCTTTCAAGGGGGTTTATATATTTATTGAATTCCAAAAACAAGGAAGCGTTGGAAAGAGATTTCGATTACCTTCAAAATGATGTATCACTTGACCCCTTACCTCATTTGAGATTCATCAAGGGTTGGAGCTCACCACTCCGAGGGGTTCGAAGTGGAAAAGTTGAAAACACGCACAAAATATTTCTCCCTAGAGATAAAAATCGACTGGTTTTTTTTCTGAGAACGATAACTATGCGTCAAATCGGATCGGCCTTGTTTCGTTTTCATCGGGCCACCCAGTATACGAATAGACCGTTGATAGGTGAACATCGCCTTTCATTCTTCCTCTACCGTAAAACTCGTCATTTTTCGACGTCGAATTCATTTATTGCTCATGTAGAGTCACAGTCGGATATATCGCCTTACTAATAGACGATATGAGCAGGTACAAAATAACATGGCGGCCGCGACTCGTAATATTTATTCGCTGCGGGCCGGCGGCGGCAAAAACAAAAGAGCGGCGGCGACAGGTGGCGGCTCGAGGCGGTCCGACTATCGAGCATTGGCCGCTCGAGAGCCGATGCCGCCTCCAATCGCGTCGTCAACTTTCTTCTTAGCGGCACAGGTGCGGTCTCGAAGAGGCGTCGTCGACTTTATAAAACGGCGAAACTGCATCCGACGCATTTTTTCCTACGACCACCCACAGAGATATCGCTTTCAACAGAGTTTTTCATTAAGAAAGTAGCCCGTTTCATTGTGGCTACAGGAAAGTCGAAAGTAAAACGTACTAGTGCGGAAATATTCCGAAAACGCACGATTGCAGTGACTGATGAATGTGATGATGATGCTACTTATGTTCTGGACTGATATTGCATCCAAACCCTTCGGAAAATGATTGAAAAATTATATTATCATCGGAAATAGATGATATCATTGATGATGATTGATGATAAAATCAAAATTTATGTATTAGGATTTAAAGTTTTCATGGGTCGACTGTGCCTTTCAAAATGGATAGAAGGGATGAAGTGGAATATCTTCACAACCGAATATAGCAACTTCAGTAGCGTACTTTTTTAGGGTTTCAAAAGATTGAAAATTCTCGAAAATCTCAGGATTTCGAAAAAAAAATGCTGCATGTCGATAGACAGTGGAAGAAAAAATAACTGCTCTCTCAACGTACCTGTCGCAATTGAAAATTCACCGTTTGACCCCCCTTTTTTCGTATCTCATTTCGTTTGACAGTTATAACCCTATGAATGTGTCACGTTTAAAGACATGATATCATAATTCCCTATAGTGATAGATGGATATCGTAATGTTTGAGGAAAAACATGTCATATGAATATTCCATATGCAACAGTCGCTGACAGATTGATAATAGAATGAAAGAGAAAAAATCCGTTCTTCTCGATCAACGCTGGGAACTGTTTTTGGGTAATACGGATATGAATTCATAATTGATATGATTTTCTCTGAGATAACGCGGTAATTATTTGAGAAAATAAATTATACACGCGATAAAACAAACCAAAAATCATGTGAGTCCGTCCCTGCGTTCGTCCGAAGAAATTCGACTTTCCGGCCGTGGAAGGAGGTGCCCGGAGTGCATACGTCGACCAATGATCCGGCCCGGAAAGCGATTTCCGCTGCCTTTTCTTCCTTTTTCGCCGTTTCGCGGAATCCGCGAATTGAACGCGAGACTGAATTTATTTATTATATACCCGATGTATGTGTTCGCCGCCCCCAATTTTTCCGATTGCATCAGGTGAAAACCGAACGGCGGTTTCATGGAAAATTCAATGATAGCATTCAAAACCGTCGCAAAACATAGCTGAATACGGACGTTTCTGTGGTATATGAATATTTGTTTTCGTTCAATATTTCTATAACGGCTCGACGCATAGAGTTGGGAGTTTTCCCACCCCAAAGACTTTTTTTTTCATGGAGTATTTTCAGTCAATACCTATCTTGAAAATTCTCAAGATATAAATTCTCACAGTTTCTCAAGAGAACTCTCGAAATGTCGAACACCCAACTTCCAACTCCAAAAGGAACTTTTGATGTTCGAAATAAAAACGACTACCTTCACTGATTTACAGTTTTTTTCCATTCTCACAATTGAATCATAAATTGCTTACATCAGAATTGGAAAAGGAGAAAGTTATGAATAATATTAGATTCTCAGCTCCAAGTCGATAAGAATTAGAAATTAACGGTGGAATGTGTGCGTTACTACGATTTTGAATTTCCCAAATATTTTCATTATTACTTCATTCCACCACTTCGATACGAACGATTTTCTTTCAATTGACATCTCTTGACGAATTCCACAAGCTGAGAACACCATGTATAACTCGAAAACGAAAGTGATTCTGGATAGATTTGAATTAGGCCTTGAATTTCCTACATCTTTGGTGATTTTTATTTCATTATAGTATCTTTCATCAACGTATTCCAGAATCGCGAGGCTTATAAATGCAAACTTGGCAGAGGTGTTTAATTCAAGAAGTGGGAAATTATTCGATTTTTCATTTTCATTCTGGCCCCATTACTGTATATTTGAATTCAATGTACATTCTTTCGGAATTCTGGAAACCAAGACGTCCAAAGACTTCGTTGACACCCAGTAAATACACGCCAATGCCATTGATAATCATGTTCATTTGAAATTGAAACTTATAGGATGTGAATTATCATGCAGAATCAACTCACCAAATATGCATGCACGATTCCGTCGGTAGAAGAAATGAATGCTGAATCCACCTGGAATGAGAGAAAAAAGTAACATCATGCATTTATTCATTATTCGAATGTTTCGATAGTATTCGACATGCTGAAACTTCTATTTAGAGTTTTTCGGTAGTTCCATCTTCTTTTTCCCGGAGTGAAATTTTCATTATATAATCGACAACTTCACCTTCCATCATGGAAATCAGTTCGGATATTCACAGATTTGAAATCAGCGTGAGATCAACAGAAATATGACAGTTTGAAGAAAGTTCCAATTCTATCGATAGATTGACCTCACGAAAAAATTTTTGACAACTTGGCATGCTATGAGAATTTCTCATTTTTTTTCTGAGAAAACTGTCTGAGATTTGATCATCAGTACATATCGTTTTTTTTTTTTAATTTTTTCAACTTCATATTCGCTAACTAGTACCCATACATATAAGAAATTAGTAACCAACTCAAAATCTCGAAGAACAAACATCCACCATCGTAGTGACTTTGTAAATGAATAAATAAATCAATCAATCCCTCATATTATCTGAATCAGCTCGAAGAAGGAAACTTCGAATTTGACCCACACGGTATGTTGAACTTCCCCGCCCCCGATTTTTCCACTTGCATCAGGTGGAAATATAGAAGAGCCGATATATGTACCTACGGAGGGAACGGGGTGGTTTTCCATCGAGGGGAGTTTTGATGGGTCTGGTCGGAGTTATTCGCAGTGCCTGGAATACTGATTCGGAGAGCTCATGCATGTCTGAGAGGCAACTCAGAAAATTGTTCGACTGTGTGCATGGAATGAATCATTCTCCACCAAAGAAACTGACGGAAGAATAATTGCCTTTTTCAACTTGGAAAATCTGAAAGAACTCACATCCACTGAATCGAACCCGTATAGAACGAATCTGTGATCGAAATAGATGAATTCGTCAGAATAACGGAGTTGACTCGCTCCTAAGTGAGCTTTTTGCCAAAAAAAACCGCACTATTTTCACTTTGACAAGTCATATCTCCGGAAGGGTCAGTCTTACAGACTCGATCAATCCACCAATCGATTTCTCGTTCAATTTTTATCTAGATCACAGAATTTTAAGCGAATCGATTGAGAAATGGAAAATTTCGTTCACGTCAGAAGATCCATGATACATATTTATCGGAAGATCGTAGCTTGGAAATTTCGAAATTACTAATTATTGTTTAAAAAATCTGAAAAAAATCACAACCACTAATTTGGATCCGTAGAAAACGATACTGTGATCGGAATTTCTGAATTCGTCTCGATAACAGAATAATCTCGCTCCTAAGTGCGTTTTTTGGCAAAAACCGCACTATTTTCACTTTGACGCGCCATATCTCCGGAACGGTCGATCTTACGGACTCGATCGATCCACCAATCGATTCCTCGTTCAATTTTCATCTAGATCACTCAATTTCAAACGATTCGATCGAGAAATGGGGAATTTCGTTTATGTCAGAAGATCCATGCTACATATTCATCGGATAATCGTAGCTCGGAAATTTCGAAATTCCTAATTATTGTTTGAAAAATCTGAAAAAATTCACAACTACTAAGTCGAACCCGTAGACAACGAATCTGTGATCGAAATTACTGAATTCGTCTCGATAACAGAATAATCTCGCTCCTAAGTGCGTTTTTCGCCAAAAAGCGCACTATTTTCATTTTGACGCGCCATATCTCCGGAACGGTCAGTCTGACAGACTCGATCGACCCACCAATCGATTTCTCGTTTAATTTTCATCCAGATTACCAAATTTCAAACGATTCGATCGAGAAATGGGGAATTTCGTTTATGTCAGAAGATCCATGATACATATTTATCGGATAATCGTAGCTTGGAAATTTCGAAATTCCTAATTATGGTTTGGAAAATCTGAAAAAATTCACAACTACTGAGTCGAAACCGTAGAAATCGGATCTGCGATCGAAATTTCTGAATTCCTCTCGATAACGGAATAATCTTGCTCCTAAGTGCATTTTTCGCCAAAAAGCGCACTATTTTCACTTTGACGAGCCATATCTCTGGAACGGTCACTCTTACGGACTCGATCGACCCACCAATCGATTTCTCGTTCAATTTTCATCTAGATTACTCAATTTCAAACGATTCGATCAAGAAATGGGGAATTTCGTTCATGTCAGAAGATCCAAGATACATATTTATCGGATAATCGTAGCTTGGAAATTTCGAAATTCCTAATTATGGTTTGGAAAATCTGAAAAAATTCACAACTACTGAGTCGAAACCGTAGAAATCGGATCTGCGATCGAAATTTCTGAATTCGTCTCGATAACGAAGTAATCTCGCTCCTAAGTGCGTTTTTCGCCAAAAAGCGCACTATTTTCACTTTGACGCGCCATATCTCCGGAAAAGTCGGTCTTACGGACTCGATCATTACACCAATCGATTCTCCGTTCAATTATCATCTAGATCATCAAATTTCAAACGATTCGATCAAAAAATGGGAAATTTCGTTCATGTCAGAAGATCCATGATACATATTTATCGGAAGATCGTAGCTTGGAAATTTCGAAATTCCTAATTATTGTTTGAAAAATCTAAGAAAATTCACAATTACTGAGTCGGATCCGTAGAAAACGATACTGCGATCGAAATTTCTAAATTCGCCTCGATAACGCAATAATCTCGCTCCTAAGTCTCAGTGAATTTTAGTGGAATGTCAGTGGAAAAGCCGCATACGAATGCAAAGTGGTACCAAACAGGCGCTAATATTCCCACAAAGCGACCCGCCGGGATACATAAACTACGCAACAGTAGGTCTACAAGGAAAGCGACTCCAGCAAATCGCGGCATTACACACGTCATTAGATCGCGACTCCCCCGTTCCGCAAAAATCGAGAAACACTTTATTCGGCTCACGCTACGATGATTTTCCGTCCGTCCCGTCCGGTCCAGCAGGCCGTGGTTCGTATATCAGGACCAGGACCAGGACCAGCAGCGATCGGGAGTGCGTCTGACGTAGCCGGGTAAACTGGTCAGCGCGGGAAGTGGGACCCTTCGTTTATCTTCGGAGAGAATACGAGAATCGGTGGTGGACGCGGGTTTTTTTTCCCTACTTGACGTTTTCATAACAGGAAACTCGCTCATGGCTTGCCCGAAACCATGACCAGCAACTCCCTCTCCCTTCCTCCAACTTCACTCATCATTGAAAATGTTTCTTTTTCACAATTCCTGTGGCGCCTTGGAATGTCGCTATGTTGATGTTTTGTTGTCATAAAAAGATATCGTCGAATATGAACTTTCTGATGATGGTGAGACCAGAGTCTTAGACATGAAAGCGAAAATTTTCTTTATGTAAAACAGAGTAATCACCTTCGCGTGTTCCTCCAGTGTAGAATGTCCGAACGATAAAGATCTGTATAGGAAAACATAATTTCGAGATGGGGTGTTGGCCACTGGAATTTTGCAAATACAAGCTCAATATAGAGATTCTCTCCAGTTTCGAGCCTAACGATATGATCTGATGAGCATGAGTGTTCGACTGGATACTATTAGGAAGAGAATTACTTCAGCTACATATCTAAATGAAGAGGAGAATTGCTACATATGAAATGAGAGTGTCAGATGCCCTCAGATTCTTATTATAGAGAAGGAAACTGAAATTCTGTTTCGATGAGAAATTTTGAGAATGCGTTGTATTTCTCCATTGCGATAATGCTCATGTGAAAATGATATTTATTCAATAAAAACTGGAAAACAAATATACGCTGACATTTCTTCCCCCTATTTTCTATACATAAGTATATGATGATTGTTGATGGAGTTTCATTCTGCCTCTTCAAGGAATAATTTTGTACTTTGTTAATATAGGAATGGACACTGCAGTAGCCTGCTTTGCCTTTTGTGATGAATTCACAGCCATGTCCATGGTAGGTGTACGTCAAGAGATTTTAGTGTACTCGAAAAAAGACAACTTTTTCGCTTCCAAACATATTTCTATCTTTGAGGCTTCCATCTTGAGGAGATAGCAATAACAACTTTTGTATGGACGAGATGCATCCTCACGATATTTTGCAAATAGTTCAGTAACATCGGCACCATCTGCAATATTATCAACAAATATCACTGATTTTGTGATGATGTTATGTACATTCCTTATAGATACTAATTCATAGATAGATAGGTAGATAGATAGATAGATAGATAATTCAATCCATAAAATGAGCTCAAGTACAAAGCTATTGGACAAGTCAGATAAAACTAATTAACGTACAATACACTGATCAGGTACATAAAATCAATACATATATGTGAGAATGAGTTAAATAGAACAAATAATACAGTAATATATATATATAAAAAATTCACAATGACACACTTCTAAATTCATTTAAAATAATAATAGAATTCAGGTATCGTATATGGTCATACTTCTATGAGTAACATACATGACATTTTCTTGAAGCAATGCCCTGTGTTGATATTTTTCATGGCATCGGGAAGATTGTTATATAATCTCAGTCCCAGAATTTCATATGATTTCATAAAAAGTGTGAGGTGAGTATTAGGAACATGGAAATCGTTCCTTCTTCTCGTATTATGTTCGTGAAGGGATTGATTTATTGTGAAAGAATTTCGATCTCTGTGAATATAAACTAAGAGTTCAAGAATGCAAAGTCCAACTACTGGTGAAATTTCTAGTCTCTTGAAAAGGCTACGACATGAGGATGTAAATGATGCTCCTGCAATAGATTTAATTATCCGTTTTTGTGAAATGAATACATCCTGTACTCCTGTAGAGTTCCCCCATAACAGTATTCCATAAGATATTCTAGACTGTATCTGACCAAAGTAATATTGTTTCAGTCCACGGTTGTCCAAAACATCTCTGAGAACCCTGATTTGGTAACATTTTGAGTTGAGTGATTTGCTTAGCTTGCTGCAGTGAGTACTGAAGGATATGTTGTTGTTAGATACGAAAAAATCGATGGTTTGAGAAAAGTTTGTACATTTTTTTCGAATAGAATTGACTACTTTCATTAGTGTTGCGTGACTATGGAATACTTCATGCTCGATCGATTCTATTTTCACTATTTTTTCTTCTTTTTGTCAAAAGCGAAGACCCCGTGCAATATTCTGAGTACTTTCATACTGTTGATAGCCACTGTTCTACGGACTTCTGTATCGACCATAATATCATGTATAATATCCACTATAAATTCTGATGGTATGGTCAGAGGGGTCATTTCTTCTGCTGACCGGCGGATCTAGACTGGCCGCAAAGTGGCGTGCGCGGTCCGATTACCAGCTTATCTCGCAGATACGACCGACAACACAATAATTCGAATATGCAACATTGCGGAAATATCGGCGTGTTCGAGAATCGAGAGGTATTTGACGGATTCGATAGGATGGATCGAGATCCATCGTCGAAAATGATATCGCGAATCGCGGTCGAAAGCTATTTCGATTTACGTTCCACGAGAGAATGCACTCTATGGCCGGAAATTGGTTAATATGAATGAGAAAAACGTCGGAAATTCCATCAGGAGTACGTTTACGAGTATCCCAAAGTGCGGATGATAGAATGCAATATGGAATATCACTATATACATGGAAATCGGACCATTCTCCACAAAAATGTGCCTCAGAACTATCAGTTCTTTGCAGGTTGCTCACCCTTTCATGCAAACTCGGTGTGTTTTCTTCTATCTGGACTCCAAAAAAGGGGCAATCTGACTAACCAACCGGAAGCAGTTGAACGAAAAGCAAAGAGCAACTAAACGAACGCTTTCGAAGGCTCCTTTTCATACCAAATCACTGATATTTCCCATCCAATACCGAAGGATTTGGAAAACCTAACCACGAATATATCTCGATATCGAATCAAGAAACTTATAAATGAGAGTGGCCTTTAGATAGGCATCTAGAGTTTTCCTTTTTTCTCATACTACAAGACTTTGCAGGCAAAAATTTGAAAAGGTAATAATCACTCACTATCATCCGCCAAAATTAGCCCACGATCGGAAATGCCATTTTAATCGGTCAATAATATCATTGGACGGGATTTCACCAACTGAACCGTCTTCCAGTCTTCCGTATGCACTTTATTGTTCAAAATCGCTTGGTTTACCGACCAATTCGAGTCAAAAGCAATACTTTCTCGCTTCATAAGAATTTGCTTTGCTTTGCTCTCATTTCAAACGGGATGCTTATTTGCCTTTTCGAGCTTTCGAGTTGTGAGAGGACTCAGATAGTTCAGTAAATCTATTTTCATAAAAAATAGTGTGTAAAAAACTGTATATCGATAATTAGAAATTTTTCTAAAGATGCTTCCAAGCTTCTATTGTATGTACACCAATCTCGTCTGGTTTGTCTACCAGAAATCTACGATGTTCTAGAGAAGTAAATGAATTTCTGAGGGTACTTTCGCCGACTGAGCTTTAAAAAAGAAAAAAAAAACGACCTGTTCGGATGAGGTTTCATGACTCGCGCTACTTGTCAAAAGTATAAAATATCTCATGAATACTCGTTTTTCAATGGAAATATTATCAGTCAAACACCGACTCGTGCAGTTCACATTTCCAAAACATGATATCGACATTGAAAATTGCTCTCCTCCCTCAACCCATCAACGAAAACGGATAATCGAATTACCACCCCCTCCCCTCTCCCCCGCCTTAACGCCCGTTGTGCACATACTATGCACACGTCCACAGGTGCCATAACCGTTCGTTCGCAGCAAAGCAAAAAAGGGCGCTATCGCACGTTTCCTTCGCGAGATGTTTGCCGATCTGGCCGATATTGCCGATTGTAAAACGACGGAATTAGATCAGCGTGGATCGAGGTGTCTACAGAGTGATTAGGACGGGAACCGAGAAATCACCGTCAGCGTCAGTCGTCGAGAATTTCCATGCACGAATACTGAGGAAATTACATGTTCGATTTATATTTTTCCTACGACCGCCTATATGAAAACAGCGCTTTCAACATTGTTGCGTTTTTTCAGAAACTAGCCCACATCACTGTGGCAATAGGACAGTCGAAAGTGAAACGCACTCGTGCGGAAATATTCGAAAAACGCACGCTTGCAGTGACTACATCGCATATAATGATATTTCACCGGGATATTTCACTGCTGGTATCATCATACATATGGTACTTATATTTTAGATTTATTTTGCATCCTAACTGTTCGGATAATGATTGAATCCAGCACTATCTTCCTTCCTTCTTCGAGATGCGTCTCTTTATATCACCACCTCTCTTTTCTGAATTTGATTCCTGTGGATATCCGGAATCTACATCGTCATCACCAAAGATGATAGCGGAAATATCCGAAGGCTAACGTACTTATAACAAGTCATAGGCGCACTCATTTATTTTTCCCGGTTTCGAAATGTAAGTTGGGAAGACAGAGTAGACCGTTGGTTCCAGATTGGGCAACAACTAGTCAATAATAATAATGATGATAATTGTTCATCGTCTTCTACTGAACAAAATACTATATATAGTGACAATCAAAAGGTAAAGTGTCAAGTCTATTGACCAATTGGTCTACACTCTCCTCTCCAACAATAGTTATGTTGCGGCAAGAGGTTTTCTAAAGATTTTTACATTCACATTTCTAATTCAGCGTCCCCTGTTAAGAGGATCTCCAAGAGAAAAAAGGAAACCAGAGGATATATACCCTGTATATCATCCAAGACGACGTACCTCGCATCAATCTCTCGTTCGCTCAAATATATTAATTAAACCTGTAGTATTAATTTATGACGTAGCCGGTGCTAATTCTCGGCTCATAAACATTTTTACGACCCTCGTAGGGGCGCCTCGGGGGCGAGAGGGGGGGGGGGGGAGGAGCCCGAAGACCGCCTTGATTGGCACCGTAATGTTGAATATGCTCTAATCGAGCTAATCAGTTTCACCTCGTATACTATAATATGCGGAGGTCGGAAGCGCGATCCGCGCCAACCGACGTATATTGGATGCCGATGGACGTCGGATGGTAATATCTATACAGGGTGTGCCACAATCAACTTATCAAGCATCATTCAAGTGAAACTTTTATTAGATCGTTTCGAATTTTCTCTTCCGACTATCGCAATTCTCGATAAATATTATAGAGAATCAGAATCGTCTGAGGGTCCATTTCAATTCTTCACGTGGAAATATTGTATAGGGGTAGTGACAGATCCAGCGTGATCCAGAGCAATATACAATTGGATTCAATTTTTATTTGTCCTATCTGAAAAGGGCATGAAAAGTTCAATTCAACAATGCAATTTCATTTTTGCACATATGATAATTTTTTTTTTCATGAGATTTTATCTCCTCGTTTCTAAAAAATAGAGTAGAAGTTATAAAAAATTATTGTAATATATTTGTAGTAAGGACAGATTTGGGATCTGCCCCAAAATGTCACTGCGCTTGAAATTGAACCTTTAGATACCTAAAAGAGAAATTCAATAGTGGTCAGTGACAACTTGTTTTTGAAAAAATTCGGAAATACAAATATATTTAATAAGAATAAAACCTCTACTTATCTTGGTGGACGTTTCAGGAACGAATCTGCTCCCGTTCTCCCGTAAAATTTTTCAATGTTTTCGATTTTGACACTGAAAAGTGACAATTTGGTAGACGGAGGAATTCTGGTTACAAGGTGTTTTCATTAATTGATATCGAATTTTCCATTTTCATATTCAAGTTTCAGAAGTGGATGCCAAGTTCTATCTATATCAACTGAACAAGAAGCAATATTATTGTCTCCGTTCAGGAGAATGCAAGCAGGCTCTTTGATTTTCCGTTTTTGGTTGTTGACTTCTCTTCCTATGATCTTAATATTACCTCAATCGGCCATATGTTGTCCATTTTCAGTAAGGATATGTTCAGCTAATTTTGATTCGTCAGTATATCTTTTCTTTATATTGTTCTTATGGTCTTTCATCCTTACTGATAGAGGCCTGCTGGTTTCACCGGTATAATATTTTCCAAAAACACATGGTATACTGTAAATTCAATGTTTTGATGATTGTTCTTCATTTTTCGGTTTTGTATGAGTCAAAATCGATCTCATTGTATTTTCTGTATTTTAATTACAGACAGTATATGATTATTAGTTTCAATAATTTTATAATTGATGAGTGTAACGGTTAGGAACAGTGTTTCATATTGGTCACTGTATTTTTCTAGACATTCTAGACCACTAGAAGATATATTAGCAGGTCCGTATCAAGAGCTGAAGACACTGTGCCCATAAACTACCCCCTGGTTTGAATTTGCAAAAATTCGAATTCTTCAAACTTTTTTCTGCTTCAATAGTATTTCAGGAACGATGTTTTGACAACACTTGAAATTATTCATACTTCAGAATGGCACCTGAGCTATATTCTAGAATATTTTCTCAAACGTCGAGTGATTTCATACCCCGAAGAATTCAAGAAGAGAACATTTGTTGAATATCCCACAGAAAAATCCCTCCGACTAGATGACTACCAACAAGTTTTCTGAGTGTGAGAGATTCACTTAATACACAACCCCCATATATTTCCCTAAAATTCCATCAGTCTCCTATATTATATAGAGAGGCGAAATTTACGGGCTCGAGCAGATATTGGCGTTTTTTTTTTTATTTTTGCAGGTGAGCCGTAATTCTTCTACTGCCTATAATAAAACAAGAAGTACTTACTCTGCCGACTCGAACTTGCAATAAAATATCCAATAGCGGGAAACTTTAGAAGGGATAAACCGATGCGGGATCGATGTTTGCACGGAAATTTTCCGCGAACATCCGAAGATTAAGGTCCGCCGTCGTCCGCCGCAGGATATTTTTCTTTTTATTACTCGCCAGGAAAGATATACGACACACCGAACGAGTAGTAAACACATCAAATGTCATAATCAAAGTTGATGTCATGCAGTAATTATGTTATCAATGTTACTAGCTATGTTTTAGTAACGAGTGTTCTGAATGAACATCACTATCTGTAATAGTTCATTACCTCATTATTATACAAGGTGGCCCAATGGAAACGATACGAGGTATGCATTTTAATGAGAGATCAAGGAACTGACATTAAAAAAAAAAGATTCTTTATGTGATGTTGGATGATACAGGATTTGAAAGGAACACATTAGGCACTTCTTAGATGAACATCGTTCTAACTACAAAATGAGCAATAGTGATAAAAGGGAATGAAGCGTTACTTTCCAACGCTAGCCGATTATTTTGATGAACGTGTTTTCTCGAGAACAACTTGGCCTCTTATCCCATTTAAGATTAAAGGGTTGGAGCTCACTCCTCCGAGGTGTTTGAAGTGAAAAAGTTGGAAACATGCGCGAAATATTTCCCCTTCGAAATAAAAATCGACCGTTTTTTCTTCTGAGAACGATAGCTATGTCAAATTGGCCTTTGTAATCATCTATTATATCATATTAGCATCATGTGTATGCATGTATAATTGAAAAAAATATTTACAATTTCACATTTACATTAAGTACCACTTGGTTTTTTTTGTAGAAGGTGATGATGAAATCAACTTCTTCATGGATCTTTTTCCTTCTTCCCTACACTTTTTTTCTGGACTATCTCGGGAAATATACATTTCCCCCACCATTGTTAATGAAATTCGTGCTTCTGAGATGAAAATACGTACGTAGAATAAAATAGAGAAATTATGGATCGCATGATAAGTACATGGAGAATTAACAAAAATCTCAACGAATCACGAAAATGAAAGAAGGAATCTTATTGAGTTATTCCATTGAAGTTCTCCGAGAATACGAATCCTTGTCTGAACCCGATAAATACTGAATTCAAGCAAAAATCTACCTCCAATACCTTCGACCTCAGAACTCTAAATTATCCACGATAATTTCGCAGCAGTTCTTCCACTCTAAGAACTCCACTGAAATTGTACTCTAGAGGTGAGTAACAAAGGAATCGATCATGAAATATCGAACGTATAATAATAGAAAATCACCAAAAATCTCAAATCATTAGAACGAAAAAAAAAATCGATGATCAAACACACTAGAAGAGTCTGTGAGAAAAACTTGACCCGATACCTACCGGAAAAGGAAAAATCATGAAGAATTCAAGCAAGAATCCACCCCCTCGACCTCAGAACCCTACATTATTCACGATAAGTCTGCAGCAGTTGTTCCTCCATTGTCGCAGAGCACTCGTATAAAACAATTTGCGACGCTCATTTTTATCAATAATACAGTTTCGCCGGCTCTCATGTTACACAGCCCCTCTCCCACCCTCCACCACCCCCTCGATCTCATCCCGGGATGAATGTACACCGGCCGGGAATTTACAACTTATGGGACGGTGTCTGCATCGCAAGTAGCTCGTAAGTATTACCGGCCGTCTGCTCTTGCCCTATGACATGGCATTCGCGCGTGAGGTATGTCAACACTATTGTCATGTATCGGCGTAACATACTGTATACAAGGTGAACCGCATTTGGAACCGCATCACCTGAAGCTTCCTCATCGGTCCTACGGACTCGATCGATCCATCAATCGATTTCTCGTTCAACTTTCATCTAGATTCCCAGATTTCAAACGAATCGATTGAGAAATGGGAAATTTCGTTTATGTCAGAAGATCCAAGGTACATATTTACCGGATAATCATAGCTTGAAAATTTCGAAATTCCTAATTATTGTTTGAAAAATCTGAAGGAATTCACAACTACTGAGTCGGACCCGTAGAAAACGGATCTGCGATCGAAATCTCTGAATTCGTCTCGATAACGGAGTAATCTCGCTCCTAAGTGCCTTTTTTGACAGAATTCGCACTATTTTCACTTTGACGCGCTATATTTCCGGAACGGTCAGTCTGACAGACTCGATCGACCCACCAATCGATTTCTCGTTCAATTTTCATCTAGATCACAGAAATTCAAACGAATCGATCAGAAAATGAGGAATTTCGTTTATGTCAGAAGATCCAAGGTACATATTTATCGGATAATTGTAGCTTGTAAATTTCGAAATTCCTAATTATTGTTCAAAAAATCTGAAAAAAATCACAACCACTGAGTCGGACGCGTAAAGAACGAATCTGGGATCGGAATTTCTGAATTCGTCTCGATAGTGCGTTTTTCGCAAAAAAGCGCACTATTTTCACTTTGACGAGCCATATCTCCGGAACGGTCGGTCTTACGGACTCGATCGATCCACCAATCGATTCCTCGTTCAATTTTCATATAGATTCCTAAATTTCAAACGAATCGATTGAGAAATGGAAAATTTCGTTCACGTCAGAAGATCCATGATACATATTTATCAGATAATCGTAGCTCGGAAATTTCGAAATTCCCAATTATTGTTTGAGAAATCTGAAAAAATTCACAACCACTAAGTCGGACCCGTAGAAAACGAATCTGCGATCGAAATTTCTGAATTCCTCTCGATAACGGAATAATCTCGCTCCTAAGTGCGTTTTTCGCCAAAAAGCGCACTATTTTCACTTTGACGCGCCATATCTCCGGAACGGTCGATCTTACGGACTCGATCGATCCACCAATCGATTCCTCGTTCAATTTTAATCTAGATTACCAAATTCGAACGAATCGATTGAGAAATGAGAAATTTCGTTTGTGTCAGAAGATCCATGATACATAATCTTCGGATAATCGTAGCTCGGAAATTTCGAAATTCCCAATTATTGTTTGAGAAATCTGAAAAAATTCACAACCACTAAGTCGGACCCGTAGAAAACGAATCTGCAATCGAAAAAACTAGATTCGTCTCGATAACGCTCCTAAGTGCGTTTTTCTCCAAAAACCGCACTATTTTCACTTTGTCGCGCAATTCATCTGGTTGACTGAGTTACAAAATAATCTTTCGATATATGCGAAAGTCGAGAAATCCATGCGAGAATCCATTTTTTTTTTCGAATGGAAGACCAACTATAGTCCTGAATATATATTCATTCAAAATGTAGTCCTCTCGATATCATATTGATTCCAAGTCAGATATTATTATGAGATTGATCTTCAACTGCACTTCTGTCACAACAATATCTCCAAAATAATGGATCGACGTCGAAAACTGTCACAGCTAGACTCATTGACCGACATCATGTTCGAAACCAAATGGGGTAGAGGCATTTTCATTTAATGTACAATTTCCGTAGAATTTCGAGAAATTATATATATAACTCCACAACTTCTTCGGTCAACCTCTTGCAATAGCTCTCAAAACAGAATAGTTGAAGAGGGGGTGGAAACTTTTCGGAAAATTAATTGATGACGTGAAATTCAAGAGTTACTATGAAATACGATGAGTGTTCCACATGAACGAGGATTTCTTCGAAACGATTTCAATGGAAGAAATGATGAACTCATTTATACTGCATCTACTCACACAGTATCCATATTTTCTCTACTTCCACATTTTCTGTTCACCCCTAAACGATGAATCTAGTGATTCTAGTGTGTGTTCCCTACAACCACTCTCGTGTCATTCCCGCTCATAAAAATTCTATCCTGTTGGCTGTATACAAGAAAAACAACCTATTTAGGGTGGAGAGTGTATACCCTTCCTTAATCTCATCGCGAGTAGTGTGGTTCTCCTAGAAAATTGTAGTCGATACATCGGAAAATTGGAAAACCGAAACGAGTCGCAGGAGGCTTGAGGGGGATGAACACCACCGGCGAAGGGGAGGGATGTATATGTGCATGCAGAGACGTAACTCCGTGCTCGTTTTTCACCACGGCTATTATTCCTATGTACAAGGTGGTTTTTCGAATGTAGTCAACACTGGAATGTTGTTGAATTAGAAATAAGTTTGTTTTCGCGAAGGATTTTCAGTGCTCGTTCACAGCACCGTTCACCTGCTATATGCTACATTCTGACGTGGTTAGGTTTCTCTGTGACATCAATATTACGAGGTCAATCACTAACTCGATTTTTTGAAATGAAAATCTCGATTTTTCCTTCCATTTTCCTGATCGGCTCTCTATTTCCGACACAGCCATCTATGATTCGAATACTTTTCAGACGTTACGCAATGGAAAATTTCATCATTTGGGATTCTACGTCCCTAAATTTTTTCCTCTTATCTAGCAATTTCTATTTTGTCTCCCTTGACGGAAAATCTTCCATTATTATCAACACTTCACAAACTGTTATGCACCTCGGTACGTCACTTTCGATAATAAACTGTTTAATCTTTAACACTGGTGGAGCTATTCTGCCTATTTGCCTATCTAAATTCTTCAACCGAAACTCTAACGTACAGCTAAGTTTATAACAGTATTTTATTCGTTATAGCAAAAAATCGATCAAATATCAGTTGTTAGATGGCGACACAAAAATTGGAACAAAATCAGTATCATTGATAATGACATAATCAGTGTTATAAAAATGTTGATTCAGAAGTAGTAATTTAGATAACTTCAACATCATAACTTCAAAACATCAACTATTTGTACAGAAATCTGTAAAAATGTCACCATCTTCTGGGGAGTTTCATATTTATTAGGTCATTATATATTATTATATTTATATATATTATATATATTCATATATTATTATCATTATATCAGTGTTTGCACCAGTGTTCCTTTAACCATTGGTTCACACAATTTCTGACATTCATTGATAATATTCCAATTGTTGACCACACGAAAGGGAAAACTAAAATTTTTGAAGAGCTTCGTGTTAGCCAGCGGTGGAATTTCGGGAGAGAAGGAAGGTGTTGGAATTTTTCTTCAAAGTTTGGAGGTTGTTAGCATCAGGAAAGATTTCTTCAGGCATAGTATTGTTGATCATGGAGAGCTGTTGAAAATAATTCGGAGAGTTTAGTCTGAATAATTTGTATAGCAGCCCCATATGTCATACACTCAACCTCTATATAACCAAGCTAAATATTGAAACACGAAAATAGAAGAACACGAGCAGATTTTTGTTTTTTTTTTGTAAGTTGCTATCAGGTGAAATCTCCTGCCCTGATCTTTTGCACACTATTGATCTGAAAGTGAAGCCTTTTGGAACAAGAACAAGATCAACTTCTACATTTAATACGAATGTGGATTTTTTCAAACGAGCTACCAATAATTTTGAGAAATCATTGGTCAATAATATACCATCTGGACAAATAAGTGGTACTGTCTGTAAGTTCTTCGAGGAGGTGGTACATTCATTTTTCAGTTTTTGATGGGATTTTCTCTCCTCGTTTCTAAAAAATAGAGTAGAAGTTATTAAAAATTATTGCAATATATTTGTAGTAAGGACAGATTTTGTGATCTGTCCCAAAATGTCACTGCGCTTGAAATTAAACCTTTAGATACCTAAAAGAGAAATTCTCTATTGGTCAGTGACACCTTGTTTTTGAAAAAATTTTCGGAAATACAAATATATTTAATAATAATAAAACCTCTACTTATCTTGGTGGACGTTTCGGGAACGAATCTGCTCCCGTTCTCAACACAATTGAAATATTTTTCTTCGTAAACTTTTTTCGATGTTTCCGATTTTGACACTGAAAAGTGACAATTTGGCTGACGGAGGAATTCTGGTTACAAGGTGTTTTCATTGATTGATATCGAATTTTCCATTTTCATATTCAATTTTCAATTCAATTCAGGCATCCACTTCTGAAACTTGAATATGAAAATGGAAAATTCGATATCAATTAATGAGAAAACACCTTGTAACCAGAATTCCTCCGTCAGCCAAATTGTCACTTTTCAGTGTCAAAATCGGAAACATCGAAAAAAGTTTACGAAGAAAAATATTTCAATTGTGTTGAGAACGGGAGCAGATTCGTTCCCGAAACGTCCACCAAGATAAGTAGAGGTTTTATTATTATTAAATATATTTGTATTTCCGAAAATTTTTTCAAAAACAAGGTGTCACTGACCAATAGAGAATTTCTCTTTTAGGTATCTAAAGGTTTAATTTCAAGCGCAGTGACATTTTGGGACAGATCCTAAATCTGTCCTTACTACAAATATATTGCAATAATTTTTAATAACTTCTACTCTATTTTTTAGAAACGAGGAGAGAAAATCCCATCAAAAACTGAAAAATAAGTGGTGTTTTGTAGGATTATTATATTTCTAATTTCATTTCTATTTTTAAATTTATTCTTACATATATTTATTCTGAGTAATCAGTGAAACTTTGTATTTTGAGTGAAAGCTGTAATTGGTGTAATAGTTCGACTATCTTTTTAACTGTTTATTTTTTTTTTCAAATCCAAACCTAGTAGTTTTACTGTAGATCATCACATAAGTATTGTATTGTATTGGAGATGTATCTCCATAGAACGAATGAATAAAATAAAATAAATGATATATAAATATTACTTTCAGAATCTTGAATTCTATGGTATTCCCCGAGCTCGAACTCCACACCATTATCGCGTACAGTGTGTTCGACAAAGTGATGTATGCTCTTTCCCAACAATGCACCGACCGATAAATACATCTTTCGGTTCGATACGGGCCGGATGTTGTTGCTGGCATTCCTTCGTAGAGTATTCCACGGTTTCTAACGAGGAACAAAAGACCGTTAGCCCCTTGCCCGCCGTTCGAACGGTAATTAGTTTTCCCGGAGCATAAGAAAGTCTGTCGGTCGCAGGGTTGCGAAGGGAACTCCGCAACAACTTGCGGATTCAAGAGGCGCAACTCCCCCGACTCGCAACAATTGGGTCAATGTATGGAGAGGGTTGAGCTCGTAGTATTCGATTGGTATTCATTTGTGATTGATTTTTTCCATTTCTCTCTCCATCTCTGATATCTGATATCTTGGTCCACAGAAGAAAGAGAATAGTTCGTTAATTTTCTTTCAAACTTCGAACTTGAATAACTGTTTCAATTTATCATCGATTCTTACCATGTTTTCCTCAAGTTGTGAGCACTTTTCTCTTGGTTATCAACTGATATTTATATCAGTTGCATATTTTGTTATATATATTTTGTGTTATACAGGGTAAAACAGATAGTTGCAATTGGTAGATATATTTTAAACACAGAGCTGCAAGACTCAATGTTTCACGTATTTTCTTATCTGATTTCCAAGACTCATCTTTTTGAAACATATATTGATTTTCTGATGTTATGAATGCTTACAATAATTTTAAAGAAAACTATGCGAATTCACGAAAATAGTAACATAATTGATTGTTCAAAGTGGAACTGTATATATTTGGGTGAAAATATTGCGATTTGGCTACACTTGACTATAAGATATACTGGGTGGCCCGATGGAAACGAAGCAAGGCCGATTTGACATAGTTAGCGTTCTCAGAAAAGAAAACGCTCGCACCGGTCGATTTTTATTTCGAGGGGGAAATATTTCGAGCATGTTTTCAACTTTTTCATGTCAAACCCCTCGGAGGGGTGATCTCCAACCCTTGAATATCAAATGGGATAAGGGGTCGAGTGATGCATCATTTTGGAGGTAATCGAAATCTCTTAGCAACGCTTCCTTGTTTTTGGAAATCGATGCAGTAGTTCTCGAGAAAACACGTTTACGAAAATGATCGGCTAGTGATGGAAAGTAACGCATTTTTCCCTTCCATCACTAAGTATTTCCCATTTTGAGTAGTTAGAACGATGTTCGTCTAAAAAGTGCCTTATGTGTTTTCTCACATACTGTCCTATCTTGTCCTAGAATTGAATTTTCGATTTTCGTAATCAACTTTCTTTCAATCGGAATTTGATATTAGGTGAACTGCACATACATAAAATACAAGTGTCACTGTTCAGCGCCTTAGTGTATTCATTCTATTTATTTCTAGTTATGAATATCAATTTCCTGATAATTTTTATGAAAGAAAGCTGTAGTTAATTTTTTTACATCTCCAGTTTCTAATGCATCCGTTCGAATTCTGATTTGAAATTTTTCAATATAGACTGTAATATCAAAATGGACGATATAGGACAGCTTAAAAAAAATGAAGTTGCGTGGGTGACACTGTATTTATACTCTGAAAATCCTTCCGAATTGACGAAAAAAAAATTACTGAAAAAATCAGAAATTTTATTCACGATTAATTTCTAATAATTCCAGTGCGGCGTGAAGTGGATTTCATTTTGCAGGAGTGAAGAAAAAAAATCGATATCCTCTCATTAGCACACAACTCTCTGATGATTCCACCAATGAACAAAACGTAATGAAATTCTTGGCTCGCCGAAAACAATGGCATATCGCGGGATGATGACGATGCGGATGGATATATATATATATGTATATGTATATAGTAGGTGGGGCGTAAAACAGACAGCATAATATGAGCCTATGCAGCCGTGCACGAAAACTTTAATATCGCCACAGTCGCATGGATGATTCTTCAGCATTCAGGGCGAACAATGGATTCGAAATGTTGGAAAAAAATTAATGATACTGCGTAATGTCTAAGTCATTTTGCGGAACAAAAGCCGACTATTATACCGTTCATGGGGGCTGGGGGATGATGTGCGGCTTACAGCCCGTGCAGGATTCATATACATCAGGAAGGTGGGTTAGGACTTTCATTTGGAAATATAACGATGGATAAAGTCGAATTCTAATAGATGTATCACTGGAAATATTCTATTTTAAGAGGAATGAATCTAGAATCATGATTTTTTTCCGTCATTCGTCATTGTTTCTCAATTGTATCATGATTTGGTCAAAAATCGAAGTTCGTCTGACCATGAATTTTGAGCTATGAAATATCATCGTGTAGTAGAGATTCTTAGCGACACTGATTTTTTTTCCAATTAATAAAAATAAAGGAGTCACAGGGTTGGTTCCAAATGAGATAGAACATACTGTATGCACAGAAAAATTCGTTGATTGCAGAAGACAACCGTTGACGAAGATGATTTTTGAATCGAAGCAAACTGAAATGAAGAGACAGATTTTTCATAAAACTAAAACAAGAATAAACAACAGACACGCATTATCCACATATATACACAGGTATGCGGGTGCATAATGTATGTCGGGAACGTAATCCGTAGACGTAAGGTTCTCGAGAGGCCCTTATATTATGATACTATATGGGACACTGCAAGAAGAGCAGAAAGAGAAACGATGCGTTTCTCCCAAAGGCGCCGTTCCATCAATTTGGGATCGTATAGGTCGGTCGAAATATCACGCAAATGAAAATATAATGACAAATAATACGGTAGGGTGTATGTGGGAAGCGGTGCTTTGATAAACTTTCGAAAAATTCATCGTGTCGTACATGATAACGGTGATTAGAGAGAGAGTTCGAAAAAAGAGAACTCGACGTTTTTATTAGAAATTTTAGCAGGAGGTATATTGTACGCCTTCGCCAATTACGAGCAATCGATATTACGCATCCAACTCAATTCACACTAAACGGCGGTTTGTAATTGGCGGATGCGCAAATGGTTTTCCGCCAAAACTTCGAGTGTAAAATTGGATTTCAACAGCGAAGCAAGAATACTTAGAAATCTAAATTGCAGTTGAAGGGTTTCATTGATTCTTGTTCAAAATTTGCATCATTTCGGGTGTTTCGTATTTCCATACGAAGAAACGGCCAATGCTAATCAGGATTCGAATTAATTCCTGCAAAGTGGTCCACAGGAGAATTTCGCATTAGAAATTCAATGAATCGAAATTGATAGAAGATGGACAGGAAGGAAGGGAGATAGTACTGGATTCTATCATTTTCCGAAAAGTTAGGCTGCAATATCAATCTGCAATACAAATCTATCTATCTATTTATCAATCCATGATATTTCAAGATGAATATTTCCACACTAGTGCGTTTCACTTTCGACTTTCCTGAGGCCGTAGTGGAACGGGCTGCTTTCTGAATAACGGAACGATGTTGAAAGCGCTGTTTTCATCGATGATCATAGGGAAAAAAATGTGAGAGATGACATATTTTCAATTTCTCTCTTCGCGATGTTCAGTTCATTATCTCCTCGAATGAACGGAGTTTATGTCGTCGATGTCGGACTTGCGATTCGCATCTTCAGAGGAGGAGGACCTCGAGATGATCCAGTCCATTTTCGACCTGATCCCTTTCGGAATCCCGCGTCGTATATTCTGCGTCATCCGAATTCAATCAGTCGGGAAAATCCTCGGAAAACAATAAAACAGCGGTGGAAAGTCGCGGGAGGCGAGGAGGGGCGTCGGCGAATGTATAAGGTACAGCGGGCAGATTACGAGATTCGTCCCGCTCTCCCCCATCACACGTGATTTTTACGACGCTCGTTTTTCCTGTCAGGGATGGCTTTCGATGGCTTGTTTTTCGAGCATCGCTCGGTAATACGGTTATTCGCGGTACAGGGGCGGTGGGGTTTATCGGAATGCATTGTATACAGGGTGTTTCATCACTGATTGGAATTATCTCGATAAATTATTAGGGGTGATTCTTTCTCATTGTCCATGCATATTGAGCTGAAGACATAAAGTTTTGTGATTTTGTGCAACTTTTATCACATCGCCTCAAATTTTTCGTTCATCTGTCGCATGTCGCGATATACAGCCCTATCGAAAACAGAATAATTCCGATATTCGTATCAGAAGATCTCGATTTTGGGATTATTCCTAGCTTCTTCGCTAATGGAACCTATTGAAACATTAGTGACCTTTGATCGTGTTTCATGACTATGCAATTCTGATAATAGTGTTTGTAAATGAAGACTTAGTAAGCACGGTAGAAAATATGCGTTTCAAGCACCCTAAATCGAATAATTTTCCGAAAATTTTCACTAGAGGTTATTTTCGGAAATTTTCTGGAGCTCATGAATATTTTGAAAATTATCCCGAGTCGAAGACCTGGTATTTGGTAAGAAAATTCCACACCAAATGTGTTTCCAACAACATCAATTTTCGTCTTTATCAAGTTGACAAAACCGGTCATTAAAAACGTCAAAAAAATTTCCAGTATAATTCGCTGTTGGGTACCCACCAGGAAAGAAATTCCGATAAAATTCATCCGTTGCTATGGTGATCTGACAGAAATACACGATCTGATTGGTTGAAAATCACATGTGTGGAATTTCCAGTTGAATGCCTACGATCCAAAAAAAGTTTCACTTGCATCGTATTCACACATTACTTTGTTAGATCCATAATTGAATCGAACAATCGTCGATTCTTCTAATTGAAAACTCGAATCACTCGTTAATACTGAATACACGATAAGTCGGGACTCAAAATGCGTTCTCTCAAGTCCCGAGAGTTAATTGAAGACATAATAATACAAGAAACACGCTCCGACGACGGATTAATTAATGAAGTGGGGCCCGTTGCAGGGATGAGAAATGTGACACATATGGATACTCTCGGAAATAATCGACCGGGAAGCGAATGCTACTTGTTTGATTGCAATCTCGCAGCGGCGTATCGGAAAAGGGGCGAACAAAGGGGCGGTTACCTTCTGCGGTGCACACGAGAAAAGTATTTCGAATTCCGCAATTGGATGATTCGATTGCTCCGAAGGAAATTTCTCAACATCAGAGTATGAAATTGATGTGAATATACCATCGCTACAACTGTAATCCAACTATTACTAACGAATTTCTCCTACTGATAATGAGAATAAGGAAAACTCTGATCCGGTGGGAAAAAAAAGCTCTCGGTTCTCGTTCCCTTCGATGTATACCTAATTTAGAAACTATACCTGATCTCCAACAACATCCGTGACTTTACAAGTTCGTATGATTGTAAAATTTCTGATTGTGAATCAGCTACAGTTCTCTATATCAATCATTCATATTCATCTGTCATATATAGCAGAGTAAATAGAACTAAAATGATGATGATGATTTATATGAATGAAGCAATTATATAATGGAATCTCGATAGGATAATACAGTAATAACTCAGTTTATATCATTTTATAAGAATAAATTAACTGGAGAGAATATACAGGGTGGCCGAATGAAAACGAAACAAGGTATGCATTTCACTGAGAGATCAAGGAACTGACATCAAAACAAATGATTTTTTATGTAATGTTGGATATTATTTTCATAAAAGTGTTCTCTCGAGAACTACTGCATTGAATTCCAATAACAAGGAAGCGTTGGCAAGAGATTTCGATTACCTTCAAAATGATGTATCACTTGACCTCTTATCCCATTTGAGATTCAAGGGTTGGAGCTCACCCCTCCGAGGGGTTTGGAGTGAAAAAGTTGAGAACACGCGCAAAATATTTCCCTCTAGAAATAAAAATCGACCGATTCAAGCGGTTTTTTTTCTGAGAACGACAACTATGTCAAATCGGGCCACCCAGTATATGAAACCGATTGGCTTCTGATAATAATCGAGTGTAATTCGACCTCATTTTCGTCATGAGTAGAATCTTGAATGAGAGGGTAAAACTACTTGCAACATTCCTTGGAAATTTACTGTATTGACCGTGTGTAATTTGTGCTTGTCACATGAAAATTTATATTTCCACTAGTGGGTTAAGCTTTCTAGAGGTGAGTTTCGGAATGAAATTCATTTGGTAATAATATGTTCTGTCCTCAACATACATAGCCAATCGAGAACGTGCAACATAGGCATGATAGGAGTATATTTATCATGCATTCCAAAAGTACTTTCATTGCCCTATCCTGCAATTCCTGCGAGGATAAAATACAGTTTCCATCAAAAAGAAAAAACAACGAGGGACAATACTCGAAGTGAGGTTCATATTATATTATTATGAATTGTGAGAAAGGTGATATGTCAAGCATCTACTGATACGTGTGAAGAAGAATATTTTTTCCGCAACTGCATATCAATAAATCCAATTCATATTAAAATTCTTAAACCAATTCGACCAGACAGTGCCCAGAAATTGTGAGCTGTATCCAACAGTAGGGGGAAAATATACGGAGTCGCACCGAATATCCGCGACCAGTGGACACTTTCGGAAAAAGCTTGAATAAGCCAACAATAAATGAGGTCTTTTCGGTTCGGTACGCCACTGGCCGTTTCCGGTAAGCAGGTGCATGACTAGGTATGGGTTGTTTCTGTCGTAAGCGAGCCTGCAGGGTCCATAAATTGATCCGAATTAAACGTTATTTAATTAGTGGGGCCTGTAAGTCAGTCAGTTGTGCGAGAACTTAGGGGGGGGGGGTTGGGGATGATGGGGGTGGCCTACTTCAATTATTGCCGCACAGCCATCGACTAAATTTCAGAAATTTATGCCCGAAATCATTATTGCCGATCCTAAATTAGGGAAATTTCGGTCTCTTGCTCCGCTTTCTAATTAATTTCGGATTTTGTTAATGATGTAGATACCTACTATGGGGACTAGGGGAAGGGGGAGGGGGGTAAAACATATTTTCTTCCTTTTCGGTTTGTTTGTTTTTGAAGGTTCCCTCGCTTTACTGTCGCCGGAATGCGCGCTGAATTTTAATGAAAAATTTGTTCTACGATGTCGACTTCCCATGCTGGAACTGAGTTGTCGAGAAAACATGACGATATAATCTGAAAATCACGATATAACGCGATACTATGAAAACATAAGAAAAAAATCATGTGAAATAATTATCCAATTCCTCACAAGTCAGTGTTGGGAATTGATACCTGCAATGGAAGAACATTTTCTGTTATGCCTAGCAGTGCAGAAAATGAACTTCGCCCTTTATTTCTTGATTCCTTGGTTAAAAAACAATAAAGGATTATGTATTGGTTTGTCCTCAAGAAATAATGAAGTCGATATTATTATTATTATTATTATTATTATTTCCAGTATATTCGCTGATTTCCAACCGCGAAATTTCCTTCTGAGATGAAATATGTCATCCACTACGACCTTTTTGTTCTCCACCTATCTTCTTATATCAAAAAAAACTGTCTCCCAATCCGTAGAATGAAGATACGCTCGCATTTACAGTGACTCTAAATGTTCAAAAATGTCAAAAAATTATGTATCCGACGAAATAATCAAAACAATATTCCATTGTCAACCATGAAATCTATGATCAATAATAAGATTCTTTCCTGGTAGCACAGTCTGTATAAAGCGATATCTCATAAGTTTTTCTTCAATAATGGATGAGAACAATCAGTGATCTCAGAATAACTTCTGAATATATTCAAACAAATGTGACTACATCTATTCAAAATTGACTCGAAGCGATTTCTATAATTGCGTATGAATTGTTCAAGAAGCCACGGATATTTATTGATTTCGAGGCAGTTCATATATGAGACGACTCTGATGGATTCCATGGATGGATACAACAATATCTGTGGAAGATCAGTGCTGAACAAGATTCATGGCAGTTTGTAATCGGTGGATGCGCATCAAATCATTCGCCAAAACTTGAAATTTACTTGAGTTTTGATAAACTTCTGTGGCTATTATTGAATACATTTATCTGACCATAGTCAGCAATATCGACGGAACAATATAATTATGAGTGATGATTCAAAATTGTATCAACTGAATATTAACTCAGATATTTCGGAAATGATGGTATGATTGGAAAAAGTCAGACATTATTTCTGAGATCAATTTTCTTCAGACAATATAGAGTCTATAGCCCTATATAATCTGCAACTTTATATTTTTGTTATGTCCTCTTTCAGTTTCTTTCAATTATTGTTCATGATTTCCATCTATCGAGAAGCTCGTTTTAAAAAACTGAGCAGTCTTTTAATTCGATATTAAAATATTTGCTGCTCAGTACAAATGAATGTTCATTCTATTTTATGATGTGGAATCATTCGAATTGTGGAATTATTGAATAATGATGTATTTTATACTGATATCTCAGATATTTTCGATTTTCTAGATCATTACAATTTGTGTTGCTCCATTTAAAATTATGATAATTTGCTAATCGTTATAATAGAGGATCCAGTTTGAAAAAAAAATATCTCTGAAATATTCACAACATTGTACTATTTATGAGAATACAATCGTCGACGGAAACTCGAAACGTTGTCGATGAAACAAAAGAACTCTCTACGAAATTGGTCCCCCCTCCCCACCCTCTCCGAATTCGCCGTATATACAATAATATAGTAATTTCGGTAGAGCCGCACGGAAATATTACCTTCCATCAAAATCGGCCACTCAGATGCAGAAAGCAGAAGGAAAATGCATTAACGAAAACCGAGAGCGAATAAGGAAGACCATTGTTTCGTTTATATAGAGAGCGAAACGGGATATGCGCTTCTCTCGCTCTGTATATAATTGAAGGAGCCTTTTTTGCGGTTCGGACTTTTATTAGATGGTTGAGGTGATTCGTTAGAACGGCCTGAATGTGATTCACTCGTAATTCGACACAGATTTAGCTAAAGAGAGAATACGCCACCGAATGACGAATTTCGAAAAGTGGATGCCAAGTTCTACATATACTGGGTGGCCCAATGAATACGAAACAAAGCAGATTCGACATAGTTATCGTTCTCAGAAAAAGAAACGCTCGAACCGGTCGATTTTTATTTCGAGGGGGAAATATTTTGCGCATTTTTTCAACTTTTTCACTACGAACCCCTCGGAGGGGTGAGCTCCAACCCTTGAATCTCGAATGGGATAAGGGGTCAAGTGATACATCATTCTGAAGGTGATAGAAATCTCTCACCAACGCTTTCTTGTTTTTGGAATTCAATGCAGTAGTTCTCGAGAAAACACGTTCATGAAAATAATCGGCTAGCGTTGGAATGTAACGTTTTTTCCCTTCCATCACTATTTCTCATTTTTCTCAAGATGTTCATCTCAAGATGTTCATCGATGAAGTGTCTTATGTGTTTTTTTTTCAAATCCTTTCCTAAACAACATTACATGAAGAGTCATTCATTTTAATTTCAGTTCCTTGATCTCTCAGTAAAATGCATGCCTTGTTTCGTTTTCATTGGGCCACCCTGTATGTATCAACTGTGTTACGACTTATAAATATGGGTCATCGGAAGAAGAATGTGAATGAATCAGTGTAGGTTAGTAGGCAGTATCGATTGTAGCTTTGTGGCGAATAGACGTTGTCGTTGTATTATAAAGTGTTAGTGGAGTAATATATTGTTGAATTGAAAGTTGACAACTGGAACTGAAACTGAATATGAAGATGTAAAATTCATGATCAATCAACAAGAAAACACCTGGTTACCAAAATTATTGAAGAAGAGCAGCAGATTCTTTCCCGATACGTCCACTATAGTAGGTAAGTAGAAATTTTGATATTTGTTAAATATATTTGTCTTCCAAATTTTTTTAATATAAGCAGGTCTCACTGACAAATTGTGGATTTCTCTTTTAGGTATCTGAAATTTGCTTTCCAAGCGCAGGGCATTTTCATAAATCCCTCCTTCTTTAATTATCATAATTTCTATTGTCATTTTCGAAATCGAGGGAAGAAACTCCGAAGAATCAATAAAAATCACCACATCTTCGATTAACCTATACATAGACAGTACGGCATAGGTGACAATTTTCAATGACTTTACTTATTATCCAGTACATATTTAAGGTTGTTGAAGGAACAAACTGATTTTTGGAATGTACTGCTCGTATGCACTAAAAACTAAAAATTGCGAGATAACCCATTGTCGTTATCAGACAAATATTCTATAAATGGTTAAACTGGTCATAAATTGCTTTCTAAGTTCAAACAATGAATTAGTTTCTACACTAGTGCTAAAATTTCAACTCCTAGCACGCACTCGTTAGAAAAGGTCTATTGTGCTATCGTCAGTGGGTATTATACAGGGATGCCCAAATGAGATGATATCAGTTGATTGTCCAAAAAGATTTCACTTAATTGTTCAGACTAATGTTACTGTTGGCCTCAGAGCAATAGGTATTGATCCTAGATCGACTTTTCAATCAATATCAGTGCAAAAGGTGAGCTAGTCTTCACACTATTACCGAAAATGGAACGGTGTGAAACGCAAAAAAATAACATCTCTCTACACGATAGTAGAAAAAAAGTAGATACATCCTAACCGAGCGAAATTTCGACAAAGTGACTGACGTCAATATAAACCGTTGTATATACCACCCCCTTTTAGCGGTAATCGACTTTTTTGTTGACGCGTCAAGGAGGCTCGGAGAAAGGGAGGGGGAAGCGAGGGGTCAAGCCGAACCTAGAACAGAGCGTTCAAGATCGATAACCAATGAATAACAATTCGTCAATCTAAAAGTTTAATTGGCAGATGGTCCTCGAACCGGAAAAAGAAAAAGAAAAACACGACCGACAGACAAGCACAGTGATAAGGGAAGTTAGCGTCAGCCGGCGTTGCCAAATCTTCCTCTTTGTCGGCTATCTGGGTATAACGTGTCTCAATCGAGTGAAATCTCATGATGATTATTATCATATTCATTCAGTATATCATTCAATGATCTCTACATATGCCATATATTCTTGAACGGACCTGATAGTGAACAAGATTACCCCCTTTTATGATAATGAATACATATATTTTGTGTATATTTCTCTTTTCGTTTATGATACTGATTGGATATAGACATGTAGTTCAGGTATTTCCACATGGCTTATATCAAAATCATCTACAAGGCTAACTTTTCCACTATATTTCTGATGACACATATTATACAGGATGTCTCATCGAACTCGAACAATGTGGCAACGTTGTCATCGCGATGAGGATAAAAGAGACACAGGTGGTTCGCAGATTTGGCGATGATAAATCACGTTTACAAGAAGGTGGAGGCGGCACATCCGGAGGTGGATAAGGCAGACCTATATTGATATTTATTATGCGAATAAATAACAATGAGTGCATTCTTATTCGGTTTATGGATTCCAGGGAAGACGAACGAGGTCCCAGGCGGGTCGCCAAACTTCCTTCTTGCCGCGGATAACGTTGTTTGAGGAAGAAGCAGCAGCAGCAGCAGCGAAGAGATTTATTTATACCCGGATCGGGACGGCGGCGTTTTTCGCCACAAATTTACGATTCTCTATTCGAGAATCGGAATTCGAGGAGAGTTATCGGAGTTGATGCTCAGAAACAATTGTTAATATCCTAGAAAAGTAGGCAATCTTCAACCTCTCATCAACATTCTCCCATTATTCTTCACTCTTCAAAAAACTCCCAGCCAATGTGGTGAACCTCATTCTTTGCGAGACAACCGTCTTCATGAGATATTCTGAAGATTCTCGAAATTCATCGAGATTCAACAAATTTTCCAGCTTCAAAGAGATTTTTCATTCTTTGACCCTTTCGTCCTAGAAGTCAAATATTCGATGATTTGTGTTTCGAATCAAGAAATATTCCTGGGATCGAAGGACTTCATTAAACGAGAGATTTAAAAATTCTCAAAAATCGAGCTGAAAGACTATCGAAATCAGATGGAAGGTTCACGAATTCGAAAGGTGTTAATAGATTCCTTATATTGGATCTCGTTTCTCATTAAAATGTTACAATATTCACGGAACTCCTTAGATTGCAGGAAATATCGTCAGGAACGAAAGAAGATTTGTCGATTCATATTTGATCCCTAAATTGGATCAGGAATCCAGAATTTTATGGTGGTTTTCAAAAGAACGTTAAGAGAGTAGAGTCAGACAAATAACTTGAGTATTTTGAAGCACCAGTTCTTCATCAATTCATGTATCGACGGACAAGAAAACATGTACGCAGAGGAAAAAAAAGAAAAATAGGAAAGGGGGGAAGGTCCGGCTGCCCTAGGGGAGCAATAAGGCGCGAACACAATACACCAGCCCTTTGAACTATTCATAAGACGGGAGGGAAGGGGTGGAAGTGGACAGGACGAGTGGACACTCGCAATACGAAGGTGTTCGGTAGTATGGAGACCGCAATTCCGTTTTTCCATCGACGGAGAATTGAGGAAAATGTACCGGGAACGTGTCGTCAAGCGTGCGGAAAATTCACAACAGCAAGTTTCATGAGAAATTTCCACTAGGCTACACTCGAGAAAGAGTCTGCTGGCTATATGTCGAGGCTCATTTTCATTCAGATCGAAGAATTCCAACGAATCAATCGAAAAATGGAAATTTCGTTCATGTCAGAAGATCCATGATAAATATTTATCGGAAGATCGTAGCTTGGAAATTTCGAAATTCCTAATTATTGTTTCAAAAATCTGAAGAAAATCACAACCACTAAGTCGGACCCGTAGAAAACGAATCCGCGATCCAAATAATTGAATTCGTCTCGATAATGGAGTAATCTCGCTCCTAAGTGCCTTTTTTGACAGAATTCGCACTATTTTCATTTTGACGCTCCATATCTCCGGAACGGTCGATCTTACGGACTCGATCGATCCACCAATCGATTCCTCGTTCAATTTTCATCTAGTTCACAGGATTCCAAACGATTCGATCGAGAAATGGGAAATTTCAGTAATGTCAGAAGATCCAAGGTACATATTTATCGGATAATCGTAGCTCGGAAATTTCGAAATTCCCAATTTTTGTTTGAAAAATCTGAAAGAATTCACAACCACTAAATCGGACCCATAGAGAACGAATCTGTGATTGAAATGACTGAATTCGTCTCGATAACGGAGTAATCTCTCTCCTGAGTGTCTTTTTTGACAGAATTCGCACTATTTTCACTTTGACGCACCAAATCTCTGGAACGGTCGATCTTACGGACTCGATCGATCCACCAATCGATTCCTCGTTCAATTTTCATCTAGTTCACAGAATTCCAAACGAATCGATCAAGAAATGGGGAATTTCAGTAATGTCAGAAGATCCAAGGTACATATTTATCGGATAATCGTAGCTCGGAAATTTCGAAATTCCCAGTTTTTGTTTGAAGAATCTGAAGAAAATCACAACCACTAAGTCGGACCCGTAGAAAACGAATCCGCGATCCAAATAATTGAATTCGTCTCGATAACGGAGTAATCTCGCTCCTAAGTGCCTTTTTTGACAGAATTCGCACTATTTTCATTTTGACGCTCCATATCTCCGGAACGGTCGATCTTACGGATTCGATCGATCCACCAATCGATTCCTCGTTCAATTTTCATTTAGTTCACAGGATTTCAAACGAATCGTTCAAGAAATGGAAAATTTCAGTAATGTCAGAAGATCCAAGGTACATATTTATCGGATAATCGTAGCTCGGAAATTTCGAAATTCCCAATTTTTGTTTGAGAAATCTGAAAAAATTAACAATCACTAAATCGGACCCATGAAAAACGAATTTGTGATCGAAATAACTGAATTCGTCTCGATGACGGAGTAATCTCTCTCCTAAGTGCCTTTTTTGACAGAATTCGCACTATT
Organism: Gastrophysa polygoni; assembly: GCA_963576655.1. Taxonomy (NCBI): domain Eukaryota; kingdom Metazoa; phylum Arthropoda; class Insecta; order Coleoptera; family Chrysomelidae; genus Gastrophysa; species Gastrophysa polygoni. The sequence continues at coordinate 28,713,955 of OY755087.1, read as the reverse complement.
TTCACTTTGACGCACCATATCTCCGGAACGGTCGATCTTACGGACTCGATCGATCCACCAATCGATTCCTCGTTCGATTTCCATCTAGTTCACAGGATTCCAAACGAATCAATCAAGAAATGGGAAATTTCAGTAATGTCAGAAGATCCAAGGTACATATTTATCGGATAATCGTAGCTCGGAAATTTCGACATTCCCAATTTTTGTTTGAAAAATCTGAAAAAATTCACAACCACTAAATCGGACCCATAGAAAACGAATCTGTGATTGAAATAACTGAATTCGTCTCGATGACGGAGTTTTCTCTCTCCTAAGTGCCTTTTTTGACAGAATTCGCACTATTTTCACTTTGACGCACCATATCTCCGGAACGGTCGATCTTACGGACTCGATCGATCCACCAATCGATTCCTCGTTCAATTTTCATCTAGTTCACAGGATTCCAAACGAATCGATCAAGAAATGAGGAATTTCAGTAATGTCAGAAAATCCAAGGTACATATTTATCGGATAATCGTAGCTCGGAAATTTCGAAATTCCCAATTTTTGTTTGAAAAATCTGAAAAAATTCATAACCACTGAATCGGACTCATAGAAAACGAACCTGTGATCGAAATGACTGAATTCGTCTCGATGACGGAGTAATCTCTCTCCTAAGTGCCTTTTTTGACAGAATTCGCACTATTTTCACTTTGACGCACCATATCTCCGGAACGGTCGATCTTACGGACTCGATCGATCCACCAATCGATTTCTCGTTCAATTTTCATCTAGTTCACAGGATTCCAAACGAATCGATCAAGAAATGGGAAATTTCAGTAATGTCAGAAGATCCAAGGTACATATTTATCGGATAATCGTAGCTCGGAAATTTCGAAATTCCCAATTTTTGTTTGAGAAATCTGAAAAAATTCACAATTACTGAATCGGACCCATAGAAAACGAATCTGTGATTGAAATAACTGAATTCGTCTCGATAACGGAGTAATCTCTCTCCTGAGTGTCTTTTTTGACAGAATTCGCACTATTTTCACTTTGACGCACCATATCTCCGGAACGGTCGATCTTACGGACTCGATCGATCCACCAATCGATTCCTCGTTCGATTTCCATCTAGTTCACAGGATTCCAAACGAATCAATCAAGAAATGGGAAATTTCAGTAATGTCAGAAGATCCAAGGTACATATTTATCGGATAATCGTAGCTCGGAAATTTCGAAATTCCCAATTTTTGTTTGAAAAATCTGAAAAAATTGACAACCACTAAATCGGACCCATAGAAAACGAATCTGTGATCGAAATGACTGAATTCGTCTCGATGACGGAGTAATCTCTCTCCTAAGTGCCTTTTTTGACAGAATTCGCACTATTTTCACTTTGACGCACCATATCTCCGGAACGGTCGATCTCATGGACTCGATCGATCCACCAATCGATTCCTCGTTCAATTTTCATTTAGTTCACAGGATTTCAAACGAATCGTTCAAGAAATGGGAAATTTCAGTAATGTCAGAAGATCCAAGGTACATATTTATCGGATAATCGTAGCTCGGAAATTTCGACATTCCCAATTTTTGTTTGAAAAATCTGAAAAAATTCACAACCACTAAATCGGACCCATAGAAAACGAATCTGTGATTGAAATAACTGAATTCGTCTCGATGACGGAGTAATCTCTCTCCTAAGTGCCTTTTTTGACAGAATTCGCACTATTTTCACTTTGACGCACCATATCTCCGGAACGGTCGATCTTACGGACTCGATCGATCCATCAATCGATTCCTCGTTTAATTTCCATCTAGTTCACAGGATTCCAAACGAATCGATCAAGAAATGGGAAATTTCAGTAATGTCAGAAGATCCAAGGTACATATTTATCGGATAATCGTAGCTCGGAAATTTCGACATTCCCAATTTTTGTTTGAAAAATCTGAAAAAATTCACAACCACTAAATCGGACCCATAGAAAACGAATCTGTGATTGAAATAACTGAATTCGTCTCGATGACGGAGTAATCTCTCTCCTAAGTGCCTTTTTTGACAGAATTCGCACTATTTTCACTTTGACGCACCATATCTCCGGAACGGTCGATTTTACGGACTCGATCGATCCACCAATCGATTCCTCGTTCGATTTCCATCTAGTTCACAGGATTCCAAACGAATCAATCAAGAAATGGGAAATTTCAGTAATGTCAGAAGATCCAAGGTACATATTTATCGGATAATCGTAGCTCGGAAATTTCGAAATTCCCAATTTTTGTTTGAAAAATCTGAAGAAATTCACAACCACTGAATCGGACCCAAAGAAAACGAATCTTTGATTGAAATAACTGAATTCGTCTCGATGACGGAGTAATCTCTCTCCTAAGTGCCTTTTTTGACAGAATTCGCCCTATTTTCACTTTGACGCACGATATCTCCGGAACGGTCGATCTTACGGACTCGATCGTTCCACCAATCGATTCCTCGTTCAATTTTCATCTAGTTCACAGGATTCCAAACGGATCGATCAAGAATTGGAAAATTTCAGTAATGTCAGAAGATCCAAGGTACATATTTATCGGATAATCGTAGCTCGGAAATTTCGAAATTCCCAATTTTTGTTTGAAAAATCTGAAAAAATTCACAACCACTAAATCGGACCCATAGAAAACGAATCTGTGATTGAAATAACTGAACTCGTCTCGATAACGGAGTAATCTCGCTCCTAAGTGCCTTTTTGACAGAATTCGCACTATTTTCACTTTGACGCACCATATCTCGGGAACGGTCGATCTTACAGAATCGATCGATCCACCAATCGATTCCTCGTTCAATTTTCATCTAGTTCACAAGATTCCAAACGAATCGATCGAGAAATGAGAAATTTCAGTAATGTCAGAAGATCCAAGGTACCTATTTATCGGATAATCGTAGCTCGGAAATTTCGAAATTCCCAATTTTTGTTTGAAAAATCTGAAAACATTCACAACCACTATATCGGACCCATAGAAAACGAATCTGTGATCGAAATAACTGAATTCGTCTCGATAACGGAGTAATCTCGCTCCTAAGTGCCTTTTTGACAGAATTCGCACTATTTTCACTTTGACGAGCCATATCTCCGGAACGGTCGATATTACGGACTCGATCGATCCACCAATCGATTCCTCGTTCAATTTTCATCTAGTTCACAAGATTCCGAACGAATCGATCAAGAAATGGGAGATTTCAGTAATGTCAGAAGATCCAAGGTACCTATTTATCGGATAATCGTAGCTCGGAAATTTCGAAATTCCCAATTTTCGTTTGAAAAATCTGAAAAAATTCACAACCACTATATCGGACCCATAGAAAACGAATCTGTGATCGAAATACCTGAATTCGTCTCGATAACGGAGTAATCTCGCTCCTAAGTGCCTTTTTGACAGAATTCGCACTATTTTCACTTTGACGAGCCATATCTCCGGAACGGTCGATATTACGGACTCGATCGATCCACCAATCGATTCCTCGTTCAATTTCCATCTAGTTCACAAGATTCCAAACGAATCGATCAAGAAATGGGAGATTTCAGTAATGTCAGAAGATCCAAGGTACCTATTTATCGGATAATCGTAGCTCGGAAATTTCGAAATTCCCAATTTTCGTTTGAAAAATCTGAAAAAATCCACAACCACTATATCGGACCCATAGAAAACGAATCTGTGATCGAAATGACTGAATTCGTCTCGATAACGGAGTAATCTCGCTCCTAAGTGCCTTTTTTGACAGAATTCGCACTATTTTCACTTTGACGCACCATATCTCGGGAACGGTCAATCTTACGGACTCGATCTATACACCAATCGATTCCTCGTTCAATTTTCATCTAGTTCACGAGATTCCAAACGAATCGATCGAGAAATGCGAAATTTCAGTAATGTCAGAAGATCCAAGGTACCTATTTATCGGATAATCGTAGCTCGGAAATTTCGAAATTCCCAATATTTGTTTGAAAAATCTGAAAAAATTCACAACCTTTGAATCGGACCCATAGAAAACGAATCTGTGATCTAAATAACTGAATTCGTCTCGATAACGGAGTAATCTCGCTCCTAAGTGCCTTTTTTGACAGAATTCGCACTATTTTCACTTTGACGCACCATATCTCGGGAACGGTCAATCTTACGGACTCGATCTATACTCCAATCGATTCCTCGTTCAATTTTCATCTAGTTCACGAGATTCCAAACGAATCGATCGAGAAATGCGAAATTTCAGTAATGTCAGAAGATCCAAGGTACCTATTTATCGGATAATCGTAGCTCGGAAATTTCGAAATTCCCAATATTTGTTTGAAAAATCTGAAAAAATTCACAACCTTTGAATCGGACCCATAGAAAACGAATCTGTGATCTAAATAACTGAATTCGTCTCGATAACGGAGTAATCTCGCTCCTAAGTGCCTTTTTTGACAGAATTCGCACTATTTTCACTTTGACGCACCATATCTCGGGAACGGTCAATCTTACGGACTCGATCTATCCACCAATTGATTCCTCGTTCAATTTTCATCTAGTTCACGAGATTCCAAACGAATCGATCGAGAAATGCGAAATTTCAGTAATGTCAGAAGATCCAAGGTACCTATTTATCGGATAATCGTAGCTCGGAAATTTCGATATTCCCAATTTTTGTTTGAAAAATCTGACAAAATTCACAACCACTATATCGGACCCATAGAGAACGAATCTGTGATCGAAATAAATGAATTCGTCTCGATAACGGAGTAATCTCGCTCCTAAGTGCCTTTTTGACAGAATTCGCACTATTTTCACTTTGACGCACCATATCTCGGGAACGGTCGATCTTACAGACTCGATCGATCCACCAATCGATTCCTCGTTCAATTTTCATCTAGTTCACAAGATTCCAAACGAATCGATCGAGAAATGGGAAATTTCAGTAATGTCAGAAGATCCAAGGTACCTATTTATCGGATAATCGTAGCTCGGAAATTTCGAAATTCCAAATATTTGTTTGAAAAATCTGAAAAAATTCACAACCACTATATCGGACCCATAAAAAATGAATCTGTGATCGAAATAACTGAATTCGTCTCGATAACGGAGTAATCTCGCTCCTAAGTGCCTTTTTTGACAGAATTCGCACTATTTTCACTTTGACGCACCATATCTCGGGAACGGTCAATCTTACGGACTCGATCTATCCACCAATTGATTCCTCGTTCAATTTTCATCTAGTTCACGAGATTCCAAACGAATCGATCGAGAAATGCGAAATTTCAGTAATGTCAGAAGATCCAAGGTACCTATTTATCGGATAATCGTAGCTCGGAAATTTCGAAATTCCCAATATTTGTTTGAAAAATCTGAAAAAATTCACAACCACTGAATCATACCCATAGAAAACGAATCTGTGATCGAAATAACTGAATTCGTCTCGATAACGGAGTAATCTCGCTCCTAAGTGCCTTTTTTGACAGAATTCGCACTATTTTCACTTTGACGCACCATATCTCGGGAACGGTCAATCTTACGGACTCGATCTATCCACCAATTGATTCCTCGTTCAATTTTCATCTAGTTCACAAGATTCCGAACGAATCGATCAAGAAATGGGAGATTTCAGTAATGTCAGAAGATCCAAGGTACCTTTTTATCGGATAATCGTAGCTCGGAAATTTCGAAATTCCCAATTTTCGTTTGAAAAATCTGAAAAAATTCACAACCACTATATCGGACCCATAGAAAACGAATCTGTGATCGAAATGACTGAATTCGTCTCGATAACGGAGTAATCTCGCTCCTAAGTGCCTTTTTGACAGAATTCGCACTATTTTCACTTTGACGCACCATATCTCCGGAACGGTCGATCTTACAGACTCGATCGATCCACCAATCGATTCCTCGGTGAATTTTCATCTAGTTCACGAGATTCCAAACGAATCGATCGAGAAATGGGAAATTTCAGTAATGTCAGAAGATCCAAGGTACCTATTTATCGGATAATCGTAGCTCGGAAATTTCGAAATTCCCAATTTTCGTTTGAAAAATCTGAAAACATTCACAACCACTATATCGGACCCATAGAAAACGAATCTGTGATCGAAATAACTGAATTCGTCTCGATAACGGAATAACCTCGCTCCTAAGTGCCTTTTTTGACAGAATTCGCACTATTTTCACTTTGACGCACCATATCTCCGGAACGGTCGAACTTACAGACTCGATCGATCCACCAATCGATTACTCGTTCAATTTTCATCTAGTTCACGAGATTCCAAACGAATCGATCGAGAAATGCAAAATTTCAGTAATGTCAGAAGATCCAAGGTACCTATTTATCGGATAATCGTAGCTCGGAAATTTCGAAATTCCCAATTTTTGTTTGAAAAATCTGAAAAAATTCACAACCACTATATCGGACCCATAGAGAACGAATCTGTGATCGAAATAACTGAATTCGTCTCGATAACGGAGTAATCTCGCTCCTAAGTGCCTTTTTTGACAGAATTCGCACTATTTTCACTTTGACGCACCATATCTCCGGAACGGTCGAACTTACAGAGTCGATCGATCCACCAATCGATTCCTCGTTCAATTTTCATCTAGTTCACAAGATTCCAAACGAATCGATCGAGAAATGGGAAATTTCAGTAATGTCAGAAGATCCAAGGTACCTATTTATCGGATAATCGTAGCTCGGAAATTTCGAAATTCCCAATTTTTGTTTGAAGAATCTGAAAAAATTCACAACCACTATATCGGACCCATAGAGAACGAATCTGTGATCGAAATAACTGAATTCGTCTCGATAACGGAATAACCTCGCTCCTAAGTGCCTTTTTTGACAGAATTCGCACTATTTTCACTTTGACGCACCATATCTCGGGAACGGTCAATCTTACGGACTCGATCTATACACCAATCGATTCCTCGTTCAATTTTCATCTAGTTCACAAGATTCCAATTGAATCGATCAAGAAATGGGAGATTTTAGTAATGTCAGAAGTTCCAAGGTACCTATTTATCGGATAATCGTAGCTCAGAAATTTCGAAAATCCCAATTTTTGTTTGAAAAATCTGAAAAAATTCACAACCACTATATCGGACCCATAGAGAACGAATCTGTGATCGAAATAACTGAATTCGTCTCGATAACGGAGTAATCTCGCTCCTAAGTGCCTTTTTTGACAGAATTCGCACTATTTTCACTTTGACGCGGCATATCTCCGGAACGGTCGAACTTACAGACTCGATCGATCCACCAATCGATTACTCGTTCAATTTTCATCTAGTTCACGAGATTCCAAACGAATCGATCGAGAAATGGGAAATTTCAGTAATGTCAGAAGATCCAAGGTACCTATTTATCGGATAATCGTAGCTCGGAAATTTCGAAATTCCCAATTTTTGTTTGAAAAATCTGAAAAAATTCACAACCACTATATCGGACCCATAGAGAACGAATCTGTGATCGAAATAACTGAATTCGTCTCGATAACGGAGTAATCTCGCTCCTAAGTGCCTTTTTTGACAGAATTCGCACTATTTTCACTTTGACGCACCATATCTCCGGAACGGTCAATCTTACGGACTCGATCTATACACCAATCGATTCCTCGTTCAATTTTCATCTAGTTCACAAGATTCCGAACGAATCGATCGAGAAATGGGAGATTTCAGTAATGTCAGAAGATCCAAGGTACCTTTTTATCGGATAATCGTAGCTCGGAAATTTCGAAATTCCCAATTTTCGTTTGAAAAATCTGAAAAAATTCACAACCACTATATCGGACCCATAGAAAACGAATCCGTGATCGAAATGACTGAATTCGTCTCGATAACGGAGTAATCTCGCTCCTAAGTGCCTTTTTTGACAGAATTCGCACTATTTTCACTTTGACGCACCATATCTCGGGAACGGTCAATCTTACGGACTCGATCTATCCACCAATTGATTCCTCGTTCAATTTTCATCTAGTTCACAAGATTCCGAACGAATCGATCAAGAAATGGGAGATTTCAGTAATGTCAGAAGATCCAAGGTACCTTTTTATCGGATAATCGTAGCTCGGAAATTTCGAAATTCCCAATTTTCGTTTGAAAAATCTGAAAAAATTCACAACCACTATATCGGACCCATAGAAAACGAATCCGTGATCGAAATGACTGAATTCGTCTCGATAACGGAGTAATCTCGCTCCTAAGTGCCTTTTTTGACAGAATTCGCACTATTTTCACTTTGACGCACCATATCTCCGGAACGGTCAATCTTACGGACTCGATCTATACACCAATCGATTCCTCGTTCAATTTTCATCTAGTTCACAAGATTCCGAACGAATCGATCGAGAAATGGGAGATTTCAGTAATGTCAGAAGATCCAAGGTACCTTTTTATCGGATAATCGTAGCTCGGAAATTTCGAAATTCCCAATTTTTGTTTGAAAAATCTGAAAAAATTCACAACCACTATATCGGACCCATAGAGAACGAATCTGTGATCGAAATAACTGAATTCGTCTCGATAACGGAGTAATCTCGCTCCTAAGTGCCTTTTTTGACAGAATTCGCACTATTTTCACTTTGACGCACCATATCTCCGGAACGGTCAATCTTACGGACTCGATCTATACACCAATCGATTCCTCGTTCAATTTTCATCTAGTTCACAAGATTCCGAACGAATCGATCGAGAAATGGGAGATTTCAGTAATGTCAGAAGATCCAAGGTACCTTTTTATCGGATAATCGTAGCTCGGAAATTTCGAAATTCCCAATTTTCGTTTGAAAAATCTGAAAAAATTCACAACCACTATATCGGACCCATAGAAAACGAATCCGTGATCGAAATGACTGAATTCGTCTCGATAACGGAGTAATCTCGCTCCTAAGTGCCTTTTTTGACAGAATTCGCACTATTTTCACTTTGACCATATCTCGGGAACGGTCAATCTTACGGACTCGATCTATCCACCAATTGATTCCTCGTTCAATTTTCATCTAGTTCACAAGATTCCGAACGAATCGATCAAGAAATGGGAGATTTCAGTAATGTCAGAAGATCCAAGGTACCTTTTTATCGGATAATCGTAGCTCGGAAATTTCGAAATTCCCAATTTTCGTTTGAAAAATCTGAAAAAATTCACAACCACTATATCGGACCCATAGAAAACGAATCCGTGATCGAAATGACTGAATTCGTCTCGATAACGGAGTAATCTCGCTCCTAAGTGCCTTTTTTGACAGAATTCGCACTATTTTCACTTTGACGAGCCATATCTCCGGAACGGTCGAACTTACAGACTCGATCGATCCACCAATCGATTACTCGTTCAATTTTCATCTAGTTCACGAGATTCCAAACGAATCGATCGAGAAATGCGAAATTTCAGTAATGTCAGAAGATCCAAGGTACCTATTTATCGGATAATCGTAGCTCGGAAATTTCGAAATTCCCAATTTTCGTTTGAAAAATCTGAAAAAATTCACAACCACTATATCGGACCCATAGAAAACGAATCCGTGATCGAAATGACTGAATTCGTCTCGATAACGGAGTAATCTCGCTCCTAAGTGCCTTTTTTGACAGAATTCGCACTATTTTCACTTTGACGCACCATATCTCGGGAACGGTCAATCTTACGGACTCGATCTATCCACCAATTGATTCCTCGTTCAATTTTCATCTAGTTCACAAGATTCCGAACGAATCGATCAAGAAATGGGAGATTTCAGTAATGTCAGAAGATCCAAGGTACCTTTTTATCGGATAATCGTAGCTCGGAAATTTCGAAATTCCCAATTTTCGTTTGAAAAATCTGAAAAAATTCACAACCACTATATCGGACCCATAGAAAACGAATCCGTGATCGAAATGACTGAATTCGTCTCGATAACGGAGTAATCTCGCTCCTAAGTGCCTTTTTTGACAGAATTCGCACTATTTTCACTTTGACCATATCTCGGGAACGGTCAATCTTACGGACTCGATCTATACACCAATCGATTCCTCGTTCAATTTTCATCTAGTTCACAAGATTCCAATTGAATCGATCAAGAAATGGGAGATTTTAGTAATGTCAGAAGTTCCAAGGTACCTATTTATCGGATAATCGTAGCTCAGAAATTTCGAAATTCCCAATTTTTGTTTGAAGAATCTGAAAAAATTCACAACCACTATATCGGACCCATAGAAAACGAATCTGTGATCGAAATAACTGAATTCATCTCGATAACGGAGTAATCTCGCTCCTAAGTGCCTTTTTGACAGAATTCGCACTATTTTCACTTTGACGAGCCATATCTCCGGAACGGTCGATATTACGGACTCGATCGATCCACCAATCGATTCCTCGTTCAATTTTCATCTAGTTCACAAGATTCCAAACGAATCGATCAAGAAATGGGAGATTTCAGTAATGTCAGAAGATCCAAGGTACCTATTTATCGGATAATCGTAGCTCGGAAATTTCGAAATTCCCAATATTTGTTTGAAGAATCTGAAAAAATTCACAACCACTATATCGGACCCATAAAAAACGAATCTGTGATCGAAATAACTGAATTCATCTGGATAACGGAGTAATCTCGCTCCTAAGTGCCTTTTTTGACAGAATTCGCACTATTTTCACTTTGACGCACCATATCTCGGGAACGGTCGATATTACGGACTCGATCGATCCACCAATCGATTCCTCGTTCAATTTTCATCTAGTTCACAAGATTCCAAACGAATCGATCGAGAAATGGGAGATTTCAGTAATGTCAGAAGATCCAAGGTACCTATTTATCGGATAATCGTAGCTCGGAAATTTCGAAATTCCCAATTTTTGTTTGAAGAATCTGAAAAAATTCACAACCACTATATCGGACCCATAGAGAACGAATCTGTGATCGAAATAACTGAATTCGTCTCGATAACGGAGTAATCTCGCTCCTAAGTGCCTTTTTGACAGAATTCGCACTATTTTCACTTTGACGCACCATATCTCGGGAACGGTCGATCTTACAGACTCGATCGATCCACCAATCGATTCCTCGTTCAATTTTCATCTAGTTCACAAGATTCCAAACGAATCGATCGAGAAATGGGAAATTTCAGTAATGTCAGAAGATCCAAGGTACCTATTTATCGGATAATCGTAGCTCGGAAATTTCGAAATTCCCAATATTTGTTCGAAAAATCTGAAAAAATTCACAACCACTATATCGGACCCATAAAAAACGAATCTGTGATCGAATCAACTGAATTCGTCTCGATAACGGAGTAATCTCGCTCCTAAGTGCCTTTTTTGACAGAATTCGCACTATTTTCACTTTGACGCACCATATCTCCGGAACGGTCGATCTTATAGACTCGATCGATCCACCAATCGATTCCTCGTTCAATTTTCATCTAGTTCACAAGATTCCAAACGAATCGATCGAGAAATGAGGAATTTCAGTAATGTCAGAAGATCCAAGGTACCTATTTATCGGATAATCGTAGCTCGGAATTTTCGAAATTCCCAATTTTTGTTTGAAAAATCTGAAAAAATTCACAACCACTATATCGGACCCATAGAGAACGAATCTGTGATCGAAATAACTGAATTCGTCTCGATAACGGAATAACCTCGCTCCTAAGTGCCTTTTTTGACAGAATTCGCACTATTTTCACTTTGACGCACCATATCTCCGGAACGGTCGAACTTACAGACTCGATCGATCCACCAATCGATTACTCGTTCAATTTTCATCTAGTTCACGAGATTCCAAACGAATCGATCGAGAAATGCGAAATTTCAGTAATGTCAGAAGATCCAAGGTACCTATTTATCGGATAATCGTAGCTCGGAAATTTCGAAATTCCCAATTTTTGTTTGAAAAATCTGAAAAAATTCACAACCACTATATCGGACCCATAGAAAACGAATCTGTGATCGAAATAACTGAATTCGTCTCGATAACGGAATAACCTCGCTCCTAAGTGCCTTTTTTGACAGAATTCGCACTATTTTCACTTTGACGCACCATATCTCCGGAACGGTCGATCTTACAGACTCGATCGATCCACCAATCGATTCCTCGTTCAATTTTCATCTAGTTCACAAGATTCCAAACGAATCGATCGAGAAATGGGAAATTTCAGTAATGTCAGAAGATCCAAGGTACCTATTTATCGGATAATCGTAGCTCGGAAATTTCGAAATTCCCAATTTTTGTTTGAAAAATCTGAAAACATTCACAACCACTATATTGGACCCATAGAAAACGAATCTGTGATCGAAATAACTGAATTCGTCTCGATAACGGAGTAATCTCGCTCCTAAGTGCCTTTTTTGACAGAATTCGCACTATTTTCACTTTGACGCACCATATCTCCGGAACGGTCGATCTTACAGACTCGATCGATCCACCAATCGATTCCTCGTTCAATTTTCATCTAGTTCACAAGATTCCGAACGAATCGATCGAGAAATGGGAAATTTCAGTAATGTCAGAAATCCAAGGTACCTATTTATCGGATAATCGTAGCTCGGAAATTTCGAAATTCCCAATTTTTGTTTGAAAAATCTGAAAAGATTCACAACCACTATATTGGACCCATAGAGAACGAATCTGTGATCGAAATAACTGAATTCGTCTCGATAACGGAATAACCTCGCTCCTAAGTGCCTTTTTTGACAGAATTCGCACTATTTTCACTTTGTCGCGCCATATCTCCGGAACGGTCAATATTACGGACTCGATCGATCCACCAATCGATTTCTCGTTCAATTTTCATCTAGTTAACAAGATTCCGAACGAATCGATCAAGAAATGGGAGATTTCAGTAATGTCAGAAGATCCAAGGTACCTATTTATCGGATAATCGTAGCTCGGAAATTTCGAAATTCCCAATTTTTGTTTGAAAAATCTGAAAACATTCACAACCACTATATTGGACCCATAGAAAACGAATCTGTGATCGAAATAACTGAATTCGTCCCGATAACGGAGTAATCTCGCTCCTAAGTGCCTTTTTTGACAGAATTCGCACTATTTTCACTTTGACGCACCATATCTCCGGAACGGTCGATCTTACAGACTCGATCGATCCACCAATCGATTCCTCGTTCAATTTTCATCTAGTTCACAAGATTCCAAACGAATCGATCGAGAAATGGGAAATTTCAGTAATGTCAGAAGATCCGAGGTACCTATTTATCGGATAATCGTAGCTCGGAAATTTCGAAATTCCCAATTTTTGTTTGAAAAATCTGAAAAAATTCACAACCACTATATCGGACCCATAGAGAACGAATCTGTGATCGAAATATCTGAATTCGTCTCGATAACGGAGTAATCTCGCTCCTAAGTGCCTTTTTGACAGAATTCGCACTATTTTCACTTTGACGCACCATATCTCCGGAACGGTCGATCTTACAGACTCGATCGATCCACCAATCGATTCCTCGTTCAATTTTCATCTAGTTCAAAAGATTCCAAACGAATCGATCGAGAAATGGGAAATTTCAGTAATGTCAGAAGATCCAAGGTACCTGTTTATCGGATAATCGTAGCTCGGAAATTTCGAAATTCCCAATTTTTGTTTGAAAAATCTGAAAAAATTCACAACCACTATATCGGACCCATAGAGAACGAATCTGTGATCGAAATAACTGAATTCGTCTCGATAACGGAGTAATCTCGCTCCTAAGTGCCTTTTTGACAGAATTCGCACTATTTTCACTTTGACGCACCATATCTCCGGAACGGTCGATCTTACAGACTCGATCGATCCACCAATCGATTCCTCGTTCAATTTTCATCTAGTTCACACGATTCCAAACGAATCGATCGAGAAATGGGAAATTTCAGTAATGTCAGAAGATCCAAGGTACCTATTTATCGGATAATCGTAGCTCGGAAATTTCGAAATTCCCAATTTTTGTTTGAAAAATCTGAAAACATTCACAACCACTATATCGGACCCATAGAAAAAGAATCTGTGATCGAAATAACTGAATTCGTCTCGATAACGGAGTAATCTCGCTCCTAAGTGCCTTTTTTGACAGAATTCGCACTATTTTCACTTTGACGCACCATATCTCCGGAACGGTCGATCTTACAGACTCGATCGATCCACCAATCGATTCCTCGTTCAATTTTCATCTAGTTCACAAGATTCCAAACGAATCGATCGAGAAATGGGAAATTTCAGTAATGTCAGAAGATCCAAGGTACCTATTTATCGGATAATCGTAGCTCGGAAATTTCGAAATTCCCAATTTTTGTTTGAAAAATCTGAAAACATTCACAACCACTATATCGGACCCATAGAAAACGAATCTGGGATCGAAATAACTGAATTCGTCTCGATAACGGAGTAATCTCGCTCCTAAGTGCCTTTTTTGACAGAATTCGCACTATTTTCACTTTGACGCACCATATCTCCGGAACGGTCAATCTCACAGACTCGATCGATCCACCAATCGATTCCTCGTTCAATTTTCATCTAGTTCACAAGATTCCAAACGAATCGATCGAGAAATGGGAAATTTCAGTAATGTCAGAAGATCCAAGGTACCTGTTTATCGGATAATCGTAGCTCGGAAATTTCGAAATTCCCAATTTTTGTTTGAAAAATCTGAAAACATTCACAACCACTATATCGGACCCATAGAGAACGAATCTGTGATCGAAATAACTGAATTCGTCTCGATAACGGAGTAATCTCGCTCCTAAGTGCCTTTTTTGACAGAATTCGCACTATTTTCACTTTGACGCACCATATCTCGGGAACGGTCAATCTTACGGACTCGATCTATCCACCAATTGATTCCTCGTTCAATTTTCATCTAGTTCACAAGATTCCGAACGAATCGATCAAGAAATGGGAGATTTCAGTAATGTCAGAAGATCCAAGGTACCTTTTTATCGGATAATCGTAGCTCGGAAATTTCGAAATTCCCAATTTTCGTTTGAAAAATCTGAAAAAATTCACAACCACTATATCGGACCCATAGAAAACGAATCCGTGATCGAAATGACTGAATTCGTCTCGATAACGGAGTAATCTCGCTCCTAAGTGCCTTTTTTGACAGAATTCGCACTATTTTCACTTTGACGAGCCATATCTCCGGAACGGTCGAACTTACAGACTCGATCGATCCACCAATCGATTACTCGTTCAATTTTCATCTAGTTCACGAGATTCCAAACGAATCGATCGAGAAATGCGAAATTTCAGTAATGTCAGAAGATCCAAGGTACCTATTTATCGGATAATCGTAGCTCGGAAATTTCGAAATTCCCAATATTTGTTTGAAAAATCTGAAAAAATTCACAACCACTGAATCATACTCATAGAAAACGAATCTGTGATCGAAATAATTGAATTCGTCTCGATAACGGAGTAATCTCGCTCCTAAGTGCCTTTTTTGACAGAATTCGCACTATTTTCACTTTGACGCACCATATCTCCGGAACGGTCGATCTTATAGACTCGATCGATCCACCAATCGATTCCTCGTTCAATTTTCATCTAGTTCACAAGATTCCAAACGAATCGATCGAGAAATGAGAAATTTCAGTAATGTCAGAAGATCCAAGGTACCTATTTATCGGATAATCGTAGCTCGGAATTTTCGAAATTCCCAATTTTTGTTTGAAAAATCTGAAAAAATTCACAACCACTATATCGGACCCATAGAAAACGAATCTGTGATCGAAATAACTGAATTCGTTTCGATAACGGAATAACCTCGCTCCTAAGTGCCTTTTTTGACAGAATTCGCACTATTTTTACTTTGACGCACCATATCTCCGGAACGGTCGAACTTACAGACTCGATCGATCCACCAATCGATTACTCGTTCAATTTTCATCTAGTTCACGAGATTCCAAACGAATCGATCGAGAAATGCGAAATTTCAGTAATGTCAGAAGATCCAAGGTACCTATTTATCGGATAATCGTAGCTCGGAAATTTCGAAATTCCCAATTTTTGTTTGAAAGATCTGAAAACATTCACAACCACTATATCGGACCCATAGAAAACGAATCTGTGATCGAAATAACTGAATTCGTCTCGATAACGGAATAACCTCGCTCCTAAGTGCCTTTTTTGACAGAATTCGCACTATTTTCACTTTGACGCACCATATCTCCGGAACGGTCGAACTTACAGACTCGATCGATCCACCAATCGATTACTCGTTCAATTTTCATCTAGTTCACGAGATTCCAAACGAATCGATCGAGAAATGCGAAATTTCAGTAATGTCAGAAGATCCAAGGTACCTATTTATCGGATAATCGTAGCTCGGAAATTTCGAAATTCCCAATTTTTGTTTGAAAGATCTGAAAACATTCACAACCACTATATCGGACCCATAGAAAACGAATCTGTGATCGAAATAACTGAATTCGTCTCGATAACGGAATAACCTCGCTCCTAAGTGCCTTTTTTGACAGAATTCGCACTATTTTCACTTTGACGCACCATATCTCCGGAACGGTCGAACTTACAGACTCGATCGATCCACCAATCGATTCCTCGTTCAATTTTCATCTAGTTCACAAGATTCCAAACGAATCGATCGAGAAATGGGAAATTTCAGTAATGTCAGAAGATCCAAGGTACCTATTTATCGGATAATCGTAGCTCGGAAATTTCGAAATTCCCAATTTTTGTTTGAAGAATCTGAAAAAATTCACAACCACTATATCGGACCCATAGAGAACGAATCTGTGATCGAAATAACTGAATTCGTCTCGATAACGGAATAACCTCGCTCCTAAGTGCCTTTTTTGACAGAATTCGCACTATTTTCACTTTGACGCACCATATCTCCGGAACGGTCGAACTTACAGACTCGATCGATCCACCAATCGATTACTCGTTCAATTTTCATCTAGTTCACGAGATTCCAAACGAATCGATCGAGAAATGCGAAATTTCAGTAATGTCAGAAGATCCAAGGTACCTATTTATCGGATAATCGTAGCTCGGAAATTTCGAAATTCCCAATTTTTGTTTGAAAGATCTGAAAACATTCACAACCACTATATCGGACCCATAGAAAACGAATCTGTGATCGAAATAACTGAATTCGTCTCGATAACGGAATAACCTCGCTCCTAAGTGCCTTTTTTGACAGAATTCGCACTATTTTCACTTTGACGCACCATATCTCCGGAACGGTCGAACTTACAGACTCGATCGATCCACCAATCGATTCCTCGTTCAATTTTCATCTAGTTCACGAGATTCCAAACGAATCGATCGAGAAATGCGAAATTTCAGTAATGTCAGAAGATCCAAGGTACCTATTTATCGGATAATCGTAGCTCGGAAATTTCGAAATTCCCAATTTTTGTTTGAAAAATCTGAAAAAATTCACAACTACTATATCGGACCCATAGAGAACGAATCTGTGATCGAAATAACTGAATTCGTCTCGATAACGGAGTAATCTCGCTCCTAAGTGCCTTTTTTGACAGAATTCGCACTATTTTCACTTTGACGCACCATATCTCGGGAACGGTCAATCTTACGGACTCGATCTATCCACCAATTGATTCCTCGTTCAATTTTCATCTAGTTCACAAGATTCCGAACGAATCGATCAAGAAATGGGAGATTTCAGTAATGTCAGAAGATCCAAGGTACCTTTTTATCGGATAATCGTAGCTCGGAAATTTCGAAATTCCCAATTTTTGTTTGAAAAATCTGAAAAAATTCACAACCACTATATCGGACCCATAGAGAACGAATCTGTGATCGAAATAACTGAATTCGTCTCGATAACGGAGTAATCTCGCTCCTAAGTGCCTTTTTGACAGAATTCGCACTATTTTCACTTTGACGCACCATATCTCCGGAACGGTCGATCTTACAGACTCGATCGATCCACCAATCGATTCCTCGTTCAATTTTCATCTAGTTCACAAGATTCCAAACGAATCGATCGAGAAATGGGAAATTTCAGTAATGTCAGAAGATCCAAGGTACCTATTTATCGGATAATCGTAGCTCGGAAATTTCGAAATTCCCAATTTTTGTTTGAAAGATCTGAAAACATTCACAACCACTATATCGGACCCATAGAAAACGAATCTGTGATCGAAATAACTGAATTCGTCTCGATAACGGAATAACCTCGCTCCTAAGTGCCTTTTTTGACAGAATTCGCACTATTTTCACTTTGACGCACCATATCTCCGGAACGGTCGAACTTACAGGCTCGATCGATCCACCAATCGATTACTCGTTCAATTTTCATCTAGTTCACGAGATTCCAAACGAATCGATCGAGAAATGCGAAATTTCAGTAATGTCAGAAGATCCAAGGTACCTATTTATCGGATAATCGTAGCTCGGAAATTTCGAAATTCCCAATTTTTGTTTGAAGAATCTGAAAAAATTCACAACCACTATATCGGACCCATAGAGAACGAATCTGTGATCGAAATAACTGAATTCGTCTCGATAACGGAGTAATCTCGTTCCTAAGTGCCTTTTTTGACAGAATTCGCACTATTTTCACTTTGACGCACCATATCTCCGGAACGGTCGATCTTACAGACTCGATCGATCCACCAATCGATTCCTCGTTCAATTTTCATCTAGTTCACAAGATTCCAAACGAATCGATCGAGAAATGGGAAATTTCAGTAATGTCAGAAGATCCAAGGTACCTATTTATCGGATAATCGTAGCTCGGAAATTTCGAAATTCCCAATATTTGTTTGAAAAATCTGAAAAAATTCACAACCACTATATCGGACCCATAAAGAACGAATCTGTGATCGAAATAACTGAATTCGTCTCGATAACGGAGTAATCTCGCTCCTAAGTGCCTTTTTTGACAGAATTCGCACTATTTTCACTTTGACGCACCATATCTCGGGAACGGTCAATCTTACGGACTCGATCTATCCACCAATTGATTCCTCGTTCAATTTTCATCTAGTTCACGAGATTCCAAACGAATCGATCGAGAAATGCGAAATTTCAGTAATGTCAGAAGATCCAAGGTACCTATTTATCGGATAATCGTAGCTCGGAAATTTCGAAATTCCCAATATTTGTTTGAAAAATCTGAAAAAATTCACAACCACTGAATCATACCCATAAGAAACGAATCTGTGATCGAAATAACTGAATTCGTCTCGATAACGGAGTAATCTCGCTCCTAAGTGCCTTTTTTGACAGAATTCGCACTATTTTCACTTCGACGCACCATATCTCCGGAACGGTCGATCTTATAGACTCGATCGATCCACCAATCGATTCCTCGTTCAATTTTCATCTAGTTCACAAGATTCCAAACGAATCGATCGAGAAATGAGAAATTTCAGTAATGTCAGAAGATCCAAGGTACCTATTTATCGGATAATCGTAGCTCGGAAATTTCGAAATTCCCAATTTTTGTTTGAAAAATCTGAAAAAATTCACAACCACTATATCGGACCCATAGAGAACGAATCTGTGATCGAAATAACTGAATTCGTCCCGATAACGGAGTAATCTCGCTCCTAAGTGCCTTTTTGACAGAATTCGCACTATTTTCACTTTGGCGCACCATATCTCCGGAACGGTCGAACTTACAGACTCGATCGATCCACCAATCGATTCCTCGTTCAATTTTCATCTAGTTCACGAGATTCCAAACGAATCGATCGAGAAATGGGAAATTTCAGTAATGTCAGAAGATCCAAGGTACCTATTTATCGGATAATCGTAGCTCGGAAATTTCGAAATTCCCAATTTTTGTTTGAAAAATCTGAAAAAATTCACAATCACTATATCGGACCCATAGAGAACGAATCTGTGATCGAAATAACTGAATTCGTCTCGATAACGGAATAACCTCGCTCCTAAGTGCCTTTTTTGACAGAATTCGCACTATTTTCACTTTGACGCACCATATCTCCGGAACGGTCGAACTTACAGACTCGATCGATCCACCAATCGATTCCTCGTTCAATTTTCATCTAGTTCACGAGATTCCAAACGAATCGATCGAGAAATGCGAAATTTCAGTAATGTCAGAAGATCCAAGGTACCTATTTATCGGATAATCGTAGCTCGGAAATTTCGAAATTCCCAATTTTTGTTTGAAAAATCTGAAAAAATTCACAACCACTATATCGGACCCATAGAGAACGAATCTGTGATCGAAATAAATGAATTCGTCTCGATAACGGAGTAATCTCGCTCCTAAGTGCCTTTTTTGACAGAATTCGCACTATTTTCACTTTGACGCACCATATCTCCGGAACGGTCGAACTTACAGACTCGATCGATCCACCAATCGATTCCTCGTTCAATTTTCATCTAGTTCACAAGATTCCAAACGAATCGATCGAGAAATGGGAAATTTCAGTAATGTCAGAAGATCCAAGGTACCTATTTATCGGATATTCGTAGCTCGGAAATTTCGAAATTCCCAATTTTTGTTTGAAAAATCTGAAAACATTCACAACCACTAAATCAGACCCATAAAAAACGAATCTGTGATCGAAATAACTGAATTCGTCTCGATAACGGAGTAATCTCGCTCCTAAGTGCCTTTTTGACAGAATTCGCACTATTTTCACTTTGACGCACCATATCTCCGGAACGGTCGATCTTATAGACTCGATCGATCCACCAATCGATTCCTCGTTCAATTTTCATCTAGTTCACAAGATTCCAAACGAATCGATCAAGAAATGGGAAATTTCAGTAATGTCAGAAGATCCAAGGTACTTATTTATCGGATAATCGTAGCTCGGAAATTTCGAAATTCCCAATTTTCGTTTGAAAAATCTGAAAAAATTCACAATCACTATATCGGACCCATAGAAAACGAATCTGTGATCGAAATAACTGAATTCGTCTCGATAACGGAGTAATCTCGCTCCTAAGTGCCTTTTTGACAGAATTCGCACTATTTTCACTTTGACGCACCATATCTCCGGAACGGTCGATCTTACAGACTCGATCGATCCACCAATCGATTCCTCGTTCAATTCCCATTTAGTTCACGAGATTCCAAACGAATCGATCGAGAAATGGGAGATTTCAGTAATGTCAGAAGATCCAAGGTACCTATTTATCGGATAATCGTAGCTCGGAAATTTCGAAATTCCCAATTTTTGTTTGGAAAATCTGAAAAAATTCACAACCACTATATCGGACCCATAGAAAACGAATCTGTGATCGAAATAACTGAATTCGTCTCGATAACGGAATAACCTCGCTCCTAAGTGCCTTTTTTGACAGAATTCGCACTATTTTCACTTTGACGCACCATATCTCCGGAACGGTCGATCTTACGGACTTAATCGATCCACCAATCGATTCCTCGTTCAATTTTCATCTAGTTCACGAGATTCCAAATGAATCGATCGAGAAATGGGAAATTTCAGTAATGTCAGAAGATCCAAGGTACCTATTTATCGGATAATCGTAGCTCAGAAATTTCGAAATTCCCAATTATTGTTTGAAAAATCTGAAAAAATTCAAAACTACTGAGCCGGACCCATAAAAAACGAATCTGTGATCGGAATAACTGAATTCGTCTCGATAACGGAATAACCTCGCTCCTAAGTGCCTTTTTTGACAGAATTCGCACTATTTTCACTTTGACGCACCATATCTCCGGAACGGTCGATATTACGGACTCGATCGATCCACCAATCGATTCCTCGTTCAATTTTCATCTAGTTCACAAGATTCCAAACGAATCGATCGAGAAATGGGAAATTTCAGTAATGTCAGAAGATCCAAGGTACCTATTTATCGGATAATCGTAGCTCGGAAATTTCGAAATTCCCAATTTTCGTTTGAAAAATCTGAAAAAATTCACAACCACTATATCGGACCCATAGAAAACGAATCTGTGATCGAAATAACTGAATTCGTCTCGATAACGGAATTACCTCGCTCCTAAGTGCCTTTTTTGACAGAATTCGCACTATTTTCACTTTGACGCACCATATCTCCGGAACGGTCGATCTTACGGACTTGATCGATCCACCAATCGATTCCTCGTTCAATTTTCATCTAGTTCACGAGATTCCAAATGAATCGATCAAGAAATGGGAAATTTCAGTAATGTCAGAAGATCCAAGGTACCTATTTATCGGATAATCGTAGCTCAGAAATTTCGAAATTCCCAATTATTGTTTGAAAAATCTGAAAAAATTCAAAACTACTGAGCCGGACCCATAAAAAACGAATCTGTGATCGAAATAACTGAATTCGTCTCGATAACGGAATAATCTCGCTCCTAAGTGCCTTTTTTGACAGAATTCGCACTATTTTCACTTTGACGCACCATATCTCCGGAACGGTCGATCTTTCGGACTCGATCGATCCACCAATCGATTCCTCGTTCAATTTTCATCTAGTTCACAAGATTCCAAACGAATCGATCGAGAAATGAGAAATTTCAGTAATGTCAGAAGATCCAAGGTACCTATTTATCGGATAATCGTAGCTCGGAAATTTCGAAATTCCCAATTTTTGTTTGAAAAATCTGAAGAAATTCACAACCACTGAATCGGACCCATAGAAAACGAATCTGTGATCGAAATAACTGAATTCGTCTCGATAACGGAGTAATCTCGCTCCTAAGTGCCTTTTTTGACAGAATTCGCACTATTTTCACTTTGACGCACCATATCTCCGGAACGGTCGATCTTACGGACTCGATCGATCCACCAATCGATTCCTCGTTCAATTTTCATCTAGTTCACAAGATTCCCAACGAATCGATCGAGAAATGAGAAATTTCAGTAATGTCAGAAGATCCTAGGTACCTATTTATCGGATAATCGTAGCTCAGAAATTTCGAAATTCCCAATTATTGTTTGAAAAATCTGAAAAAATTCAAAACTACTGAGCCGGACCTGTAGAGAACGGATCTGTGATCGAAATAACTGAATTCGTCTCGATAACGGAGTAATCTCGCTCCTAATTGCCTTTTTTGACAGAATTCGCACTATTTTCACTTTGACGCACCATATCTCCGGAACGGTCGATATTACGGACTCGATCGATCCACCAATCGATTTCTCGTTCAATTCTCATCTAGTTCACAAGATTCCAAACGAATCGATCGAGAAATGGGAAATTTCAGTAATGTCAGAAGATCCAAGGTACCTATTTATCGGATAATCGTAGCTCGGAAATTTCGAAATTCCCAATTTTTGTTTGAAAGATCTGGAAAAATTCACAACCACTGAATCAGACCGATAGAAAACGAATCTGTGATCGGAATAACTGAATTCGTCTCGATAACGGAGTAATCTCGCTCCTAAGTGCCTTTTTGACAGAATTCGCACTATTTTCACTTTGACGCACCATATCTCCGGAACGGTCGATCTTAGAGACTCGATCGATCCACTAATCGATTCCTCGTTCAATTTTCATCTAGTTCACATGATTCCAAACGAATCGATCGAGAAATGCGAAATTTCAGTTATGTCAGAAGATCCAAGGTACCTATTTATCGGATAATCGTAGCTCGGAAATTTCGAAATTCCCAATTTTCGTTTGAAAAATCTGAAAAAATTCACAACCACTGAATCAGACCCATAAAAAACGAATCTGTGATCGATATAACTGAATTCGTCTCGATAACGGAATAACCTCGCTCCTAAGTGCCTTTTTTGACAGAATTCGCACTATTTTCACTTTGACGCACCATATCTCCGGAACGGTCGATATTACGGACTCGATCGATCCACCAATCGATTTCTCGTTCAATTCTCATCTAGTTCACAAGATTCCAAACGAATCGATCGAGAAATGGGAAATTTCAGTAATGTCAGAAGATCCAAGGTACCTATTTATCGGATAATCGTAGCTCGGAAATTTCGAAATTCCCAATATTTGTTTGAAAAATCTGGAAAAATTCACAACCACTAAATCGGACCCATAGAAAACGAATCTGTGATCGAAATAACTGAATTCGTCTCGATAACGGAGTAATCTCGCTCCTAAGTGCCTTTTTTGACAGAATTCGCACTATTTTCACTTTGACGCACCATATCTCGGGAACGGTCGATCTTACAGACTCGATCGATCCACCAATCGATTCCTCGTTCAATTTTCATCTAGTTCACAAGATTCCAAACGAATTGATCGAGAAATGGGAAATTTCAGTAATGTCAGAAGATCCAAGGTACCTATTTATCGGATAATCGTAGCTCGGAAATTTCGAAATTCCCAATTTTTGTTTGAAAAATCTGAAAAAACTCATAACCACTAAATCGGACTCATGGAGAACGAATCTGTGATCGAAATAACTGAATTCGTCTCGATAACGGAGTAATCTCGCTCCTAATTGCCTTTTTTGACAGAATTCGCACTATTTTCACTTTGACGCACCATATCTCCGGAACGGTCGATATTACGGACTCGATCAATCCACCAATCGATTCCTTGTTCAATTTTCATCCAGATCACAGGATTTCAAACGAATCGATCGAGAAATGGGAAATTTCAGTAATGTCAGAAGATCCAAGGTACCTATTTATCGGATAATCGTAGCTCGGAAATTTCGAAATTCCCAATATTTGTTTGAAAAATCTGAAAAAATTCACAACCACTAAATCGGACCCATAGAAAACGAATCTGTGATCGAAATAACTGAATTCGTCTCGATAACGGAGTAATCTCGCTCCTAAGTGCCTTTTTTGACAGAATTCGCACTATTTTCACTTTGACGCACCATATCTCCGGAACGGTCGATCTTACGGACTCGATCGATCCACCAATCGATTCCTCGTTCAATTTTCATCTAGTTCACAAGATTCCCAACGAATCGATCGAGAAATGAGAAATTTCAGTAATGTCAGAAGATCCAAGGTACCTATTTATCGGATAATCGTAGCTCAGAAATTTCGAAATTCCCAATTATTGTTTGAAAAATCTGAAAAAATTCAAAACTACTGAGCCGGACCTGTAGAGAACGAATCTGTGATCGAAATAACTGAATTCGTCTCGATAACGGAGTAATCTCGCTCCTAATTGCCTTTTTTGACAGAATTCGCACTATTTTCACTTTGACGCACCATATCTCCGGAACGGTCGATATTACGGACTCGATCGATCCACCAATCGATTTCTCGTTCAATTCTCATCTAGTTCACAAGATTCCAAACGAATCGATCGAGAAATGGGAAATTTCAGTAATGTCAGAAGATCCAAGGTACCTATTTATCGGATAATCGTAGCTCGGAAATTTCGAAATTCCCAATATTTGTTTGAAAAATCTGAAAAAATTCACAACCACTAAATCGGACCCATAGAAAACGAATCTGTGATCGAAATAACTGAATTCGTCTCGATAACGGAGTAATCTCGCTCCTAAGTGCCTTTTTTGACAGAATTCGCACTATTTTCACTTTGACGCACCATATCTCCGGAACGGTCGATCTTACAGACTCGATCGATCCACCAATCGATTCCTCGTTCAATTTTCATCTAGTTCACAAGATTCCAAACGAATTGATCGAGAAATGGGAAATTTCAGTAATGTCAGAAGATCCAAGGTACCTATTTATCGGATAATCGTAGCTCGGAAATTTCGAAATTCCCAATTTTTGTTTGAAAAATCTGAAAAAACTCATAACCACTAAATCGGACTCATGGAGAACGAATCTGTGATCGAAATAACTGAATTCGTCTCGATAACGGAGTAATCTCGCTCCTAATTGCCTTTTTTGACAGAATTCGCACTATTTTCACTTTGACGCACCATATCTCCGGAACGGTCGATATTACGGACTCGATCAATCTACCAATCGATTCCTTGTTCAATTTTCATACAGATCACAGGATTTCAAACGAATCGATCGAGAAATGGGAAATTTCAGTAATGTCAGAAGATCCAAGGTACCTATTTATCGGATAATCGTAGCTCAGAAATTTCGAAATTCCCAATTATTGTTTGAAAAATCTGAAAAAATTCACAACTACTAATCCGGACCTGTAGAGAACGAATATGCTATCGAAATAACTGAATTCGTCTCGATGACGGAGTAATCTCGCTCCTAAGTGCGTTTTCCGCCAAAAAGCGCACTATTTTCACTTTGACGAGCCATATCTCCGGAACGGTCGGTCTTACGGACTCGATCGACCCACCAATCGATTTCTCGTTCAATTTTCATCTAGATCACAGATATTTAAACGAATCGATTAGGAAATGAGGAATTTCGTTTCTGTCAGAAGATCCAAGGTACATATTTATTGGATAATCGTAGCTCGGAAATTTCGAAATTCCCAATTTTTGTTTGAAAAATCTGAAAAAACTCATAACCACTGAATCGGACCCATAGAAAACGAATCTGTGATCGAAATAACTGAATTCGTCTCGATAACGGAGTAATCTCGCTCCGGAGTGCCTTTTTTGACAGAATTCGCACTATTTTCACTTTGACGCACCATATCTCCGGAACGGTTGATCTTACAGACTCGATCAATCCACCAATCGATTTCTCGTTCAATTTTCATCTAGTTCACAAGATTCCAAACGAATCGATCGAGAAATGAGAAATTTCAGTAATGTCAGAAGATCCAAGGTACCTATTTATCGGATAATCGTAGCTCGGAAATTTCGAAATTCCCAATTATTGTTTGAAAAATCTGAAAAAATTCAAAACTACTGAGCCGGACCTGTAGAGAACGAATCTGCGATCGAAATAAATGAATTCGTCTCGATAACGGAGTAATCTCGCTCCTAATTGCCTTTTTTGACAGAATTCGCACTATTTTCACTTTGACGCACCATATCTCCGGAACGGTCGATCTTACAGACTCGATCGATCCACCAATCGATTCCTCGTTCAATTTTCATCTAGTTCACAAGATTCCAAACGAATCGATCGAGAAATGGGAAATTTCAGTAATGTCAGAAGATCCAAGGTACCTATTTATCGGATAATCGTAGCTCGGAAATTTCGAAATTCCCAATTTTCGTTTGAAAAATCTGAAAAAATTCACAACCACTATATCGGACCCATAGAAAACGAATCTGTGATCGAAATAACTGAATTCGTCTCGATAACGGAATTACCTCGCTCCTAAGTGCCTTTTTTGACAGAATTCGCACTATTTTCACTTTGACGCACCATATCTCCGGAACGGTCGATCTTTCGGACTCGATCGATCCACCAATCGATTCCTCGTTCAATTTTCATCTAGTTCACAAGATTCCAAACGAATCGATCGAGAAATGAGAAATTTCAGTAATGTCAGAAGATCCAAGGTACCTATTTATCGGATAATCGTAGCTCGGAAATTTCGAAATTCCCAATTTTTGTTTGAAAAATCTGAAGAAATTCACAACCACTGAATCGGACCCATAGAGAACGAATCTGTGATCGAAATAACTGAATTCGTCTCGATAACGGAGTAATCTCGCTCCTAAGTGCCTTTTTTGACAGAATTCGCACTATTTTCACTTTGACGCACCATATCTCCGGAACGGTCGATATTACGGACTCGATCGATCCACCAATCGATTTCTCGTTCAATTCTCATCTAGTTCACAAGATTCCAAACGAATCGATCGAGAAATGGGAAATTTCAGTAATGTCAGAAGATCCAAGGTACCTATTTATCGGATAATCGTAGCTCGGAAATTTCGAAATTCCCAATTTTTGTTTGAAAGATCTGGAAAAATTCACAACCACTGAATCAGACCGATAGAAAACGAATCTGTGATCGGAATAACTGAATTCGTCTCGATAACGGAGTAATCTCGCTCCTAAGTGCCTTTTTTGACAGAATTCGCACTATTTTCACTTTGACGCACCATATCTCCGGAACGGTCGAACTTACAGACTCGATCGATCCACCAATCGATTCCTCGTTCAATTTTCATCTAGTTCACAAGATTCCAAACGAATCGATCGAGAAATGGGAAATTCCAGTAATGTCAGAAGATCCAAGGTACCTATTTATCGGATAATCGTAGCTCGGAAATTTCGAAATTCCCAATTTTCGTTTGAAAAATCTGAAAAAATTCACAACCACTGAATCAGACCCATAAAAAACGAATCTGTGATCGATATAACTGAATTCGTCTCGATAACGGAATAACCTCGCTCCTAAGTGCCTTTTTTGACAGAATTCGCACTATTTTCACTTTGACGCACCATATCTCCGGAACGGTCGATATTACGGACTCGATCGATCTACCAATCGATTCCTCGTTCAATTTCCATCTAGTTCACAAGATTCCAAACGAATCGATCGAGAAATGCGAAATTTCAGTAATGTCAGAAGATCCAAGGTACCTATTTATCGGATAATCGTAGCTCGGAAATTTCGAAATTCCCAATTTTTGTTTGAAAAATCTGAAAAAATTCACAACCACTATATCGGACCCATAGAGAACGAATCTGTGATCGAAATAACTGAATTCGTCTCGATAACGGAGTAATCTCGCTCCTAAGTGCCTTTTTTGACAGAATTCGCACTATTTTCACTTTGACGCACCATATCTCGGGAACGGTCAATCTTACGGACTCGATCTATCCACCAATTGATTCCTCGTTCAATTTTCATCTAGTTCACAAGATTCCAAACGAATCGATCGAGAAATGAGAAATTTCAGTAATGTCAGAAGATCCTAGGTACCTATTTATCGGATAATCGTAGCTCAGAAATTTCGAAATTCCCAATTATTGTTTGAAAAATCTGAAAAAATTCAAAACTACTGAGCCGGACCTGTAGAGAACGGATCTGTGATCGAAATAACTGAATTCGTCTCGATAACGGAGTAATCTCGCTCCTAATTGCCTTTTTTGACAGAATTCGCACTATTTTCACTTTGACGCACCATATCTCCGGAACGGTCGATATTACGGACTCGATCGATCCACCAATCGATTTCTCGTTCAATTCTCATCTAGTTCACAAGATTCCAAACGAATCGATCGAGAAATGGGAAATTTCAGTAATGTCAGAAGATCCAAGGTACCTATTTATCGGATAATCGTAGCTCGGAAATTTCGAAATTCCCAATTTTTGTTTGAAAGATCTGAAAAAATTCACAACCACTGAATCAGACCGATAGAAAACGAATCTGTGATCGGAATAACTGAATTCGTCTCGATAACGGAGTAATCTCGCTCCTAAGTGCCTTTTTGACAGAATTCGCACTATTTTCACTTTGACGCACCATATCTCCGGAACGGTCGATCTTAGAGACTCGATCGATCCACTAATCGATTCCTCGTTCAATTTTCATCTAGTTCACATGATTCCAAACGAATCGATCGAGAAATGCGAAATTTCAGTTATGTCAGAAGATCCAAGGTACCTATTTATCGGATAATCGTAGCTCGGAAATTTCGAAATTCCCAATTTTCGTTTGAAAAATCTGAAAAAATTCACAACCACTGAATCAGACCCATAAAAAACGAATCTGTGATCGATATAACTGAATTCGTCTCGATAACGGAATAACCTCGCTCCTAAGTGCCTTTTTTGACAGAATTCGCACTATTTTCACTTTGACGCACCATATCTCCGGAACGGTCGATATTACGGACTCGATCGATCCACCAATCGATTTCTCGTTCAATTCTCATCTAGTTCACAAGATTCCAAACGAATCGATCGAGAAATGGGAAATTTCAGTAATGTCAGAAGATCCAAGGTACCTATTTATCGGATAATCGTAGCTCGGAAATTTCGAAATTCCCAATATTTGTTTGAAAAATCTGGAAAAATTCACAACCACTAAATCGGACCCATAGAAAACGAATCTGTGATCGAAATAACTGAATTCGTCTCGATAACGGAGTAATCTCGCTCCTAAGTGCCTTTTTTGACAGAATTCGCACTATTTTCACTTTGACGCACCATATCTCGGGAACGGTCGATCTTACAGACTCGATCGATCCACCAATCGATTCCTCGTTCAATTTTCATCTAGTTCACAAGATTCCAAACGAATTGATCGAGAAATGGGAAATTTCAGTAATGTCAGAAGATCCAAGGTACCTATTTATCGGATAATCGTAGCTCGGAAATTTCGAAATTCCCAATTTTTGTTTGAAAAATCTGAAAAAACTCATAACCACTAAATCGGACTCATGGAGAACGAATCTGTGATCGAAATAACTGAATTCGTCTCGATAACGGAGTAATCTCGCTCCTAATTGCCTTTTTTGACAGAATTCGCACTATTTTCACTTTGACGCACCATATCTCCGGAACGGTCGATATTACGGACTCGATCAATCCACCAATCGATTCCTTGTTCAATTTTCATCCAGATCACAGGATTTCAAACGAATCGATCGAGAAATGGGAAATTTCAGTAATGTCAGAAGATCCAAGGTACCTATTTATCGGATAATCGTAGCTCGGAAATTTCGAAATTCCCAATATTTGTTTGAAAAATCTGAAAAAATTCACAACCACTAAATCGGACCCATAGAAAACGAATCTGTGATCGAAATAACTGAATTCGTCTCGATAACGGAGTAATCTCGCTCCTAAGTGCCTTTTTTGACAGAATTCGCACTATTTTCACTTTGACGCACCATATCTCCGGAACGGTCGATCTTACGGACTCGATCGATCCACCAATCGATTCCTCGTTCAATTTTCATCTAGTTCACAAGATTCCCAACGAATCGATCGAGAAATGAGAAATTTCAGTAATGTCAGAAGATCCAAGGTACCTATTTATCGGATAATCGTAGCTCAGAAATTTCGAAATTCCCAATTATTGTTTGAAAAATCTGAAAAAATTCAAAACTACTGAGCCGGACCTGTAGAGAACGAATCTGTGATCGAAATAACTGAATTCGTCTCGATAACGGAGTAATCTCGCTCCTAATTGCCTTTTTTGACAGAATTCGCACTATTTTCACTTTGACGCACCATATCTCCGGAACGGTCGATATTACGGACTCGATCGATCCACCAATCGATTTCTCGTTCAATTCTCATCTAGTTCACAAGATTCCAAACGAATCGATCGAGAAATGGGAAATTTCAGTAATGTCAGAAGATCCAAGGTACCTATTTATCGGATAATCGTAGCTCGGAAATTTCGAAATTCCCAATATTTGTTTGAAAAATCTGAAAAAATTCACAACCACTAAATCGGACCCATAGAAAACGAATCTGTGATCGAAATAACTGAATTCGTCTCGATAACGGAGTAATCTCGCTCCTAAGTGCCTTTTTTGACAGAATTCGCACTATTTTCACTTTGACGCACCATATCTCCGGAACGGTCGATCTTACAGACTCGATCGATCCACCAATCGATTCCTCGTTCAATTTTCATCTAGTTCACGAGATTCCAAACGAATTGATCGAGAAATGGGAAATTTCAGTAATGTCAGAAGATCCAAGGTACCTATTTATCGGATAATCGTAGCTCGGAAATTTCGAAATTCCCAATTTTTGTTTGAAAAATCTGAAAAAACTCATAACCACTAAATCGGACTCATGGAGAACGAATCTGTGATCGAAATAACTGAATTCGTCTCGATAACGGAGTAATCTCGCTCCTAATTGCCTTTTTTGACAGAATTCGCACTATTTTCACTTTGACGCACCATATCTCCGGAACGGTCGATATTACGGACTCGATCAATCCACCAATCGATTCCTTGTTCAATTTTCATCCAGATCACAGGATTTCAAACGAATCGATCGAGAAATGGGAAATTTCAGTAATGTCAGAAGATCCAAGGTACCTATTTATCGGATAATCGTAGCTCAGAAATTTCGAAATTCCCAATTATTGTTTGAAAAATCTGAAAAAATTCACAACTACTAATCCGGACCTGTAGAGAACGAATATGCTATCGAAATAACTGAATTCGTCTCGATGACGGAGTAATCTCGCTCCTAAGTGCGTTTTCCGCCAAAAAGCGCACTATTTTCACTTTGACGAGCCATATCTCCGGAACGGTCGAACTTACAGACTCGATCGATCCACCAATCGATTACTCGTTCAATTTTCATCTAGATCACAGATATTCAAACGAATCGATTAGGAAATGAGGAATTTCGTTTCTGTCAGAAGATCCAAGGTACATATTTATTGGATAATCGTAGCTCGGAAATTTCGAAATTCCCAATTTTTGTTTGAAAAATCTGAAAAAACTCATAACCACTGAATCGGACCCATAGAAAACGAATCTGTGATCGAAATAACTGAATTCGTCTCGATAACGGAGTAATCTCGCTCCGGAGTGCCTTTTTTGACAGAATTCGCACTATTTTCACTTTGACGCACCATATCTCCGGAACGGTTGATCTTACAGACTCGATCAATCCACCAATCGATTTCTCGTTCAATTTTCATCTAGTTCACAAGATTCCAAACGAATCGATCGAGAAATGAGAAATTTCAGTAATGTCAGAAGATCCAAGGTACCTATTTATCGGATAATCGTAGCTCGGAAATTTCGAAATTCCCAATTATTGTTTGAAAAATCTGA
Source organism: Gastrophysa polygoni (assembly GCA_963576655.1). Lineage (NCBI taxonomy): Eukaryota > Metazoa > Arthropoda > Insecta > Coleoptera > Chrysomelidae > Gastrophysa > Gastrophysa polygoni. Next base: position 28,681,517 of record OY755087.1, on the reverse strand, counting down.
AAAAATTCACAACCACTAAATCGGACCCATAGAGAACGAATCTGTGATCGAAATAACTGAATTCGTCTCGATAACGGAGTAATCTCGCTCCTAATTGCCTTTTTTGACAGAATTCGCACTATTTTCACTTTGACGCACCATATCTCCGGAACGGTCGATCTAACAGACTCGATCGATCCACCAATCGATTCCTCGTTCAATTTTCATCTAGTTCACAAGATTTCAAACGAATCGATCGAGAAATGGGAAATTTCAGTAATGTCAGAAGATCCAAGGTACCTATTTATCGGATAATCGTAGCTCGGAAATTTCGAAATTCCCAATTTTCGTTTGAAAAATCTGAAAAAATTCACAACCACTATATCGGACCCATAGAAAACGAATCTGTGATCGAAATAACTGAATTCGTCTCGATAACGGAATAACCTCGCTCCTAAGTGCCTTTTTTGACAGAATTCGCACTATTTTCACTTTGACGCACCATATTTCCGGAACGGTCGATATGACGGACTCGATCGATCCACCAATCGATTTCTCGTTCAATTTTCATCTAGTTCACAAGATATCAAACGAATCGATCGAGAAATGGGAAATTTCAGTAATGTCAGAAGATCCAAGGTACATATTTATCGGAAGATCGTAGCTTGGAAATTTCGAAATTCCTAATTATTGTTTAAAAAATCTGAAAAAAATCACAACCACTAATTCGGATCTGTAGAGAACGAAACTGCTATCGAAATTTCTGAATTCGACTAGATAACGAAGTTATCTCGCTCCTAAGTGCGTTTTTCGCGAAAAAGCGCACTATTTTCACTTTGACGCGGCATATCTCCGGAACGGTCGGTTTTACGGACTCGATCAATCCACCAATCGATTTCTCGTTCAATTTTCATCAAGATTGATCAGGTTAGATTTGAATCGAATCGATCAGAAAATGGGAAATTTCATCTCTGTCAGAAGATCCAAGGTACCTATTTATCGGATAATCGTAGCTCGGAAATTTCGAAATTCCCAATTTTTGTTTGAAAAATCTGAAAAAATTCACAACCACTAAATCGGACCCATAGAAAACGAATCTGTGATCGAAATAACTGAATTCGTCTCGATAACGGAGTAATTTCGCTCCGAAGTGCCTTTTTTGACAGAATTCGCACTATTTTCACTTTGACGCACCATATCTCCGGAATGGTCGATATTACGGACTCGATCGATCCACCAATCGATTCCTCGTTCAATTTTCATCTAGTTCACATGATTCCAAACGAATCGATCGAGAAATGGGAAATTTCAGTAATGTCAGAAGATCCAAGGTACCTATTTATCGGATAATCGTAGCTCGGAAATTTCGAAATTCCCAATTTTTGTTTGAAAGATCTGGAAAAATTCACAACCACTGAATCAGACCGATAGAAAACGAATCTGTGATCGGAATAACTGAATTCGTCTCGATAACGGAGTAATCTCGCTCCTAAGTGCCTTTTTTGACAGAATTCGCACTATTTTCACTTTGACGCACCATATCTCCGGAACGGTCGAACTTACAGACTCGATCGATCCACCAATCGATTCCTCGTTCAATTTTCATCTAGTTCACAAGATTCCAAACGAATCGATCGAGAAATGGGAAATTCCAGTAATGTCAGAAGATCCAAGGTACCTATTTATCGGATAATCGTAGCTCGGAAATTTCGAAATTCCCAATTTTCGTTTGAAAAATCTGAAAAAATTCACAACCACTGAATCAGACCCATAAAAAACGAATCTGTGATCGATATAACTGAATTCGTCTCGATAACGGAATAACCTCGCTCCTAAGTGCCTTTTTTGACAGAATTCGCACTATTTTCACTTTGACGCACCATATCTCCGGAACGGTCGATATTACGGACTCGATCGATCTACCAATCGATTCCTCGTTCAATTTCCATCTAGTTCACAAGATTCCAAACGAATCGATCAAGAAATGGGAAATTTCAGTTATGTCAGAAGATCCAAGGTACCTATTTATCGGATAATCGTAGCTCGGAAATTTCGAAATTCCCAATATTTGTTTGAAAAATCTGAAAAAATTCACAACCACTAAATCGGACCCATAGAGAACGAATCTGTGATCGAAATAACTGAATTCGTCTCGATAACGGAGTAATCTCGCTCCTAATTGCCTTTTTTGACAGAATTCGCACTATTTTCACTTTGACGCACCATATTTCCGGAACGGTCGATATGACGGACTCGATCGATCCACCAATCGATTTCTCGTTCAATTTTCATCTAGTTCACAAGATATCAAACGAATCGATCGAGAAATGGGAAATTTCAGTAATGTCAGAAGATCCAAGGTACATATTTATCGGAAGATCGTAGCTTGGAAATTTCGAAATTCCTAATTATTGTTTAAAAAATCTGAAAAAAATCACAACCACTAATTCGGATCTGTAGAGAACGAAACTGCTATCGAAATTTCTGAATTCGACTAGATAACGAAGTTATCTCGCTCCTAAGTGCGTTTTTCGCCAAAAAGCGCACTATTTTCACTTTGACGCGGCATATCTCCGGAACGGTCGGTTTTACGGACTCGATCAATCCACCAATCGATTTCTCGTTCAATTTTCATCAAGATTGATCAGGTTAGATTTGAATCGAATCGATCAGAAAATGGGAAATTTCATCTCTGTCAGAAGATCCAAGGTACCTATTTATCGGATAATCGTAGCTCGGAAATTTCGAAATTCCCAATTTTTGTTTGAAAAATCTGAAGAAATTCACAACCACTGAATCGGACCCATAGAGAACGAATCTGTGATCGAAATAACTGAATTCGTCTCGATAACGGAGTAATTTCGCTCCGAAGTGCCTTTTTTGACAGAATTCGCACTATTTTCACTTTGACGCACCATATCTCCGGAATGGTCGATATTACGGACTCGATCGATCCACCAATCGATTCCTCGTTCAATTTTCATCTAGTTCACATGATTCCAAACGAATCGATCGAGAAATGAGAAATTTCAGTAATGTCAGAAGATCCAAGGTACCTATTTATCGGATAATCGTAGCTCGGAAATTTCGAAATTCCCAATTTTTGTTTGAAAAATCTGGAAAAATTCACAACCACTGAATCAGACCCATAGAAAACGAATCTGTGATCGGAATAACTGAATTCGTCTCGATAACGGAGTAATCTCGCTCCTAAGTGCCTTTTTTGACAGAATTCGCACTATTTTCACTTTGACGCACCATATCTCCGGAACGGTCGATCTTACGGACTCGATCGATCCACCAATCGATTCCTCGTTCAATTTTCATCTAGTTCACAAGATTCCCAACGAATCGATCGAGAAATGAGAAATTTCAGTAATGTCAGAAGATCCTAGGTACCTATTTATCGGATAATCGTAGCTCAGAAATTTCGAAATTCCCAATTATTGTTTGAAAAATCTGAAAAAATTCAAAACTACTGAGCCGGACCTGTAGAGAACGAATCTGTGATCGAAATAACTGAATTCGTCTCGATAACGGAGTAATCTCGCTCCTAATTGCCTTTTTTGACAGAATTCGCACTATTTTCACTTTGACGCACCATATCTCCGGAATGGTCGATATTACGGACTCGATCGATCCACCAATCGATTCCTCGTTCAATTTTCATCTAGTTCACATGATTCCAAACGAATCGATCGAGAAATGAGAAATTTCAGTAATGTCAGAAGATCCAAGGTACCTATTTATCGGATAATCGTAGCTCGGAAATTTCGAAATTCCCAATTTTTGTTTGAAAAATCTGGAAAAATTCACAACCACTGAATCAGACCCATAGAAAACGAATCTGTGATCGGAATAACTGAATTCGTCTCGATAACGGAGTAATCTCGCTCCTAAGTGCCTTTTTTGACAGAATTCGCACTATTTTCACTTTGACGCACCATATCTCCGGAACGGTCGATCTTACGGACTCGATCGATCCACCAATCGATTCCTCGTTCAATTTTCATCTAGTTCACAAGATTCCCAACGAATCGATCGAGAAATGAGAAATTTCAGTAATGTCAGAAGATCCTAGGTACCTATTTATCGGATAATCGTAGCTCAGAAATTTCGAAATTCCCAATTATTGTTTGAAAAATCTGAAAAAATTCAAAACTACTGAGCCGGACCTGTAGAGAACGAATCTGTGATCGAAATAACTGAATTCGTCTCGATAACGGAGTAATCTCGCTCCTAATTGCCTTTTTTGACAGAATTCGCACTATTTTCACTTTGACGCACCATATCTCCGGAACGGTCGATATTACGGACTCGATCGATCCACCAATCGATTTCTCGTTCAATTCTCATCTAGTTCACAAGATTCCAAACGAATCGATCGAGAAATGGGAAATTTCAGTAATGTCAGAAGATCCAAGGTACCTATTTATCGGATAATCGTAGCTCGGAAATTTCGAAATTCCCAATATTTGTTTGAAAAATCTGAAAAAATTCACAACCACTAAATCGGACCCATAGAAAACGAATCTGTGATCGAAATAACTGAATTCGTCTCGATAACGGAGTAATCTCGCTCCTAAGTGCCTTTTTTGACAGAATTCGCACTATTTTCACTTTGACGCACCATATCTCCGGAACGGTCGATATTACGGACTCGATCAATCCACCAATCGATTCCTTGTTCAATTTTCATCCAGATCACAGGATTTCAAACGAATCGGTCGAGAAATGGGGAATTTCAGTAATGTCAGAAGATCCAAGGTACCTATTTATCGGATAATCGTAGCTCAGAAATTTCGAAATTCCCAATTATTGTTTGAAAAATCTGAAAAAATTCACAACTACTAATCCGGACCTGTAGAGAACGAATATGCTATCGAAATAACTGAATTCGTCTCGATGACGGAGTAATCTCGCTCCTAAGTGCGTTTTCCGCCAAAAAGCGCACTATTTTCACTTTGACGAGCCATATCTCCGGAACGGTCGGTCTTACGGACTCGATCGACCCACCAATCGATTTCTCGTTCAATTTTCATCTAGATCACAGATATTCAAACGAATCGATTAGGAAATGAGGAATTTCGTTTCTGTCAGAAGATCCAAGGTACATATTTATTGGATAATGGTAGCTTGGAAATTTCGAAATTCCTAATTATTGTTTGAAAAATCTGAAAAAAATCACAACAACCAAGTCGGACCCGTAAAGAACGAATCTGCAATCGAAATAACTGAATTCGTCTTGATAACAGAGTAATCTCGCTCCTAATTGCGTTTTTTGGCAAAAACCGCACAATTTTCACTTTGTCGCACCATATCTCCGGAACGGTCGATCTTACGGACTCGATCGACCCACCATACGATACCATTAAAAAATGTGGAATTTCCTCCATGTCAGAACTTCCGAAGTAACGTATTCACCGGATAATCTCATCTGTGAAATTCCGAAATTCCCAATTATTGTTTCGAAAATCTCAAAAACTCAAATCGAAAAAAATCAATTACATATTCCTCGGATATTCCAAAAATCCTGAAAAATAATCAACAATTCTCGGAGCGATAAGGATTTCAGTTATAGTTTTGGTTTCGTTTTTGTGAATGTCGATCCATCAGCTATGTCTAAAATAGCAATACTTTGATCGATTTCGCAAGGGCAATCCCTATATCAAGAATCGAACAGACATTCCCCACTTTTCTCGACTCGAGTCATGCAATATTCATTCCCTACATACTCCCGGTCGATTATAAATCGCATCCAGCCGATAAAGAAGCGCCCTGTTTTGCCACTCCGGTCACGTGGTCGACCTGAGATATTATGAGCGAAAGTATACATTTCGGTAATGCCCCGTGAGCGTATGCACCCAGTAAGTGGTGTGTTTGACAGACTCGAGGCGCACGAACGATCAAAAACGTCCGAAACCACCCCCCATTCCTTCCGAGACTCCCGTTCTCACCCCCACGGTCTCTCATTTCTCCCCATACCCCTACTTTCATCCAGGGTGGTTCACATTTGATAGTTCAACAGTGAGAGTTCTCATAAGATATTATCCTTTTATTTCTGCTTTCGGAAAAATCTGGCATGCAACTTGGTCACGTTTCAAAAATGTCATGAGAATGAATTCATAGATTCCATGCCAGGGTTTCTCAACTTCGAGTTGTTCAAATTATTTCACAATGGACAACACAAATCAATATGCAAGAAATCTGTTACACTCACCGAAATGTTGGAAAATACCAGCTGAACGACACAGAAACACCTGGAAATGAAAAGAAAGGAAGTATTAAAACTATTATTCGAACAAATATGCAGGGTTGGGATGAAGTATGGAACCAAGTTAATATCTTCCAAACGTGATGAACGATATTTATGAAAATTTAAAGGTGAGTGCAATGGAATGAAATGCATCTGATGTACATTTTTTGTTAATAATCTGGTTTAACCGGAAATGCCATTAACTTCTTTAATTTCAATGAGACCCCCTATATATTTCTACAGATTTTGAAAGAGCTCGTTATTTTGAATTCATTCATACTGACTTTAGTGTTAACAAATCTGTATCAACGAGGAATGTAGCACTTTTACCAACCTCCTTTGAGTTTTTTGCATTAGAGCAAAAACTATTGATGTTGTTTTTATGTGTATAATATAGTTGATAACTCCACTTTACACAACTCGTGTATCCCTTGCAATCAAACACAGTATCAGTCTGTCCCATTCCGATATCATCAAGAAACTGACTCTCCTCCGTACCTACTACTATCCGTCTGAGTCAGCGTCCCATGTCATAACCGAATGGGTATTTTATTCAATGAATCAGTACACTACATCAGTATGCATAGTAATGAATAGACGAGTACTCTTTTGTTCAAGTGTCAAATTCTAATTGACCGAAATAATCCGATCATCATTAAACTTTCAATATGCTCTTTTTCACTTAGTTGAACCATCCTAAATTGTACAATTTCAAATTGTACGTTCATTTATAACTATCCACTATGTAATATGTTCTTATTATCCATCACTAGTGCGAAATATGTCACTTTCCACACTAGTTATGTAAGATACTATTTCAGTGATTACACGAGGTCATAATTTCCGAGAAAATATAATGCGTTGATTTTATCATAGACGAGGTCTTATCAACGATTTTTATCCTCTCGATCCGTTGGCGCGACGGATCATATAAACCGCCTTGGGATGTTCGGGGGGTAGTTTCTCCCCCAGGCAGGTCTGCGTGTGCTGGTAACGCTGAGATATGGCCGATGGAAGACGGTTTTATATCTTGTACCGATGTTGCATATATATATCCGGCTGAAGCCTATCAATAATCCAGTACTTGTGGCGTGTGCGAGATGCGTCCTAACCAGACCATAACCCCCTGCCTCAGTGACGTAGCCAGTGTAGAGCAAGGGTGGGTATGTGAAAAACAACCTATGAATTTTAAAAAGATGAGATGGTGAGTTCCTACAGTTTTTTCTGTTAGGGACACTCTACATGATTAAAAACACCCTGTACGATGGAGGCCTGAAAAATGGATATTTGGGTTGCTTGAACCTAAAACTAAAAAAAAGTACCCTTGTTGATTTGTCCATTATTTATTATCTCAGAGGGGTCGAAGGAGATGAAAGCCCATGACTCCAAGAAATTAAGTACTCCGTCTGAAATTGGCAGGAAATAGACCTCAGAAGGACTGAAATCATGAAATCTGAATAATATATAATTTCGAAAAAAAATTAAATAATTGTGTAACAGTGAATAGCAATTGAACTCCAAAGCCTCAATGAGAGTTGCTGAAGTCAACTTATATGAATTTTTCATCAAGGAAAACTAGAAAATTAGACGAGCTTTCTGAACTTTCCTCCTCAGAGCCAGCCTAGGTTGGATTTGACACTGTACCAAAGAATACCACGTGTCGAAAAACCGCCAATCAGGCCGTAGAATCTGAATGAACTGAGATACCTTTCTTGGGACACTCTGTACGTATAATTTTGACGGTATGAATTGAATTCCAAAATGTTCCGCATGACGCAAAAGAGGAAATTGCCGAATTTCCACTGGGAAATCACGGCCATTTACGAAAAAAAAAAACATTTCGATCCATCGCATACATACCTTATCACCGCCATAAACAGAACATTCGTCTTCGTTATTCCATTGGAAACATAAATAATTTCCGGTGAGTGATTAAGAGAGAGGCCGATCGTAAAATTCCCGTGAACATAAACAAGGACCATAATACAGCGTGCAAGGCCATTTTGACCGATGCGAATTGGTTTTTTATTGGCACGACTGTAAATGGAGTTCGGGACACTATCTCAAAATTCTCTCACACAAACCAAAGACAGTTTGTATCTTCTCAAAAAAGATCAGCTGTCTTTCGATTTTCGACAGTTCTAGGCGTCAAAATATATCACTTGGTTCATGTTCATGAAGGAATCTAATTCGTAGAAGAATCTAGCAAAATACCATTGAAAAATTCCTGGATTGATTTACGCCCTTGTGTTTCAATTGCTGATTTCGCCTGTTCAGAACTCTGTACAATTGATATCTACAATATACAGGGTGTTCCGTTGATCATGTTACAAACTTCTAGGGTAGATAAAACACACGAAAATAAGAAAAAAAGTTCATGTGAACATGGGTCCGGAAACGCTTCTTCAGGGAGCTTAGAGGGCCCTTCGAAGATGACCTTCAAAAACTACTTTTCGTTTTATAGCTTCGGTATTACTGCAGCTATCGCAACCAATTTTGGGACATGAAATCTAGTTCGTAGGTTCATCAGTTTGAGCCTTCCGGATTTTGTCACCTTTAACCAGGGGCGTACAAATCAGGGGGGTTTTTGGGCAAATTTGACCCTACTCCTCTTAGCCTTCAATTTCTTACCATTTTTATATCTGATTATGATTCTCCGATGCCTATTACATAAAAAAGGTACTCTTTTAAAAATCGCTCTCTCACCGTTTCCTCCGAAAATGGCTAAATCCAATCAATAATAAATTAATGGTAAGAAATTAAAGCCTAAGAGGAGTAGGGTCAAATTTGCCCAAATACCCCCCTGGTTTGTACGCCCCTGGTTAAAGGTGACAAAATCCGGAAGGCTCAAATTGATGAACCTACGAACTAGATTTCATGTCCCGAAATTGGTTGCGATAGCTGCAGTAATACCGAAGCTATAAAACGAAAAGTAGTTTTTGGAGGTCATCTTCGAAGGGCCCTAGCTCCCTGAAGAAGCGTTTCCGGACCCATGTTCACATGAACTTTTTTTCTTATTTTCGTGTGTTTTATCTACCCTAGAAGTTTGTAACATGATCAACGGAACACCCTGTATATGATGAAATTATTAGGTGTTTGTTCTTCATTTTTTGGTTTCGTAGGAGTTACAATTGATCCTACCCACGGATAGTATTCATCTTGACATTACTCACGAAAACCCTATGTATGAATTTGTCCTTCAAAATTGTCACATTTCAGATTCTTGTTTTGTCATCGAAAAGTCAAAATGTGTGACTGTGCAAATGTGTGAATCCAAAAAGTTATTTTTAGCGAGTGCCCAGATAATACAAAAATCCATCTCCTTTCCAGGTGAGTCCAGCTTATCACTATATGAGATTCGAAATCGTTCGGGCGTGTTTTGACTAGCCCGGTGTCTTTTTTGCAAGACTCTCTGGGCTACTTTTCAGATCATCTACGTATTTGGGAGCTTTTGGCACTTATTCTTCCCTAAGAAAATCTCCAAAAAGTTTGTTCGTCTATGTCGATTGTCCCTACTCATATATTTGTTGAGTCTATAAAGTCCTGTCAGGTCAGGTCAACTAGTATGTGCTCCTTTTTTGGGTTCCAAGGATTCTTGATGAACTGTCTCATTCTTGGTGAGTTGCTCCTGGTAAGTCTTTCAGGGCTTCCAAGCAGTCCCAGACAAGTTTGGAATCAACTCGCATCGAGTTAACTCCTTTGATCTGACTTGCTGGTGGAGAGGAAGAAGTTGAGTTCTTGTTGCATTGAACTCTACTGAATTTTCAGATCAACATTTCGAAATCGCGCCTAATATTCATGCATACTCCTTTTGCACATCTGACCTCATGGAATGTTATGAAGGCTAGACACAATGATTTTTCTCAATATTTTCTCAATGATTTTAATCAATAATATAATTAGCGAAACAATCATCTTGGAAAATCTCAGTGTGTCATTGTGCATAGACAAACTTCTAGTTGCTTTTCCATAGAACATGTTTTGATGCATTGATTCAGTAAATATTACAGAAGAGATTTTTCAATATCTGCCATTTAATCAGTCATGAACGACAAGTTTAAAGTCATCATTGTAATATTTCTCCATATGTCGTAGCATGATTTTTGGAGGAATATCTCTTCGTAACGTGGTTGATTGAGTGAAACCTGTAGAAAAGTAGTATAACAATAAATGAATCAATCTTATTTTGCTATACCTTCCATTTCATCCCAGAGCAAAGGAGCGAACGTTCTTCCCAACTCTATCTTCATCGTTCGGGAGTATCAATACCACTCTGGATCGATACAGAGTATACAGTATCTGGAAGTTTATCGCAACGATGATTCTTCTGTCCGCATATCTGACTTTTAATCAGTTCGAGACATATCTCTCGCGTCCGCCGCAGACATCACAAGACTTTTAATCTACATTCGATGCCCTCGCGGGCAGAAATAACTCGGAGGGATGAGAGATATTTCTTTTCTCCATCTTATTCGCCTCAGTTCCAATCGACTTTTCCACGCATTGTGCTCCTTTCTCTTTGTTTTTCCTCTTCGAGGAACACGAGTCTGTGTCATACAGTTGCTTTCCAACGTAGATTCGTCCAAATTGAAAGATAATCTTCAGAGATATCACCATCAAACTGATAAATTCCACTATCGAAATAGCGATCACTTGGAAAAAAATAACACCATCAAACTGAAGATAACTTGAAACTCAGAGATAACATCATCAAACTTGATATCGTTCAATTCATAATGAACCCTGATAGATTATGATAGATAGATAGATATGATCGTCATTGATAACACCATGGTACTTAGTTATATCACTATCAAACTGGAGATAACTTGGAATTACATTCAGAGTGATCATCTGTAAAGAAAATACTTTCGAAATCAGGAATACCACTACCTACCAAACTTAGAGATGAAACTTAGTATCGATGAATTCCTTGAGGTGCATCTCAGCAGATGATGGAATAGAATTCAAATTGATAATCTCTGGAGGTTACTCCATCGAACTTAGAGACAAACCAGACGAGCTCAAGCTGGTCACCCCTACACTGTCAGACTCGAGACCTGTCGAACATCGCTATACCGAGCATCATTCCTCAATAGAACGGCAAAGTTATAGAATTCTTTGCCTAGTGAAGTCTTTCCTGATGCTTACAACCTCCAAACATTCAAGAAAAATTCCAACACCTTCCTTCTCTCCCAAAATTCCATCGCTGGCTAACGCGATGTTCCTCGAACATCATAGGTTTCCTTTTCGTGTTGTCCACAGATGAAAAAAAATAAAATTCACCTTAGAGAGAAAACTAACGAAACATGAGATAATTTTCAGAACTAACACAACAACACTTAGAGTTAAGTCAATTATCATCATCTTCATCACTTACATAGTGAAAACTATCAAACTTGAGATACCATAGAGATCACAATAATCCAAGATGATGAAATGAAATTCATTACAACATTATTTAAGTTTGTCGGTTGAAAACATGCAGAGGATTTTTTCTCTCCTAGATTTGACAATTATATTTTCAGTACCTGGGAAAATATATACAAAGTGCACCTTTTACGAATTGTCAATAGGATACCAAGTATAATATTCTGGATTTTTTGTATTATTTTGTCGAGTTGCATGCAATATACGATCTCATTCTCATATTCCGAACAATCAGTGGCAAAGTTCAGTGAAACAATCACCTGACTTCGTATGCGATTTTCAAGTTCCATTTTCACCCAGCACGTCATCTTGTGACAACACGAAATGCCAACGGTAAAATTTTGGAGACCAGGAAAGTAGCGGATTTTTTCTCGAAAGCTTTAAGACATTACCAAAAAGCTCCGACGATACGAATATTCATAGAGAGCGGAAAGATCGCCCACCATTCTACGATATTCTAGAGAGGTCAATGAATGCGTGAGTGTAGTATCACCGACTAGGCGAATAGATCTCTATTAAGAGCTTGAAGCAGCTCTCGCAATTCCTGAATTGAACATCATGAATTTCGAAACACAAACTCATTCCGACATTCCCCCCTCACTTTGCGGGTATATTTCGATTCGGGACCCCAAAGCGATGTAACTCGCGTGCGAATTATTATTTTGACGCTATTCCGGGCTCCTGATGCTTCCTAATCTTTACGGTACGTAGTAGGAAGGTGCCTAATCCTCGTCGAATAACTCCAAGTAATTCGTCTGGCTGCGACTGCGATAGAATCGCGTCGCGGATTGTCAGCTCGAGAGGGTTTCAATGTGGAACTGAAGACGGATATAAACGCGAAACTGCTGTGAAATCTTCCGCTCACGCCACATTATGGATCGTACAAGGAATCGCGAAGGATTTAGGCTGATTAAGACGGAACTTTGGAAATATTATCGTTTTGGCAGAGCTTTTGTGGGTGCCGGAAGAGTGAAAGTTAATGTACCAAGAAGACTATATACTGACTGGGGAAGGATGAGCCACTTCTTGACAATATATTGTTTCGCAAAATGAAATATATGAGGCATGGAACTTATGGAACTGACGCTTTCTCAAAAACGATATCTGACGCACACTCGTGTTTTTTCAACAACTGGTATTGTTTGAGCATGTGATCATTTTTCTCCTTTTTCTGGTAGCAGATGTGATATTTAATCGACTACAATGATATGGAAATATTAACAGAACAAAACTTACACAGACCTCAATTTTTCCTCTAGAACTACAAGAAAGAGCACACAACATCAGTGCATTGAATGTCTGTGAAACATTGCAGCATTTTCTTTGACTTCTCATATTTTTCCGAGAATCGAACGTCAAAGTATGGAAATTGAAATAATTATAATGTATCTGCGAAAATTAATGAACGCCCATTGTATATTCAGAAGAAAGGACTTTCCATCCATAGCGGTAATTATTATTTTCCGGAAAGAGGGCTGTGGCCGGCCATATTTTTAATTTCCATGCTTCGCACCGCAGACAATCTTTCTCTGATCTCGATTTCACTTCCCGCCAGTGACGTAGCTATAGCACATTGCTATATTGCATTGGTCCTCATACAGGGTGCCCGTTTTTCGATCTCCACCATAGGGATCTCGAATTAGGACAGACTTTCGCGTATTTTCATGCTGAATTCTGGAAGAAATTTCATGTGTGATTTTTAGTGTTTGAATCGTCAGAGAAAACAGAAATTTATTGTCATTTCGATATTTTTGGAGCGAAAACCGAATCACCAGCAGCTTGTGGTTTGGAAAGAGTCAATTGTATTTTCAAATGGTCATTTGGTTTTCAAAAAGCATACTTGAATTTCGAAGTATATCATTTATATGTATAAAATCGTGAATTTCATTTCGGAATAGCTATTTGTAAGATATTCATTGTGTTGGCATGTTTGGAGTGAAAATAAGCGACAGCAATTTTTTTTTGTAACCTATTCATCGACAGAACTGAGGATTTCTTGGAGGTGAGTAGTATCGAAAAATCAAAGGTTCTTGAAACATAATTACACGTCTTTGAAACTTGGCAATGAATCAACCGGGTTGCGACATCTCAGAAGATGCCGCTCATACAGGGTGATCCAACTGAGTATGCAAATAAAAAATGGTGCATCACCCGAAGAAGAATCGTCTGTTCAATTTTGTAGTACATAGTGTACACCCTGTATATATGTATCTACCGATCCACCTACTTCGAATGTAAAAACAGTTTTGTTTTCGGAAACATTTCGAAAGACCCGACGATCTCTCGGTACGTCACTGACCGCTTTTGTCATGGATATCGCGTTCGCGGTTATTGTTCCTCATTAATTGTATTTTTTCTTCTTCATTATTTATATACGACTGCTAAACGTTCTCCCATATTATTCTCGTGCCCTCGAAATAATGCGAAGTGTCGCTCTTCAGAGCAGTCGACTTTTAATTGGAACGAGCCGGCAACAGGGGAATCGAGGGCAACAATAAGTGTAATTATCATCGGAGTGAGAAGTTGGTTTGCTTGGTCGTGATGTGAATGGCCAGCTTCAGCAATGAGTCTTGCCGAGCAGCAAATTGCGTTTTCTTTAATAACGGAGTTGAACGAGTTGTTCATCTGTGTTTATGGATATCCGTATCCGAACAACAAACCCACTAGAAGGATCACAAAACAAATATCCTGATGCTAACATGAATTCCCAGAATTATCATAATATTAGTACCCAATCGTCGTGTTGTCATATCCAATCATCAAAAAAAAAGTCCATAATATTTAAAGTCCTTTATGAATTCATGTAGTTCAATGCACAAATATAATAATAAATTTGGGTCATGACGATTATGAATCAGTTCTGATTAATAGAAGATTGCTACATTATTCTGAGACTCAGCAATTTTACTTTCTTGGGGGCTCGAGGACCAGCATGGGTATCATGAATACTTTTCGCTCAACGTTGCAACACCGCAATCTGATATTGACAGTCGACGGCGATTATTGCTTTGTTTGGTATCTGTCATTATTCACGTTTCGATTCATCGATATTATTCAACTTGTGTTCAGTTTTGTGTACTCAGAATTCATCAGAAACTCAGTTTATTTCCTGTTTTGGTGATTTGATATAATGGTGAGACGTTGTGAGGTGTGTTAAAGACAATTTGAACCGGCGATCAAAACACGTCATTTCATAGGTGAGTTACCATTGTCGTATCATTCGAGATTTTGAAGCATTTTCCCAAATGGAACGGATAAAAATGAATTTAAATTGATTTGATTAGATTATATTGATTATACCCATAGGTCAGCTGCGACAGTGTCTCGTCATTGTTCATTTTCCCACCAAGAAATGCTGAAAAGTACTACTGAAATTGTTACGGATTTTCAATTTGGTTCCATCATGAATTAATGATAAATTCGACCCCTCTGACAACACGGCACTGGTGCTGGGAGAATCAGCTCCTGCTATCCAAATATATTTGGTTGAAATTATTCGTTCGAACGAATTAGATATCATTCATTTCAATCATCAGTTATATTCATCGAATGACACACCATACTATTGCATGGACGAAATGGGATTCTTGATACAATTCTCATATATGCTTGATTCGAAAATATGTTGATCAAACGGAATCATCTCCAATTCAAATTGAATAAATGATAATGTCGAATCAATAACATATCTCTTTGAACTGAGTGATTCAAATCTATCTATCCAAAACTATTACGTATCGAACGAATCATTTATCGATTCACTTTGAACAAATGTAATATCAATTCAACTCCAATACAGGATCGATTCAAACTGATTTTGCTCAATTCAAGAATATATAGTTATCAAATTGAATACGTTCTTTCTCATCATGCGCGAAATGTTTCTCCCTCGAAATAAAAATCGACCGGTTCGAGCGTTTTTTTTTTCTAAGAACGATAACTATGTCGAATCGGCCTTGTTTCGATTTCATTGAGCCACCCAGTATATGATGATAGCAGCAGTAAAATTTTGAGGTGAAATGTCATTACATTCATCAACCACTGCAAGCATGCGTTTTTCGAATATTCTCACACTGTATTTTTGTAAATCTCCGAAAGTACTCAGTGTATGCATAAATCGTTAGGAAATGTATTTTCTGTACTCCCCTAACGTTTCCGAACTAGTTGAGTAATAATATTCTATTATGCATATACATATTCCAAAATGAAAAATGAATGAAGAATGACATTCCATTCCATTACCGAAGTGTGGTGATTTAATTTCCAGCGATATTTTCAGACGATTTCACGACGGCTATAATGTGTTCGAAAAAAAAATGCTGCACACAATCAGCCAAAAGATCCTCGGGCTTCGAAACGCCATGAATCCACGCTTTCCGGGATATTCTCGGTAAATTAGAGAGTATATACGTTTTCCTGAAACAATGCATTCAACAAAGAAACCATTAGGGCGCAAAAAGATCGGCCCGAATGAAGACGTCGAGATGAAAATATTCATATAAGGAGTTGTGTCGGGCGAGACGGAGTTGCAGACACAGGGCTGGATTTGCGGTAGTCGAAAAACTCTTTTGTTAGCACAAAAAAAAAATTAGCAGGGATTTGTTTTGCGACTATAGTCGAATCTTTCGAACCAAGATCTTTTGAGGTGAAAACAGGACGGAAGAACGAGTGTGATTCGGTTTTTCTAAAATAAAAATATCTGTTCTATTTTGACGTGGAATAGTAATTATTGCCCAGTATCTTTGCATTTACAATTTCTCATCCACCATTTGAATTTTGATTTGCAAATGGGAAATTTCAAAAAGAAGCCTCTGATTGAAGAAATGCAATGGAAGCTGACAAATCATAAGAAGTTTGACAGAAAAAGAATTTTAAATTTGTTTTCATCAAAGACTACTTTTAGAAATTTCACACGGAAAAACTGGAAAACGTTCTGAGGCATCAAAATATTAAACAATTCCAATTCCTCGCCCCGAAAAAAACAATGATCAACACATTGTATTCGAAATTAAAAATACACATACGATACCAATATATCGACATTCAATCAACACTGTATTTTTTGTTGCAGGTTTATGTTTGGGTCTTTTTCGAGACCGACAGCAATCATCATCATTTTTTGTAACGTATTCATCAGAACTGAGGATTTCTTAGAGGTGAGTACAGAAAAATCGAAGAAACATAAAAAATAACACGTCTTCGGCAATTGAACAGGCTGATCCAACTAAGAGTGCAATTGAAAAAATGATGTATTATAATGACATTAGAGAAAGTGCATGCAAAATTTCACGCCAATCCGAGTAGATTTATGGACTTGTTTCTGAACTTAAACCAGCAAGATCAGCCACTGGTAGCAAAACAAATTCTACTTTCAATTCACAGACTGATGCACTGCCCTTCGCATGATCTCTCAATGTCATCATCTTGAGCAAAAAGACCAAGGTCCTAACATCGAAAGTGAGAAAAGTAAAACCTGACCACGCAATCGGTAACAAAAAAAAAATTACCCTGGAAAATATATCATTTAGTTATTCTCTTCATTACTCTTATTTCGGAGTAGCACTCTTATCTTCTATCGATTATTGTAATTTTGAGCATTCAGTTGTCGATGACTAGAAAGGTCGAATGCATATTGCAAGAAAATCATACTTCCATTATTTGCAGGTTTATCTTTCACTCCATCGAAATAATTATAATTTTTTAAAAATATGAGAAACAATTTGATGATTATTTCTTCCATTAACTGATTTACCATCGATCTTCTATGTCCCATAGGTATGAGAAAAACAGTGCCTTTTCGTCGTCTATGATTTATCACTAAGCTTCAAACTCGTGTCAATTTTTTGCATCCAATATAGCTCCAGTTCTTCGATACCTATAATACGCCTGGAGAAATATTCGTCGTGAATATTTTGATATTCAGAAAACGAGAGTCTGTCTGAGAGCGGCTAAAGAAACACCTACAGATCGCGATAAAACACTTTAATTTCCGACTCGACATCGGCAGAATGAGGGAGACGCATTACCTCATTGTTCGAATTGATTCTATTAACGTAAAATCCACCTCAGAAGTGGGATAATATTTGAAGAAAACCAGTAGCGTCTTCCAAATATATCATAAATGGAAAGCACGAATTTTTCGGTTGAAAAAACAGGTAGAAGTATCGCCATAGTATTGTATAATTTTTTCTGTTTATACTTCAAGAATGAGTTGACATCCTCTGTATGACTTTTCATTTTTTCTAACAGTGGAAGACTAGTGATGTTCATTTACAACTTTTACTTGCACTTTTTTTGTCTAGTTTGTCAAGTCAAGGTTGACTGCGTCGTAAAAGGTACACCAACCGGTGGTTTTATTGTTTTTTGTATTTCATTGAATTTGCCAGCTGTCAATATTCCTTGGTCGTGAAAACAAGACACACTTATAAGTAAACACTGTTATATAAACGTATATTCAGGACCGAATGTTTCGAGTGACGGTATCTGAAAGAGTTACATACTATACTTTTTCTGCGACAACAAAATGGAACTGAAAATTTCCACTGAATTCGTACTCGACACTTGACATATAGGAAATATTCGATAGGTACAATGCTGATGGGAGTGAATGAGTTTGTCATTGATTTAGATCATTTCGATTGTAAGAGTAGAAAATAACTGTTATCTGAAAAAGATCTGTCACTCATCGTCCATCATCGCCGCTACTGAAGCCTGCTCGAGATGTAAATGGACCGTTTATTCTGGAGTGCCGCGCAAAAATTGATAAATTGATACGAAATTTCATTATGTCAGATGAACGAGCTCTACGGGCGAACAAGGACCTTTTCACTGCTTTGGGGAGGCAAATCCGACCGACAGTCGACACGCGTGCTGTTTATTCGCAATCGGTCGTTGTTTTCATTTTTTCAACAGGGAAGCGTATTACTGTTTTGAAAAAAAATACATCAAGATGGAATTTCAAGATACTGTGTTGGAATTCCGAGATATTGAAATGATATTTCGTGATAACGAGTTTAAATTTCGAGATGATGAGTTGAAATTACAAGATAAGATAGCTGTGGGAAGGTTTTAAAAATGAGACACTCGACAACCGACACCGAAAAACGATGGTCTCGAAAAATTAGAAAACGCAAGCAGCGCCTCGCACATCCAGTACCTAAAGTGATATTTCAAGATAATGAATCGGAATTCCAAGATAGTATTTCTGAAAAGTTGAAACTTCAACTTTGGTATCCATTTCCGTATTTTTAATTCATATTCAGGAAAAACAATATGAAAATACCGCAATCATCACAGTGGGATGTGCCTATTTTACAGGGTATCTGACATTATTTCACTTCATATCAGATCACGAATAGAGACATTCCGAAAATTGGGAAAAAATAACATCCATTTCGATAATACTATGATACAACATTGAATTGTCTGCTTTCCGAAAAAAAAAGAGGTTATGGTATATAGACATAGCAAAAAATATTCATCTCATCATTTGATACGACTCACCCAAAATAGTTTTCTGATATTGAACCGTGAAAGTATTTCCAGCGTTTTTCGAATTAATATTGAAAATCGCGATTTCCAAATTAGCAGAGAACGAACAGATCTAGTGGCATCAACAACCGTACTATTCAACAATCACTCTCAAACAGAGATGAACTGCTAAGAGTGACCAATCAAAATCAATACGAAAATTCCTCATTCATCACAACATGCGTATCGACTATATTTGTATGTCATGCTCGTAGTTTCTGACAAAGATAATGCATGAAATCGATGTAGCTAGAAGCGTTTATTGAAATACACATCGGAAGAAGAGTTCTCTCAAAGAAGGAAAGTAACATCTCGATGTAAGTTATCGATTCATATTGAGAATTTCCATTTTTTCTCCAGTCTACATCGTTACCCATTTGAACCATGTGAGTAAACCTAACTGAGTTGACTAAAACTGAAGGATTATATGAAATAATGTGTTTTTTCTTTATTCTTCGCAAGGAATACACATCACGAAAGATGGAAGTAGTTTTCGCGTGTTGCTATCCCGATTCATAGTTATATTTCAAACCTACAAAAATAGGATATAGGAGAGAAGCTTCTGCGAGCATCTTTCTGTAACTGACAAACTTCGCTATCCTCGAATTTGCCGGAGAAATCTTTCCGGGACAAACTTTCGAACTGCTAGCGCAATAACAACTACCTGTATCTCGGCATGTTTATGCAAAAATAACAGGCGAGAAACATCTGTTGCTAAAAATGCAAGAATATTAATTCCGATCGCAGGGAAATGTATAAAGTTGAAGAGGGCGGCATCGGCCTGCAGCTTTTTATTTTCCTATTACGGACCGAAGAAGTTTATTGTTTCACTCAGCTCAGACCCACCCGACTCCTTAATAATTGATACGGATACACGAACGGAGGAGGAATGGAAATTATGGATAAACGTTGATGGTTCTGGGATACAAGCTAGCTGAATCGACTAGGATGCAGCTAAATATATACAGGGCGTCCGAAAATATACCGACATTGTTTTTGGGGCTCGATATCAAAACGTATGCATATTTTCTAACAGAATAATATTTCTCAGAATGAAAGTTTGCTATTCGTATGAATACAGGTCTTACAGAACTTTTCCACATTGACGAATCACATTTCGTAAGAGACCCAATTGAAACTCAACTTATGAACTTTACAAACGATTTCTCAGTTAGCGATATTGAAAAGAATCTCAAAAGATGTTGTTCAGGATGATGTTTGAACCGAGGATGCCGATTATCGTGATAAAATTCTGATTCAGATGGATCTTTCGATTTGACATCAGAGTCCCATGTTTCAGTCACAGAATCAATCCAAATAAAAAGTGTGAATTGACGACAGTGGTGAGGAAAATGCATAATTGGGAATTCTGTCATTGAACAAGAAATACTGGATCATGGATTGAAATATCATGCTGGACAGCTCTTTCTTGTAACGTTCTTCAATATTCCATTATGAACCAAAATATCTAGAATTGTTTTGCAAAGACATAGTAGTTGAATATCTCGTAACTCATCAATGGGTTTACAATACAACTCGTGCATCAATACAACTTTGCATGTTGCATAACTTTGTGTCCATTTTTTTTTCGAGCTCAGAGTTGCAAAAAATCGTAGTTCAAAAACTAGTCAATGAAATTGATACCGATATACAGTAGCTGATGCAATAATTTCCACAAAGATTTTTCGCTGCCATGAATTTTCCACTTATCTTTTTTCCATCAAACTGATAAAACTGATGGAAATCTCACAGAATAATGTCGATGAGATTGACGGTGACGACACTCTACTTATTTCAAAAGAACGTCATCAAATTTAACATTTTTGTTAACGTTTGTCATTGAATGAGAAACTGGCAGACAAAAAAAAACAATCAAAAATTATAATTTCTCGATTGCTTTAGAACGTTGAGAATATCAGAAAAAATGTATGAGACGATCGATGTATACTTGCTGTTCCAAACTCTTCAACGTGTTTGGAATGCATTAAAACTTTGTGCATAAAGATTTGAGTTTATGCTGAAAGCATTACGACGGCTGACAATTCTTTTAAATACGTACAACCTATACAGTGGGAGAATAAATTCCCGTCATATTATCTTTGGAATTATCGGAAAGATTCTGCCAAATTTTTGCGGCATTAACTACCGAATTTTTACAGAATGTGAGATAGGAAATTCGCTTTCACATAATCAGAATGTCTATTTTTCTGTCGAAAAATACAAAATGTGAGCATTTACAGAACTTTAGAAATGTTGTTATATCTTTCATAATTTTTTCGTTCATGGAGGATTACTACTGATGGTTCTAATAGACTTCTGATGAGCTTCCACAGTTTTTTATGCACGAATTGACTCAGTTCACTTGACCGATGAAATAGAGGGGAAAACTCGATATCCTCACAGCATTGAATTTTTTTTCTAGTATTACAAGCCGAAACCGGGATTTCCCAGAGAGCTAAACGATTGGCTGTCAGATGTCCAACTATACAAGAGCGACTTTAGACTGATAAGGGCCATCGCGGGGAAGCAAGAAAAACAGAGCCTCGACTATGACACAGATAATCTACAAGATAGAAACACAGTTGAGCCACTTCTTCACATTTTCTAGAATCGAAATATTCCTCAGATTAATCAATTGACACTTTTCATTAAATCCTCTGTTTTTACCTCTAGATAAATCATTCAACTATTTCGAATTCCAGAACTTGCTCGATAATCTTGATGAAGAAAACGATTATATAGACGAAGTGCCCAAGAATGACATTTATCCCTACATGTACAAACAAAAGAAGAACCCATTCGAAAATTTTGGAACTACGTTCGATAAACTCAGCAACAATAAAAAATTAGTTTCTGACAACAAAAGACAAAGACGGCATTCCAATGAACAAGCACTGTCGAATGCCGGTAACGTAGATATAAACCCGAAAAGCGTTGACGGCAATATACAAAGATCAGGGGATAAATATCCAGAAAGATTCTCCAACAATCTCAAAGACAACAACAAAAAGAGAGAAATCCAAATCGATGTCTTGAACGACGGCAAACTGGTGAAGCAAATCAAGGAGAACGATAGGGACCCAAAATCCATAGTGCTGAACATACAATCTCTCGACAAATTCAGAAACCCACTGCCACCTTACAAGCCAGAACCGATACCGATGGAATCCAACCAAGTCCAACCGCAAGTAAAAGTATTTCCCACCCAAAGAAGCTCGGATTCTGAGGTCTACCAAATGGACAACAAGGAACTTTCCAACAATTTGATGAAAGTGTCTCCTACACAAAGAACCGTAGATTCTGAGGCCTACCAGATGGGCAACAGAGAACTCTCCAACAACTTCAAGAACCTCTTCAGCGCCAACGAAAATCTGAATACCGATAGCAGCATTGCCAGGGAAAGACTATTAGGTCAAACAGCTCTATTGTATCGAGTCACCCTTCCCGATCCGGACGATCTTTTTCTGCCAGAGCAAGACAAGGTCACAGTCGATGAGGAAAACCACAGCGACTTCAACCACAACGGTTTCAAAGACATGAGTCAGTTTTGGACGGCGACAGAGAAGAACCAGATGCAAAAAGGCATCGAATTCGCTAGAGGGAACTGGAACCCCAAGACGACACAAGGCACCCAGCGACCTATGGACAGCGATGGCTTCGAACTGGTCAAAAGCGTGGTCATAGATCCTGACAGCGATAGCATGCGACTGAATTCGAAGAGAGAATCACAAGCTTTAGAAGGAAGAGTGTCGCTAGACGCACCTGCGGACGATAAAAACGTGGTCTACGATACCGATATGATGAAACCATCCAAGGGTGGATTCGATAACTACGCACCTGTGAACAACAATGCAGAGAACGAAGACCGGAAAGTATCCACTACAACCACGACCATAGTCGTGATTGATTCAGATACTGGAGATGAAATCGTGCAAGGAGCCGTAGAATCCATTCAACCGGATCTAAACGTACCTCTAGGCGAAAATTCTCTAGATGCTGAACCTGTTCCTGGTTCCCCGATCGGTGACGGCAATATGGAATCCGATGTTGACCAGCTCATACCGGAAGAATACAGAGAGACGACTCCAGAGTTCATCATACCAGCACCTGAAGATGGCTCAGCTCAGAAAATCGAAGATATCGGTGTACAGAGCAACGAAGAGAAGCATATCAAGCCATCAGATGAAATAGTAGAGCCACCATCGAACGATTTTCAAGTTGAAAATGATTCTGAAGGGACTAACGTAACAGTTGCTTGCTCTGAAGAAACTGACATTCAGAATGAAGGATTGAACGAAGAAGAACCATGTGAACGTAAACTGCCTCCTCACCATAAACACTTCAACGGAGGAATCTCAGATAATACTGATGATTCTGAGATGAGAAATGGAGATACAGACACTGGAGATATCTTGGATGCACCCGGAACACGTCATGGAGTAGATCAAGAACATGAACAGCAAAATGAATGTACGAAACCAGAACATCATCATCACTTAACCGATGTTGTACCTCTAACGAAGATCCATGAGATGGATCAGAATATCCACGACCGATTGGTGGTCACCAGGATTGAAACTATAACGGCACTGAGCCGAAACCAAGGAACTGGAAGAGAGTCATCTGAAGAAGAAGAAGAAGAAGAAGAAGATCCTGAGGAGGAGTACAGACAAGATTCACAGGAGCTGTCCAAGGAACAATATCACAAGGACGCTAATATGCATACTAAAACTGTAAAAATATCCACCAAACCTTTGAGCAAGCATCGTAAAAATAATAGGAGAAAAATCCAACGAACTCAACTGAGAACTGCAGTACTGGAACGACATTGTGAAGGAGGTCATTGTGCTGAGGAAGATAGAAACATGGAACACGGTCCATACCGAAAACATCAGGAGACCAAGCGGAAGAGAAGAAAACAACGTAAACACAAACGATATCGAGACAAGATACGATTCAACGTGGGAAGAGATATCAACGATGAGTTCCTACCGAACGATTCCGACGAAATTCCTGCCTTCGGAAGACACTTGCAAGAGGTGGAGTACGTTTATGATTCGGACATGGGTCCAAGAAGAGAAGCACTCGCAACTGCCACTACCACTGGGGACCACTCGAGAGTTGGCCTGTTACACAAGAAGTCAGTTGACGAAGAAGATTCCAATAATCCAGAAGATCCAACCGCAGAAGATGAAGATGAAGAGTATGATGGAGATCAGGCAGAAGCTTCACCAACAGGCGATTCGAAGTCAGTGAGCTTTGGAAGACTCCAGAAGCAAGACAAGTTTATCAAAAAAGTCGAAGGGAGGGTGGTAAAAGCTGAATCTCTACCAGAAGATTCAGACGAGATTCCTGCTTTCGGAAGACACTTGCAAGGGGTAGAGTACGTTTATGACGTGGACATGGGACCAAGGGCAGAAGCACTTGCAGCTGTCACTACCACTGAAAATCACTCGAGAGTTGGCCTGTTACACAAGAACTCGGTGGAAGGTGACTATGGCGACGAAGAAGATTCCATGACTAAAGAGAAAAAGAGGGATCAACTGGTGAAGAAGACGGATAACAAATTTGCCAATCCAGTAGATGTCACCACGGAAGAAGATGATGATGATGAGGACTATGACGAAGAACTAGCAGAGACAAACAATACTAGTGGTGCGCCAACAGAAGATCAAAAGTTGGTGAGCTTCGGTAGGAGGCTTCACAAGCAAGGTAAGTCGCCTAAAACAGACAAGGACAAGAAGGCGATGAAAACTAAGGCTAAGAAGGTCAGGGAAGTAGCAGGACTTTCGAGCCAGCGCATGCTGGACAAGTCAGAGTTCCAACATTGGCCGCAGTTCGTCGTTAGCGACAAAATCAATGAAGAGATTCTGAGGAAGCGATCTCTGGCTGCTAAAAACGCTGCGCCGAGAGCCAACAATTTCCCATTGTCTTCCAAGAACTACTTTACGAAATCCAACCCTAAAAGACGAGATTCCCCTGAACTGGACATCGCGATGGACAAATCCTCGTCCAGCAATCCTGTCACTACCGAAAAACCGTTCATGGACTTCGACAGACCCACGAACAACGACATGGAGGTGAAACTGGACCTCAACTTGAACTTGGACGATAAGGATCGCAAATCTGACATAGCCAATGACGTCACTTTGTTTCCACTCTCGACTTCGACGACCTCTAGCAACCAGTCGCTTCCGACGACAGTCGAAGAAGAGTGCGACATGCCCAAGGTCAGCGTAGGAAATGTGTGCGAGGAGAGCGAGAACTTCAATAAGACCAAGGTGGCTTTGACCACCGTGCTCTCTATTATACCAGAAACGCAGGGAGAGGTGAGTTGTACAAGGCGTTCGACGGAGTTTTTCTGTTCATGGCTAACTTGATGAGTGAAACGTTTGATTGATGTTCGTAGATGTTCAATGAAACCTACAATAAGGAAGATGATTTCGTGAAACTGGATGATATCCTTACAGGACGTCTACCATTCAAAATTCTACAGTATATTCGAAGCCATATCAGGAAAGACAAGAAGCTCAAGGACAGGTTTTTGAGGGGGATGAAAAAGAGCCATGGTTTGGTAAGTCAGCTACACAAAAAGTCAGGGTTCGAAATTAAATGATATTTATCAGATATCAGATACATATCGCAATAGATCGATCATATGCCTATTCACTGCATAACAAGCAAATACCTACTAAAAAATTTCTTGTCTATTGAAAAGCTGGACATACGATCTTATATATATCTTTGGACCTTGCTGATAAGGTACTGAATGTTTCTCTTCCAGGAGTCCTTCCAAAATCTACCAGATATCACTAACGAGGAGAGCAAAAAAATTATAAACGCCATGGCCAGTTTGATGAACAGGCTCCAAATAACGAGCACGTGTCAAACTCTACCGAGGAAACTGTTGCATTACCTGAAATCTGCCACTAGGGTGCGCTTGGAAGACGCTTTAGCTCGAGCCAAAGAAATGGAAGAAGTCGAATTCGATGACATCCAGAATCAGGATACGTTCATTTTCCAGTCCAATTCGAGGGCTGACAATTTAGAAGAGAAGGTATGTCCGAGTCTACAGCGTGTAGCAGGTATAACTTTTCCAACTAGCTAATATGGGGTGATTTACCCGAGAATGCAAAAAATTAAATGGTGTGTTGGCATGGCTTCAAATGGAATGCCTGCAATCGGAATAAATTTATAGATTTTTTCCGCAGTAAAACCCGAAAAAAAAAAACCACTGGTAGCGAAACGACTTTTCCTTCACCTGATCAAAACATTTAGACTCGATCGAAAGTAGCAAGATGCAGAATCTGAACATGAAAATAAAGGGAATACTAACCACGCAATCGTCAACACATACTACGTTGTTCGAGTAGAAGCATTCGAGTTTGCGACTACTATTTATTTTTATCAACCTTACAGGTTCGAGTGTTGAAGGATCTGTTGACCAAGTACAACCACTTGCCAGATAGGTGCAAACCTAGGGCGGAACCTGTCAGAGAATACGTCATGAACCATTTGAAGTTGCTCACCAATATGCTTTCCGTGGACCAAATGTCGCCACCTCGACCGAAGAAAACGGTTCAAGGTGAGTTAAGGTACGAAATATCAAGTCAATCAATCAACATTTTTTTTTCTACTATTGATAACTAATAGGATTTCGAACTCGAAGTTGTATTTATTCTCGTCGTGTTGGAGAATTTATTGCTTTTCAAGAGATTTTCTAGAATATTTTCAATATGAGATTGTTTTTTTATCAATATCCATGGAATGCAGGGTTCAAAACGATTTGTTTTCAATGAAATAACGTTTTATCTCATGATTCAAAATGAAGATCTAGGTTAGGTTAGGTTAAGTTCTCTGTCTTATTTTATGTGACGACTCCTATACAATTGTAATTGTCTTAATGGAGGATGAAGGAAAAAAAAAGATCGTGGTCTCATATTATCATCACATAAAACATAAGAAATACGACCAGTTTTTTTTAACAGTGCTGTTTCGTTGGTATAGTCTAGATGAGCTCTTATTCGAGAGAAGTAGAAATTAGTGTATTATGTAAGTTATAAGAGTTATATAAACGTCCACTAGTGTTTGAAATGACGAATTGTCTATAGATGAGTTCATACAAACATGTTACATATCATGCTTTTTCTTTGAAATGGAACTGAAAACTTTCAAGGATTTCAGATGCTGAAGCTGTTCTAACTAGAAAAATATACAATATCCAAGAAACATTCATGAATTATTCATATTGAAATTCATCTTGTGCGTTAATTTTTGGGTTACCTGACTTTGACTACCAGCCAATTGTTACTTCTTTCATTGATAATCGCCGGAAATATGCCCATTTCTCTGAATTTCCAAAGTTCCCATGGGAAAAACATTTTTTTTCGAACTTATTTTTTTTTTTTTTCATATGAAAATTGTAGACCTGAAAGTTTCAATGGAACGTTGAAATTCAAGACGCATTCTTGAAATTGGAATAGGAACAGATTGTTTTAGAAACAGAAAATAGATCATTTAAAGCCATCATCCATAAGGAAATATATAACTTTCGACAGATGGAGAAGGTTACGTGACCCCGGTTAATTTTTTCTGAAAAACACCGTATGATCAAGGTGAACAGTTCCCATCAAATTGTAACCATGCAGATGTTTTCAATATCACAAAAAAGTGAATATATCTTCTCAGTATGGATTGAAATTCAAAGATATCCCTTTGGAATTCCAGATAGAATGGAAGAAGACAATACTGAAGCTCCCTACCACCAACCCCCTTTGCGAAAATCCACCGAAACCGACCTGGTGGAGCAACAACTTGAAAGCCTCGGCTTGGGCAACCTCCACAACTTCAGACCAAAGTTCAGCCTGGACGAACTCATGGATCACCAGAGAAACTCCAAAGAAGTTTCTGAAGATCGGGAAAGAGTTCGTACCGACAACAAGAAGAACAAGAGAGATTTGGATAGGGAGGAAATATCGCAAAAGTACGAGAAACTCAGGAAGGCTGTCAAAAAGGAAAGGATCAAGCGTGATAGCAGAAGGAGGATTGCTAAGAACTTCGGGAAATTGAGTATCGAGGATTACAAGGGGGAGAGTTCGAATAGGGAGCAGTTCGAGGCGCCATTAGTTTTTAGTTTCTAATCCCGTGGACTTATTTTATCTGTATTGTATATTTTTTTATATGTTATACTTGTTGTGAATAAATAACTATGTATATATGTCTCTGAAATGTCTGTACATAATCACAGAAAATGCGAATTGATGAAAATTATTAATGCTTTCGATCTGTGTACAGGCTTCGATAGGGGGAATCGAGAGATTTCATTGAATGAAATATTTTCAATAGGTGTTAAGGGGAACATATTACTATTGGCTCAAAAAAAAATTCGAAAAATAGAAACGAGTATGTTTGTGTGATTAATACTTGTAGATCCCAAATGAATACCACGAGGATCAGTTTCAGGGGCAATTCTATATTTACTTTGTCTCAATTCAATGTCACTCATAGAATTGAAAAGAGAAATATATTTATTTTCAAATGATACGACCATAATGTGCATGTTCAACAAAAAAAATATCTCGTCATATTTCACTCAAAATTAATGCGAAAGTTCCTCATTTATCACGACATACGTTTCGACTATATCTGTATGTGATCCTCATAGTTTTTGACAGAGATGAAAATTACTCTTACATGAACACGGCTGGCTAGAAATGTCACGAAGCGTTGACATGAGTCTAGCGTCTAGCGGTAATACATGAAGAGAAACGACAACAGCAGGTTAATTACGTCACCAGTTCGAATGGCTTTGAAATGGGGTTTCAGTTGTGAATTCGATAGGTATGTACGTTCATTCCTGCCTCTGGGAAAAATATTAAATTCTTGAGAATTCGATCAACATGAAAAAATAGTAAAATAATGATGAATTTAGAATTAAATTTGGAAAATTTTCGTTCCACAACACCATGACTGATTTCTTTCCCATTTTCACGCTAGTCATCTCCTAATTGAACGTCAAACGGACGTTTTTTTCGCCCGAGGAGGAAATCCTCCGTGGAAATCCGCGTTCGTGATTCATTTATAGGGTGTTAAAAGATTTAGGACGAATATCTGGACAGAATCCATCTCGAAGAGAAACAATAAATCAAACATCTCCGCGACCGCAAGATAGGTTTTGTTTTCCCATCAAGGAATCTTCTCCTCCAGAGACGCAATTTGTCCCGATTGATACCTCTAGAGGTAGGTGTATGTGGCTGGGAATAACACGCGAACTGTACCAGAGGCGGATAAACTTCGACAAACTATTTCGACGAAAAATAAATTCAGTTCAAGACCAATTCAAAATATTAGGTTAGGTTAGGTTATGATTGTGTTGAATAAATAGTTGAAAGCACTGATTTTTGAAATACTCATACAATAGAATATCATCGGAAATATTCGACGATTTCCTAAAACAGACAAAGTATGCCTTGCAGATAATGTTGAAATGTGGTGCTTTTTGGACATATAATCGAGTTCCTAAGGATCTACAATTGAAAAAAACCCAGTTACAAGGTAACTCAAAAACGAATGGGCCACATTGTATGTGTCTATTCATAAATACTCCTCAAAAACAGACATTGAAGACAACACTAAATATGCATTATTGAAATTCCTTCTGAACAGTGGATAATAACATGACAATAAAATGAAGAATTCAAAAATTTTTGTTCGTAACGAATTTGGATTTCATCGATATTTTCTTGAATCTCTCGTCTTTCTAGTTCCCAAACAGATTTGAAAAAAATACTCGATCATAACTGTATATATTCCATTTCAAAGTCAGTGGGTACAACTTACAATCTGAAAACAGCCCTCCAAGTAAAACTACCGATAATATTCCTCCGAAAAAGAAGACGACAAAAACATCATACGCGCGACCTTTTCCACTGCCCGAAATAATGAATTTCAAAAGCCAAAGTCGGGGTTCCTGATGGAAGCGCGTGTGGAAAAACTGAATAGCCCAGCTAGGAAGAGTAATTTCCTACCTGTTGGAAGCGGCCGCAAAACGCATATTAAAAAGCCTGGTAAATTTACGAGACCCCTGTAAACAAAGTGCTCGAGTACGAGCGATATTTCCTTCATGCAAAACTTTTACTTCCCCCCTCGAATAAAACACGGGAATAAACTGCAGGCTGATTGAAATGTCTCGGGGAAGTGTCAGACGGACAGAAGAAAATTGACATCCATAAACGGTCGTAAAAATGGTTTCCACGAGTTGATCAATATCAGGTTGTGAACAAAAATTTATCCTATCGTTGATTAGAGAACGGTTGACCCAGAAATGCAGAAAAAATGGTTCATCAAAGTGCCGGATTGATGTCAAATTATTTTGACAATTTTCAAGTTGCTATATTACTTTTCCAAAAATCTATCAATTCTCAATTGGATAGAAGCATTCGAAAGCTGCATTTTTTCTGCAGAAGATGCATCCTCAAAACTTATCGATTTCTACCGATTTATGATAAACCAGGTGTATCACAAACGAGAAAAAGTTTTTCTGTATTTTTTGTGAATCACTTTTTTCAATCTCTATAAGTCGATATCTCGAAACGAATTTGTAATATTCGCTTCATCTCATACAAGATTAGAAATTTCGATTCATTTGTATTTTCTGTATTTTCAAGCAACTCTGATGATTTGAGGGAATTATAGAGGATATTGAAATCATAATTCAATACGAAACATATCAGAGAAGAAATTGGCATCCCTTGGGAAACAGCAGTAACTTCAACATAAGCAAAAATCCCATTTTTTCAAAAATGAATCGAAAACTGTCAAAATAATTGAATGAAATAAATCAAAGGAAATATCTACTTGTCATTCGACGAAATATTGAAGGGACCAACGATTTCAGTAGGTCAGAGTATTACAACTGAGAGTGGCGCATCGGATAATCTTGGGCTAAAACTGAGCAGATTGAGGAGCAACTTTAGGGGCAAGTTTTCTAAAAATAATACTGCGAGTCGACTGCTCACACCTGCGTCTCTCCAGAAGGACAAGGGAGAGAGAAAATTTGAATAGCTGTCTTAAGAGGTTGTCCTCAGGAACACTCTAGAATTATTAAATTAGGTCGTGAAAACGTTGTCGGAAATCAACATCATGATTCGGTTTTTATCTCCATTTTGTCTCGCTGAGTATCTCTGAAGTTCACCGATCGAATTATGCGATCGACGATTATTACACAGAAGAGACAGAAATGATGAGGAAGTTTGATGTTTGGAAAAGAGAAACATTTTTAAATAGGTTCATACTAAGTGATTCTCAACATTGTATTTCACATAAATATTCCACTTTTTGGTAGAAATGAGCTGCTATTCACAATGGTGATTGGACTGATGTAGTAAAATACATGGCATGGAAATATTTTCTGTGAAACCAACACCCAGAAATGAAATATTAAAAATTCCTTTTCATTTCAGTCACGAGGAATTTCAATGAGATTTCCAAAACGACCAACGCAGTCGTTTCAGCGAAACATGCCACGTTTCATTGGTAATTCCAATGACAAAATTGATGTTAATGAGAAGGCAGAAATATTTATATGAATGTAACTTGAAATACTTATATTGGACAAACTCGTCGAGACATAGGAACAAGGTCCAAAGAGCATATTCTTGCACATATCGCTCAAATCTCTATGACAACAACTATGAAACATGCCCATTGTTATCGAACATATAATGAAGGATTTTTTCTCATTCAAGGCGTGAAGGGATTTTTCTTTACAAAGGTAGCCCAACATTTTATTTTATTTTTTTTTATCTGTGGACAACACGAAAGGCAAACCTATAATGTTCGAGGAACATCGTGTGAGCCAGCGGTGGAATTTTGGGAGAGAAAGTTTGGAGGTTGTAAGCATCAGGAAAGACTCCACTAGGCAAA
This sequence comes from Gastrophysa polygoni, assembly GCA_963576655.1. Lineage (NCBI taxonomy): Eukaryota > Metazoa > Arthropoda > Insecta > Coleoptera > Chrysomelidae > Gastrophysa > Gastrophysa polygoni. Next base: position 28,649,398 of record OY755087.1, on the reverse strand, counting down.
GAATTCCATAACTTTGCCGTTCTATTGATGAATGATGCTTGGTATAGCGATGTTCGACAGGTCTCGAGCCTGACAGTGTAGGGGTGACCAGCCTGAGCTCGTCTGGTTTGTCTACTAGGAATCGCGCGTGGTGGCATAATAGATGATATTTCCGTTGAGCACCGACCGTGAAAGTACCTATAAAAAAGGCATAGATCGCCGACCTTTCTACGATGATCCAGAAAGGTCAATGATTTGGCGAGTGTTGTATCATCAACTAGGTGAATAGCTCTCTTTTGAATTGAGTCTGAGAGCTCTAGCGTATGTATGGGGGCTGAGCTCCAAACATGTGAACAGTACTCCAGGACAGGTCGAATTTGTGCTTTGTAGATCATAAGCAGTTGCTGGGATGTGAAGTATCTCTTCGCACGGAAGAGAAAACCAAGTTTTTGTGAAGCAGTTTTTTTCGAAATGGACCTCACATGATCGTCTCATGAGAGAGCGCTGTTGGTGGTGACACCCAGCAGGGATATTGACGACTTCATAGGAACCGTGGTATACCCGACATCATGAAATTGGGCATTGTGTGATCAGCCTTCTTGGTGAACATACAAGCTTGAGTTTTAGTTGCATTGAACTGTTCTAGATACTCAGATCCCCATTTCAGAATTCTTGTCAGATCCTCATTCGATGCATCGACCTATCTTCGCCTTTCACCTCTGGCCTCGTTGGATGATAAAGGAGCTCTAGAGGAAAAGGCGGAATGAAGTGAACTATCATCCGCAAAGCTATGAACTGGGCTAGAGGTCACATTCAACAAATCATTGATGTGGAGCAAAAACAAAGTTGGTGCCAAGACAGAGCCTTGTGGAACACCAGCATTGATCGTCATCATATCAGACGAGACCCCGTCTACCACCACGTAGAGTGGTGCAAGAAAACTCGATAGTAAAAGACACAGTTGGGGCTGCAAACCATATGACGGAAGTTTCGCTAGGAGGCCTTGGTGCCAAACTCGGTCGAATGCTTTGGAGAATTAGCTAGTTCATAAACACGTATCCACCTATTATTTTCAGCATGAATTCACATCACTGTCATGTGATACGATATCCGCGCTGTGAAGGCGCTCTGACACAGAGCACAGAACAGTAGAACAACAGCTAACTGCGGCTTGATTGACAGGCACGATGTAGAGTTGGCAGGGTTGCTTGCGCCTATGTTGCGCTATAAACGAGCTTACTGACAGCGCGTGGTGATTGTGGCGGGAAGGAGGAGAGTGCCACTGCTACCAACATTTCGAACAGTAAAGTAGTGTCGCACTAATGTCAGTAGGTTCATATCTGAGTTTCGTAGAACCATAATGATGGAAGAAATGTAATATACATACACCTCGTTGCAGGAATAACTTTCATAGACAGTCGTAGAGAAAAATGAGTTTCTAGAGGATGCGAGCGAAAAAATACGAGATGAAACCGACCACCTTCGTCGTTATGAATCACACAATAGAAGATACAGAGAGAAAGCCTCTAGTCAACATCGACTGTACGACGTTATAGCGAAGCCAATGAAACAATGACAGGGAAATGAACGTCTCGCGCTATCTTCCAGGAAGCACATTGTGAGGGCGAGGAACAAAGCCGGCTCTGCAATCGGCACCAACAGCAGACGAGCGCCATCTATATGCTGTCGCGAAACCGCACAATGATGTCGCTTCGCGATTGTCAACGCTGAATGCACTTTTTTCGAGGACTTTGCAGGACCGGCTCGGATTATTCCATAGGGACCAGGGCCGGTTTGAGGTACTTCGTCGCCTGCATGGTGCTGATGACAGATGTGCCCTACAGACTTACAGGTTTCTTTATCATTATGAGAAAAAAACGCAACAAGTTTACAGAACTTGGTGAAATTTGAGGTTTCATATTTTATTCGCATTTTTGACTCAATTCAAACTCGCATATTCAATATTTTATTTGAATCTGGCACTATACAGGGTTGATCGCCATGTTGTTGTATAACCTCAAACACCTTGTGCAATAACTTCGCAGCCAAATAAATTATGTTCTTTTTTGTTCATGCCTCTAGACACACTGGTTCATTTTTGAAAGCAAAATGAACTCGTCATCAACAGTTCCTTTTGCAGCAATGATATTTTACAGAAGGTGGCTCTGAGATTTGTTACCCTAGTGTCACTTCGACAGCTCAGCAATCATTGCAATTCATATGAAGAGACAAAATAAGAGAATTTATTTCCAACTGCAACTCGCTTTTTTTCTGCCACAACGTCGGGTTTCTTGTGATTTTGATATAAGGACATGAAATAATTTTACTTCTTTTTCTAAAATTTTTGGGATTGTCTCTCCTCGTTTCTAAAAAGACATATAGAAAATTCAATAATTATTTCAATATATTTGTAGTAAGTACAAATCAGCGTCAGATCAGGGTAGATCATACGTCTGCGTCCTTCTGTTTTTATTTTATTCTTTAGAAATGAGGAGAGACAATCCTAAAAATTCTAGGAAAATGAATGAACCACTTCCTCGATTAACCTACAAACAATAAGTTCATGATAGTCTGGAAAATGCCACTATATATTTTATTGCGAACAAAACTACCGAATTCCAAGGAAATCGTTTTTTTTTCATAGGAGTTTTCGAAAAAGAAAATGTATTTTCATTTTCCAACAGTATGAATAAAACACCCTGTATATATGCTGCTGGAACTCCTGAAAGGGTCGATAGCGTGTTTCTGGCGTCCGACAATAAATTCACTTCAGCGGAAAAAGGGCATCCCACCAGATATCTATCTCACGGCGCAGATGAAATACAACGCTAATCGGCGTGAAAACTCGATTTGTCCAGAAACTGATATCAATTTGACGTCGCTCGATGTGCAAGTACAAAAATAATAGCGCGGCACCGCCCTAATGGATATCCTATAACACAGTTAGAGGTGAAATTGATAATTGACACGCACATCAAAAGTGAATTATAACTGCAATTCGGCGCAGGTCGATTGCTCCAGAGACACCATTTCTTAATGCTTCAAACTAGGATCCTGAAGAACGAAGCGTTTAACTCTCAATTACCTACAACAATCGTTTCAAGAGAGAACGCTCAACTAGGTCATGGTAAAATCCACACCTGACAAAAATACAAAATAAAAATATACCCAAATAACACAACAATATTTACAAAAGTTGCCATCTTCAGTAGACCTGAGAAAAAAATGTTTAGCGACTACTAAGTATATTTCAAGATCTTCCATCGAGAGTGATTTTTCGTATTCATGTCAGCCTATTTATATTGTGTGATCTGCTTCCCAGTGAGGCAGATCGCACAATACTTCTTCAATTCTTTCAAATTTTTTTCTCTTTCTTTCTGGATTATCTTAGATTTCACAGTTTCAAGACAAAACAGTATAAGTGGATTGGTATTGAAATGCCTTCATCAATATTTTCAAAGCACCAAATTGCACCAAAAGTAGTGTGAATCATATACAATGAAATCAACCAACTGATCTGAGTCTGTTTACAGTCTCATATTTGGGAAGTGGATGCCAAGTTCTATTCAAATCGACAGATTTTAAGCCTGAATTCAAAAATCGAACAGCCTGAATTCAAAGAAAAATTGAAGTCAGAGGAAAAAGTCTGAGAATAAATAAAGTGTGACTTCTTATAGTGAGAATAAAACGCAAAATGGTGATTTCGTGTTTGTGTCAGTTCGGGGGGGCAGATGGTCCAGACCCGAATCTAGCCTACTAGACGCGTTACTCTTAATCTGATGGATACCAATTAAGAGCCTATTAGCGTGGCGCTTTCCGCTCATTAATCCGCTATTATCAATACATGTATTTACATGTGCCAACGAACATTCGGACATCGCCTGTACTTGACACGGCACCCCCCATGCCCTGCCCAACATCCCCTATCTATCGATTCCCCCACCCCCTTGGAAATCGTAGTATGTGTAGAAATGTGGCTCAGATAGCGAATTCCATTAGACAGTTATGACAATAATTTTGGGACGATCATTGAAATGAAGGAAATTTTTTGAGCCCAAATTTTTTCATCGATCATCTGCCACCAAGGTTTCAAAGAGGTAAATACGTAATGGGAGTCATTCCGAGAAGAAATCGTATTTCAATAATGATGTTAATAATTTTTCAGATACATAAACATCATCGCATTTAGAAGAATACAAACTTTCGATGAACGCAACGAAAAATCCAGATGCGCCTTTGAAAAAATCAACCTAATTCGACCCAGACTCGAAACGTCAGATAAGTGTCATTTTGTATTTGTCGAGAATCAAAAATTCAACTACGAAATATGAAAGATTCATAACTGATGGTTCAGTTTCCAGACCTATTCTCAAGCTGGAAAGTTTGTTTTTACATCAGGACTAGTCCGGAAAATCAGTTCGACGTCGGCCTGAAAGTTGCTTAGGCGCTCTGTATTTTATAGAGTTTTTAGACTTTTAGACATATTGTTCTTGTTATGGTAGACCTGAACTAGAGAAAAAAACCATTGGATATTCCATAGAATAGGCCATGATAATCATCGATGTTTTCAGAGAATTCAGTCTCACCTCAATGAAGTACTGGATAATACTACTTTCCACCAAATTTGAGGAAAAAGCCTTCGGAAAGGTTTTTGAATTGAGCTGCGCAAACAATTGTCCTATATGGAAAAGCGATAATACCAAGTTGCAATTTCCTTTGTGTGCCTTCAATGGATTTCGAATCATGAATTTTATATAAACCTGATTTATTTCGATTTATCGAAAGATAAAGATTTATGCGCTGTTGAGCAAAATCAGATTTGCCTGAACCCTGAACCATCTGTATTTGTGATATATTTTTGACATATACTAAAGAAAGAAACTTTCTCTGAATCTTTGATGAATTACAAATGAAGGAATTTCGTTTTGAAGCAAAATTTTTGATTCTCTACAATCCTGTTTTTTTTATGATTTGTTGAACAAAATCAAATTTGCCTGAATCATCATCTGTATTTGTGATATATTTTTTAAGAAAGTTTTTCCTTCGAAAATACCGAGTACGATTATTGAAGTTCTGCAACAACGGTGAAAATCGTAATACAAAGTCAAGTTGAGATAGTGTGGAGCATACGATGTATATAGAGAGAGAGAGAGAAAACAACTTTACGTCTTCTCGATGTTCATCATAATTCCAACACCCCTCGAAACACTAAACAATGATCATTGTTTCCCTTCATTCCGCTTCCGCCCTCATATCAGATGCAAACTTTCCGACGTGGAAAAGCGGAAAATTCGCGGTGACAGGAACAGGATTTTTTCGCGAAAAACTGCATAATGGGTGGACCCGATAACGCTCGTTTTGTCGCTAAAATACAAACTTTATGTTTCCACAAAACGATGAAAGGAAGCGGAAAACTATACCGGAGCCTTATCGCCCGCCTATTTTGTCGGTGTTTATGGAAACACCTCTTATCATCATCAGCGTTCGATCAGAAAAATATTGTAGGGGGGATGGGAGGTGAATATACGGGCTGAGTCAGAATTAGACCGACAAACTTCGAATACGGATTCATCGCCTCATTTTGAAGTGGAAAATGGAAGTCTTGTCACGTGCGTGAGAAATGGAAAATATTGGAATTTTCTCTTTTTGCGAGTTCTCAAACCTCAAACGATCATACCCTGAGGGAGCACTGTTGGTGATGTTACCGAGCACGGATATAATAAACACTTCTTGGAAACAGTGGTACCTGACATCATTCTATTGTATGATCTGTCTCCGTGGTGAAGATACAGAATTCTTGTCAGATATCATTTATAGTATCCATGGATGTAGAAGAGAAGGCAGTATAAAGTCTGCTACAGGCTGGACCAGGAGATCACATCCAACAGATAGTTGATGTGAATCAAAAACAAAGTCGGTGCCAAGACGGATCCTTGTGGAACACCTAGCATTGAAAGTCAATGGATCACATTCGACCGTCTGTCGGCTAGCAAGATGATCTATCTAGAATTCATCTAGAAGATGGAATAAGTTCATCATTTACTCTTACTTGCGGGAATATTTATCAGGCCAACCGAAACAAACTTGACAAGTGGCGGCAACGAGCAAAGATCGTTACAAATGATCGGCCCGAAATTGAAACATAATTAGTTTCGGTTGCGGTCGCTAGAGGACCTCGGGGGGCTCCGAGGAACCGACCACAACGAACTATCGGCGCGATCACGAACGGAGGGAGGATAGGTATAGGAGGATCCGAATTAGGTGGAACTTGAAAAGTGACAAGTGTTCGAAACTTGGAGATGAATCAGCTTGATTTGAAGCGCAATGGCAGTTTGGAACAGATCATGAACATATTGGAATGAGTTATTTAATTTCTATGAAAATTTTGAGAAAATTTTAATGAATTAATAAACTACCTTCTCGATTAACTTTATTTATACAATATTCACCGAAAGAGTCAAGACGAAAACTCTACTATAGATCTACAGCTTGCAAAATTTCTGTAGAAATCAAGGAAAACTCATACAGGATGCTTGTGGAACACATATTTTTCTGTATCATAATAAATCAGTAAGTAGTAAGGACCATATTCTAGTTTCTTGAAATTTTCGATAATTGCAAATTTTTCAGTTTTTCACAAGCGAATTCCAGCAACTACTACTACATCCTGTCCCGAACACCCTGTATAGTTGCCGCTGACGATATCCCAACGGGCCGATAGTCCAAGATGGCTACTGGCTGATTGACAGACGAGCTCGGAATGCCCCCCGCTACCCCCCTTTTTGCCCCATGAACCCGACACACAATCGTAATTAATCTTGTTTCGCAGGATCGGGAATATCGCGATCGATCCTGCTGACAATTGGCGTAGCCAGTTGGAGGCCAGGAGGGGCGATGGAAAAATAGTGCTGTGGACACAGAAAGTGTTGACACCACGTATTGTCTATATCGATACACATGATTTTGGTGTGGCGTCAACACCGAAGAAGCAGTGTGGAAATCGACTTCATTGCAGTGTCTATTTTTTTTTCTTGGATTGAGGTGGATCGATTCCTAGAATCATTAGCACCAGAATTTAAAGAAACGAACTTCCTTCCTTCTCGTATTCAATGTGGAAACTTGATTGTAAAGGTCAGTTGATTTCAGGTAATTGATCGAGTTTTTGATTTGAGAGAAATTCTTGAGTGTCTATAATTTCGAGAAATGAACACACTTCTCTGTCCTGCCTAGATCAACTCAATGAATGTCAAAATTTTAGCAAACCATTAAAAAAATATAATCGTTTGTTGCTCTCTTCTTCCAGAAATTGTCTCTCGATGCATGAATTTTCAAATGTCTGTCATACAAAGATTTCATTTCTTTGAAGTTCACCAGTCGCGAATGTTTGGTCTAGCCTAATCTGTTAATACATTGAAGGAACTCTTGTAATACGAAATCCTTTGGAGTAAGTTAAAAGGAATATTTGATAATATAAAGGGCGTTTGATTTGTAAAAGAAATTACTTTTGGGGCTTTCCAAAACCTCCAAATGAAAAGATATTTTTGACCACACTGTATGAGATTTGCTATGATTCCCAATCTCACTACAGAGATCATCATGGATACTAAGTATGGTAGAGGTTTGAAAGATTTTTCTTCGGAAATTTTGAAGGAAAGCATTTCAAACGATACTAGTGCAAACTCAAAATGTTCCACACAAATCGTAATAAATCCAAAATGGTTGGGTATCACTATAGGGATTTTGTTCGAAATAATACGTATATTTCAAAAATGTAATGAAATACGGGGCTTTTCCAATTGAAATGATGCCGTTCAAGTCCACTTCTAGTACAACCGCAAGTGCTCCACCACTGGCGATATTTCACATCGATTGTTGACTTTCCTGATTTTCAAAATTGTATTCGAACTGGAACATCGATAACCTCTATCGAACGCGTTACGTGATAGAACCATAAGAAAAATTATTTTATCAGTGTGATTCTATAGTAAAAACGCCCCTATGTTTTGATACCCCTCGAGACAAGCTTTTCCCTTGGAAAAAAATCCTAGCTACACCACTGGCGCTGACCGACCGTTTTCGCTCGTGTTCATCACTTCGAGAGAATTCATTTGTTAACTTGTTGAGAATTTCCGTTTTTCATCGCGAGACGAGTCGACGTTTTTTGGGTTTTCCCTTCCCGTTTTTTCGGCAGTTCTAGTTGAGTACAATAATGGGTAATGGGTTATGGGTATGCACGAGGGTATTTGCTTAATAGAGTTTGTTTGGTCGAAAGCAATCTATAACTTTCTGAACGTCCAACAGAGGGGGGAACTAAGGTAATTTTTCAACGATGATGTTTCGAAATTTAACTTCCAATATCGCAAGAGGTTACAATATATCCGGAATTCTTTAGAGCTCACGAATTTTGATGAATTTATTTATTAGTTAGCAAAACACCCGCTAGTTGGCAGCGACTCCACAACGCTCACAATGGTCATCTCGACATCAACATATACTCCTCAGCACTGGGCACAGATGGTCATTAGTTGATAGATCCCATTTCGATTCCACTTCCGAAGTTTATCAGTAAACATTTTCGCCGATTTGTTATACCTCATCTTAACACACTATGGATCACAACTGGTCTATTCAGAATTGTGTGATCTTCAAAACATTCACAAAACCATCAGGAATCTATCAGACAAAGTCCAAGACGTAACAAGCCAACGAAATAATTCATTTCGACAAATATCAAAATATACACAATGTGGTGAATTGAAAATGATTCTTTTGAACAAATTCGACAACAATTAAATGAGGGTGTGTTGGGAAAAACGCTTGGACACGTCGATTTGTATTTTTAGATGAGCATTTTTTTTCAAAAGAAAATAATTATATAGGGTGTGTCATGTGACAGTGGACGATACCAACTTCCTTATTCCAACTGGAACACCCTGTTTTTCATTCCATTTTTGAATTCTCACTGAAGAGCTGATTTCATCGATACACCACACTACTTGGGGTCTAGCGGAAATGATTACAGAGATGTAGGGTGAGGAAAATCGAGATTTTTCAACATTAGGATTTTTTTGTGTCGAAACTATTCATTATTGGCTTACATGTCTCTGTCTTAACTTTCGGAAAATTTTGCGAAGAGAAAAATATTTTAATTGTGTTGAGAACGGGAGCAGATTCGTTCCCGAAACGTCCACCAAGATAAGTAGAGGTTTCATTATTATCAAATATATTTGTATTTCCAAATTTTTTCAAAAACAAGGTGTCACTGACGAATAGAGAATTTCTCTTTTAGGTATTTGAAGGTTTAATTTCAAGCGCAGTGACATTCTGGGGCAGATCACAAAATTTGTGTTTACTACAAATATATTGAAATAATTTTTAATAACTTCTACCCAATTTTTTAGAAACGAGGAAATGATATCCCTCAAAAAGCTGGAAAATGAATGTATCACCTCTTCGAGAAACTTACAGGCAGTATTTCGTCATAACTTTAATATCAACGCCTGACAAAAAATAAAATTGAAAATCCGAAAATTCAGTTTCCCGAAAATAACTGAAAAACGAAAGGTCAGTGGATAAATACACACACCTTGAAGTTTTCATCCGCTTTCAACGTTTCATCACGACCAACTGATATAAGTTTATTCTCAGTGAATCATTTTTTTTTTTTTTATCTGTGGACAACACGAAAGGGAAACCTAATAATGTTCGAGGAACATCGTGTTAGCCAGCGGTGGAATTTTGAGAGAGTAGAAAGGTGTTGGAATTTCTCTTGAAAGTTTGGAGGTTGTAAGCATCAGGAAAGACTTCACTAGGCTAAAAATTCCACAACTTTGCCGTTCTATCGATGAATGATGCTTGGTATAGCGATGTTCGACAGGTCTCGAGCCTGACAGTGTAGGAGTGACCAGCCTGAGCTCGCCTGGTTTGTCTACTAGGAATCGCGTGTGGTGGCATAATAGATGATATTTCCGTTGGAGTAGTTTTTACCACTTCCTTGGTACCCTTTTCTTTCCATGTTCCATATCAATACATATATATTATCATTATTATTGAAATTGATCCAACCAGGTGTTAGTGAAAGAGGTCACCGACAGTGGGCAGCACAACCATGGTACCCACAACTGTCAGTTCGCCTCCGACAAGTACTCCTCAGCACTTGACACCGACGTCCATTAGTCATTGGACCCCACCTCGACCACATTTCCGGCCCATTTCTGACGACGGCCTCGACCGCCCTCCCGAAAACTACCCTGCCCCCCACAGTCATTAGGGTGTTGTGCCTGCGGGGGTCGGGCACTGGCGGATTCTGTACAGAAATGCAACCGACAAGAAATAATGTGAAGCGTTACATGACTACGCACAAAGTCATCTCAGGTGCAAGATAGGCTTGCGAAAAGGGGAGTCGCTCGAGCCGTCGGGGGGGTCTTCCTGGGGAGGCGGACGGAGGTCTAGGAAATGTTTCGGTTTTGTGGCCGGTGGAAAATAATCCAAACATAATTTTTCGATTAAATTGAGGTGTTGATTGATAGATGAATCGTGTATCTTCGACGAATTCTTGCCTAGAAGGTTCATACGATGTTATAACATCAATAATTCAAAGCATTTCAACTGACTGAAATTAATCATATCGTGCGAGAAATGAATAAAAATATCAAAAAACACCATGCAATGAAAATGTTCTAGGCGTAACGGTAAACAATAATAATAATAATAATAATACTTCATTTTCCACTAAGACAATATTACAAATTGAATAGGAAATTGTCAGAACATAGACAAGAAAAAAGAGAAAATGTAGTAGATACGATTAATAGTAGATAAGACCTATATCTAATCTAAAAATTCTGTCAACGGATAAAAACATTTCTGCACCGAAAAACTGTTTAGGGTCTTTTTGAAAAGACCAAGATGCTCTGCATTCTTTATGTGGTCAGGAATTTTATTGAAAATTCTTCTTCAGATGTGCTCAGGTCAGCTGGAAGTTACTCTTAATCTAGCAAATTTTACATGAAATTGATCTCTAATCCTTGTGTTATGGTGATGAAAATTTTCATTCACTTCAAAAACTGACCTGTTTTTATATATATATATACAGACATATCTCTGACATATATATAGATACTAATATTAACACATTGAAATCTTCAAAGAGTGGTTTACAAGACTCTCTGGCCGAGACCTCTGCAATACATCCCAATATGCGTTTTTGGGCAATGAATACATCTTGCACCATGCTTGAACTACCCCAAAAACAGACACCATGCCTGAGTCTGGACTGAGAGTAGTAAATATTAAGCAGCTGAGTTCTATTTGAAACCGAGCGCAAATTCATAAAAAGAAAACTCTTGAAAATTTCGCAGTTTCTGTGAATTTATGAAAGTTCTACGTATATGCTAGGTGGATGTTTGTATGTTTTTTCAAATCTGTACTTACTGATTTGATTTGAAAATGGTAAGACCAGAGGTGGTGAAATTACGGGGGTTGAAACGAGTTTTTCGACACGAAAGCGTGTGGTAGAACTGAATGATTTTCAAATCATTCAGTATACTTGATTATGTTGGTGGATAATCTAGAAATATGAGTGTGTCACTATTGATGATCACTTGTAGCTTTTTGGCTAGTTATTGTGAAATCATTTTTACAAATGATTCAACTATAGACCCTGGTATTCCAGGTGAGTTGTTCTCAGTTAAGCTATTACCAACAGACAAATCTTCGAAATTGTATTTGCGTGCAGAGTTAGATAATATTTGACAGTTGACAGCTGAATTTACGAGACATGTGTCAGCAAGATTATGTATTATTTCAGACTGGAACTGCTTATTCATAAACCCGAATCTGAAGAGTCTATTCATTGAAACCTCTTCAAGCGTTCGGTCGTGTGAAATCGCATATTTTTGTCGAAGTATTTCAAAATATTCTCCATCAACTTTCAACAGAATCCCCAGACTATCTATTGGCAGAATCACCTGACAACATATCATATCAAACATCGTATGATCTGCCTTCCTGGTGAAGATACAAGCGTGCTACTAGACTTAATAGAAATTCTTGCCAGATCTTCGGAGACTGTAATGAAACTAGGAGGTGAACAAATTGATCATTATTTCTGCACCCTTTTTCGCTAATTACCGATACATTTCGATAGTCCCGACACACATAAACGTGAAATATTTCCGACTGGAATAAGGATATTCCGGCTCGTATTTTCCGGGCCGAATGAATATCATTATTAATAAAGTGTCTTCCGCAGAGCAGCGGTTATAATTAGTTTTGTAATCGTGGTGTTGCGCGCCGCACCTGGGTGCCAAAAAGGAGATGCGATGCCCCTTTCGCCCCTACCGGCCCTACTCGCTCCTCTGCTCTCCCCCACTCACCACCAGCGGCGTTTGACATTTTTCATTTCCCACGAAAGGAAATCGATCATTGTACTTATATTTTTCATATTTCATATTTTCCTGATTACTTCAGAAACTACGTAAGATGTGGCAACTTTGTAGCGGCTCTTCACTAAAGGTAATTTCAGCCTTTTCAGGGATAGCAATAATGATCGCACTCTCCGAACAACAAACCCACTAGAAGGATCACAAAACAAATATTCTGAAGCTAACATGAATTCCCAGAATTATCATAATATTAGTACCCAATCGTCGCCAGTGTTGTCATATCCCATCATCAAATAGTGATAAACAGTCCAAAATATTTAGTCCTTTATGAATTCATGTAGTTCAATGCACAAATATAATAATAAATTTGGGTCATGACGATTATGAATCAGTTCTGATTAATAGAAGATTGCTACATTATTCTGAGACTCAGCAATTTTACTTTCTTGGGGGCTCGAGAACCAGCATGGGTATCGTGAATACTTTTTGCTCAACGTTGCAACACCGCCATTTGATATTGACAGTCGACGGCGATTGTTGCTTTGTTTGGTATCTGTCATTATTTACGTTTTGATTTATCGATATTATTCAACTTGTGTTCAGTTTTGTGTACTCAGAATTCATCAGAAACTCAGTTTATTCCCTGTTTTGGTGATTTGATATGATGGTGAGACGTTGTGAGGTGTGACAATGTTGAACCGGCGATCAAAACACGTCATTTCATAGGTGAGTTACCATTGTCGTATCATTCGAGATTTTGAAGCATTTTCCCAAATGGAATGGATAAAAATGAATTTAAATTGAATTGATTAGATCATATTGATTATACCCATAGGTCAGCTGCGACAGTGTCTTGTCATTGTTCATTTTCCCACCAAGAAATGCTGAAAAGTACTACTGAAATTGTTACGGATTTTCAATTTGGTTTCATCATGAATTAATAATAAATTCGACCCCCTCTGACAACACGGCACTGGTGCTGGGAGAATCAGCTGCTGCTATCCTTGTTTAGACAAAGATAGATACTATAGATGTTGCTTCCAAACAAACTGTATTGCCAGGGGTGTGGATTACTTATCTAGTCTGTTCAATGATCGAAGGAACCACGCTGTATAGATTTTTAAAGAAAGCGCTGAAATGCCAAAAGTAAATACTGTCTTTCATGTATTAAAGTGTAAATTGCTCCTTGAATGAGATACTGTTATGAGTTGAAATTCGAGTTATACAGGGTGTTACGACAGGAAATGTGGTTTCAGCATGATGGAGCTTCGGCTCACTTTGCTGTACAACGTGAGGGTTTGGCTAAGGTGGAGCAGTTTCTTGGCCTCCTAGGTCACCCGATTTGATGTCGCTAGATTTTTTTCTATGGGGATATGTGAAGCAGCAGCAGTTCAGGCAAGACCGCAGAAATCATGTGCGACGTTTGAATCGAAGTTTTCAGGTTAGAAAAAGACATTTTGAACATTTATTGTGATGATATCATGTAGAAAAGGCAGAAATTAAATGCATCAAATCCTATTTAGGCAAATCATCGTCTGTGTAAATTTTAACGCGTAGTGACAGTTTTCCGGACATGGATATGGACTGTTGCACTGAATAACCGCTAGAAGTTTGATCCCATAGTTCTGTAACACCCTGTATAATTCACGGAAGCGTAGAAGGGCCAGGATTATTCAATTTTTATTTTCGTTAAGAAATAATATTCCGAGTTACAAATCTGTTGCAAGTAGGAACTTGAGAGAAAAATAAAAATAAAATAATATTGGTCCTTGTACGCTTCCGAAATGATTACAGCAACAATTTCGTATCGTTATCGACGGCGTTATTTTCTCGTCCACGTCGATAGATCAAAAAGTGTGGCGCAGGTGGCGCTAGCGTCGCGACGATATCGCGCGACGATACTAATTGCCGTGCATCTCTATTACTAATTGAAAAGAAGCTCTTAGTAATTAGCACGCATTTTGATTTACAAGGAAGTTTCGGAGATTTGTGGGCCAATTAAATTCGTATACATCGTATATGCCTTCCTACGGACCATTAGCCGTTTTTTGCCAAGAGAATTTTACGCGAAATTGCTTGCGGAAAGGGTTGCTAATGGAAAATGAACTGTATATTATCAAAACGCCAACGATGGGCATATTTCCTCTCGCTACGCTTATCTCTTCAACTTTATCGGATTTCGAATTGCTGATTTCAATTTTCGAATTCCAATTTTTTCAAAAATTTCGAGATATTTCAATAGGCTTTTCACTGATATTGGAGTTTGTTGAACATAAATATGATAGTTCAGCTATAAAGTGAGAGTTTTTCTCATTTTCGACATCCTGTAGGTACCTATGATCAAAATAAATTCCAAATTTATGATTCACAATTCGACCATGATAAGGAAATGCATTGTTCTTGTACTGTTACAAGATAGGAAAATGTTGATTTTATTTTTAATTTTATATTTTATAATCATGACCAAATTTTTCAATCTAGCGAAGACATCATGTCACTAGTGATGGACAATATAGAGAGAAAGTCCACAGACACACTTTCATCATACAGGGTGGTGTAAAATATGAAAAACTTTCAATTATTTTGTATAACGTCATGAGTGCTGAACTTTAATGTTTAGTTGTAGAGTAGAGAACTTCACATCAGTGAGAAGCCCATTGAAATATCTGTCGAATGATGTGAAATGATACAAGGTGTGCCATTCGATGAAAGAAAACTCTGAGGTTTCATACCTGCCCGCTGTACATTTTATGGAGAGGATGGAAGTTTGATGTCATAGAATATGGCATTAACTACGTCTTGTAGGATTTTTGAGCACAAAAAACAGAAATTATTCACTACTAGTTATCAAAAAGTAATATGTTCGAATTCACATTGTGTAAGTAACATTTTCATTATCAAGTATTATTTTATTTATTTGGTATATCAGAGACTTTGATATTGGTTTTAAGTTACACACTTCTATCAAAATGAGTATAACAACAACTAGTGTTAGATAATTGATCGTGTTGCAAAATTGATTTCTTTTTTCATCGATAGGTACCGAACCAGTTTCGGCCGAAAAGTTAGGCATGAATATACCTGAATCTTACATAATATTCAAATGAAGCCTTGAACAATTCGAGTCGAACATATTCTATTCGTGACATAAGTTTCGAAACCTCCGATAGCATAATTTATATCAATTTGTCCATATCGTTTAATGAACGTAAAATACCAACAACTCGATTTTTTCGTCGAGCGGTGGTTGACCTTACAGCTCTCTAGGTATCTGTACCGGGTGTACAACTAAAAGTCTATCTAAATCGGTACAACCAAAGTCGAGTTATGAACATTCCGAAGCTAGACGAATTTTATCGAGTCCAACTTCTCTGAAATCGGCTAGATATCAACGAAAGTAATATTTT
This sequence comes from Gastrophysa polygoni, assembly GCA_963576655.1. Classification (NCBI taxonomy): domain Eukaryota; kingdom Metazoa; phylum Arthropoda; class Insecta; order Coleoptera; family Chrysomelidae; genus Gastrophysa; species Gastrophysa polygoni. Next base: position 28,633,626 of record OY755087.1, on the reverse strand, counting down.
TGAGCCTTGTTCGTCTGTAAAATTCCTGGAAAATCACTATTGTTCAATGTGAAGACGTCCTACGGACTTGGAAAAAATTTCTAACGCTTTCTCTCGGCTTCTATCATCATCATTTCTTTCCGAATCTGTTCAACAGTTCCTGAGATTTGACAACGTTCCCTTTGTTAATTGTACACACAAACATCAATTAAGGGGTGTTTTTGACACCTACGAGATATTGAGTGATTTCAGGATGCGAACATAGTAAGTACCTAGTAGAATTTTCTTATTTTCAGGCGATTTGGAATGGATCACTCGGTATTGCAGGTGTTCATGAGAATCGCGATAATGCGCTGTTTCATATCATAAATAACAACAAAACCTCGCTCATGAAATATGCATGTTTCTATTTGTGCATCATTAACAAAACAACAACTCACATTGATATGGAACAATTTGCTATAACTGCAATACAAGACAGTGGCGACAATAGGCTCATTATTTGCCTCCTAATGACGGATGCAGGACGTTGAATCGTACCTTCATCATCAAAACCCTTTTTTTTTGCAGAAAACATACCACTCGACTTCTGAATGAAATCAACTCTGGGTCATATAAAATGACTTTTTTAATAAAGAGTGTTCAAGAATAAAGAGAAAACACGGTAAACTTGGATGATCGATCACAAGTTCAATGTAAACTCAACGTGAGCTCATGTGGAATTTGCCTCCTAATGGCGTCAGCCAATCAAAAAGTTGTAGTAGTGTCTCTGTAATTACTGATTACTGAATCATTTCAAGAGATTCAATTGTCTGTTGGGTGTCTGTGTATCTAATATCAGTTCAAACAAGCTAAGAAAAATTTAAGAAATATGTGAGGTTAACTTGAAGTGAAAAAGAAAATATACAGTGCAAATATACTGTGTGTAGTAGTGTACTGTCAGGCTCGAGACCTGTCGAACATCGCTATACCAAAAGCATCATTCATCAATAGAACGGCAAAGTTGTGGAATTTTTAGCCTAGTGAAGTCTTTCCTAAAGCTTACAACCTCCGAACTTCCAGGAAAAACTCCAACACCTTCCTTCTCTCCCAAGATTTCACAGCTGGCTAACACGATTTTTCATGAACATTATAGGAGTCCGTAAGACTGACCGTTCCGGAGATATGGCGCGTCAAAATGAAAATAGTGCGCTTTTTGGCAAAAAACGCATTTAGGAGCGAGATTATTCTGTTATCGAGACGAATTCAGAAATTCCGATCACAGATCCGTTATCTACGGGTTCGACTTAATAGTTGTGAATTTTTTCAGATTTTTCCAACAATAATTAGGAATTTCGAAATTTCCAAGCTACGATTATCCGATAAATAGGTACCTTGGATCTTCTGACATTACTGAAATTTCCCATTTCTCGATCGATTCGTTTGGAATCTTGTGAACTAGATGAAAATTGAACGAGGAATCGATTGGTGGATCGATCGAGTCCGTAAGATCGACCGTTCCGGAGATATGGTGCGTCAAAGTGAAAATAGTGCGGTTTTTGCCAGAAAACGCATTCAGGAGCGATGAGCAATCACAAATTTCGCCATTCAAAAAAGAGGCCCCGGTCTTATAGCTAAGAAGTCAAACTTATACTCGTCGAAGTATGCCAGTTCAATGTTTTGAATTTCGGATGTTCAAACATGGATGATAATTCCAAGATTCCATCGAATGTTAGGATATTCTGATTCAGTCAAAATGAAAATCCTTCCGTGTGCCGGAGATATCTCGCTCTAAAGGTAGCAAAAGGTGCGTTTTTTGACTTCGTATGTTCATATGAATCATTCCAAATCCATTTCCACACACTTCCACTCATATTTTATATATTTCAGAAATAAAGAAGGATGAAATCAATCATTTTCCTTCAAATTGTCACCGGTGAAGAAAATACCATTTTTATACCATACTTTTGGGTAAGCTGGTACTCAGATAGCATTTTGCACACACTCCGCATTCGAGTACGCCCCTGAGCACACGTCGAGTTTCGCACAGGCAAATCCTGGGGGTACTGTATAGTACCGTGACGTCATAACAGAACGGCACCGAATCGCACTCTATGGGTATATAAATCTACGGTCGGTCTCGGCTCGAGCTCAGATTTCTAATATTGTGTTGCGGACGGTCAGTGTCAAAATTTGAGTTGCAGTCGAAATGAAGTTCAAGTTCAAAAGATTGATTTCCGGGGTGCTGATGACTGTTCTGGTGAAACTGGCCAGCGGTTCAGCGACAGAAAATGGTGAATATCTAGTGATCAATATAATTTTCCAACATTTCCATCATTCTGTATCACCATTGTCAATGTATTAGTTTTGAATTGACTTTCATCTGTAACCATGTGAGTTGGACAAAACCTATAGGATTATTTTACCACGCCTTGAGCAACAATTATTTTTTCACCTTACTTGATTTCTTGTAGATTTACGCCGATTGTTGAGACTGAAGATGGACATATACAGGGTGAGTCAAAAATGTGTACCGAGCTTTCTGGGGGTGATAGAACATTGAAAAATAAGTGTAGTTTGATGATTAAACTCATGGCCCAAAATGCATATTGAGGGAGATATATCCTTCCAAAGTTGATAAAATTAAAATAATTTCTCCGCATAACTTCTGAACGATGAAAGCCACCCGATTGAAATTTTGTGCATGAATGTATGTTGTCGAAATACATTTTTTCGTCACACTTCGACATTTCTGATATTGTTATAAAGGGTGTTTTCAGAGGGTGAGTCATGATTTTTTGTAGAAAACTTTTTTCCCTGTATTATTTTTGGTGAAAAAACAGGAGCATTCGATGGAGCGAAGAAAATTACATGAAAAAGGTACTCTTATTCAAATACAAAAAATTGAGTCGATGGTGAGATATTTTAGTTTTTGTAGTTACATGATATCAGCAGATTGATTTTATTCATCGCGAGATTCATCGGTATAACGATATTTCAGCAGCATTTGCATTTCCGAAGCACTCGCCAAGCATTAGAAGCATATCAGTTTGTTCAGAGAACGAATAACCTGCCATATTTCTTAAAATCTCAGTTGATAATCGCAGTGATAAATGACCACACAGAAAAACCACACGAACAAATCGACTACAACAATGTTGACTCGAATGTTGATGACATGAACGTCAAAATCGAGAACAAAATTATTCATTATGGCCTGCTAAAATATTGTTACCGATGAATCTCGCGATGAATAAAATCAATCTGCTGATATCATGTAACTACAAAAACTCAAATATCTCACGAACGGCTCAATTTTTTGTATTTGAATCAGAGTACCTTTTTCATGTAATTTTCTTCGCTCCATCAAATGCTTCTATTTTTTCACCGAAAATAATACAGGGAAAAAAGTTTTCTACGAAAAATCATGACTCACCCTCTGAAAACACCCTTTATAACAATATCAGAAATATGGAAGTGTGACGAAAAAATGTATTTTGACAACATACATTCATGCACAAAATTTCAATCGGGTGGCTTTCATCG